>CAWUFW010001316.1:2440000-2952308 GCA_963921515.1 Calotriton arnoldi
AGTGGCGGCTGGTGAATTTTGAAAGTGGTGGGCCGTAAAAAGTTGTACAACAAGCGAGCGAGCGGCGCGAGCGAGCCCAAACTGCAAGGAGGGTGCGGGGGTTTTCCCCGCAAGAAAATTTTGAAAAACTGGATTCAAATGGTAGTTTAACACCACATATTTACTGCAAATTTTTGAAAAAGGGGATCAAAATATAGCATTTTGAAGCACAAGTGTGAAGAAAACATAAGAATGAAATCAAAAATGTGCCCAATCCTCAAACTAGTCTGCTTGCAAAATGACCCCCAAACCAAGCACATACAACCAACGGAAACAGGCCCTCCAAGTGTTTCCCATCTGTAACACATCTCAAGCTAATTGTTTACTAGAACTCAAACAAACCAGAGGCCATCAGGAGAATTTCACTGGGCTAATACAGTCATGGTTAGGACCTGGAGTAGGCTGGAAAGATTTCTGTTCTACAGGTCTAGAATAACTCTGTCTTGCATCCAACCACCTGATATGCGGTTGAAACCATAGTCATAGCATAGAAATGAATAGGGAGAGCAAGGTTGGCCTATACCGCAGTATTTGCATGACTGACCTGGGGGGCGGAAGTAAAAGAGATGCTCCTTCGTATAGGTTAGGTGCCTGTTGGAATCAGATAGAGTCGGGGAATGGCGCCTTGTGTGATCTACACGTGGACGGGTGCGGAAGGCCTTGCTTTGGGGCGCGCCAGCACTGAATGTTTAATGGGACCATTGAAAGCAACAAACAAAACTACTGCATGCCATCATTGCAAGCTCGGGAAAAATGATTAGCTTAGTCTTGTTTCTATTGTCATACCTGACGTCACTGATACTTTCACAAGATTGAGCTCATGTCTTGGCCATCCTTTCGTCTTTTTAACCATTTGTTCCATTCTTTTACGCAGGCCTGACCTAGGAACCAAAAGCCCCCCCTTGCAAAAATCATCAAAACAGCCCCGCTCTCTCTCTCTTTCCGTCCATTTTTTCTGTTTCCCACCTTCTCTCCCTCTCTGCTGAAGTTAACCTCAGGTAGCTGGAGAAGTTTACAGAGTGGCACCAGCAGTGGCCCTGTGCCTTTAAAAAAAAATAGCCAATTACTCCGGAACCTGCTGGGGAAATGCCCCATGGAATATATGGCCTATCTGGCCGAGCTTTTAGCATCGTCTTATACAGTGAGAACAAACTCAACCAGGTGAAGGTCCACTGAAATCAAACAGCAGTTTTTAATGCATCCTGAATGTGTACAAAAACACGTTAAAACCTAATCCCTCGAGGGTTGCAAACGTTAACACTTGCAGCTCGTTTCTCTCCCAGTCCTCGAGTAAAGGACAATTGCAGACGACTAAAGACTCCTTCAAACCAAATCCAGCCCATTTTCTCAGTTTATAGGAGACAATAGCCTTAAATGGCTTAGAGGCCGAGGCAAATAAAGTACTTAGATGGATGCGCTTCTGGGATTTAATTTAATAAAACCTGTTCACCGAGGCGCTGCAGATTCAAAGCTCTGTCTGTAAGGAAAAATACCTCATGTACTGGACTTGGATTTCGTCTGAATAATCATGTTTAGGTATTCCATTTACACACGGACAACACCCCAGTGGATTATAATGTTTTTGGAAAAAAAGCCTTTTCGCAGACTTAAACACCCATTCCACCATTTCTAAAGTAGCCTAGATTCGACAAAACAGAGCCAACAGCCAACGCCGACAGGCATGGTGCAGCGCGGGATGTTCTGGTTGAGAGGCCATGATTTCTCCCAGCAAGACACGGGGTAAAGCGTGCGAGGAACACGTAATCACAGCCACCCCTGCAGCGCTGACAATCACCACAGTCGAGAGTGTCATGAAAAATAACGCATTTTCAATTATGCTATAAATTAGCAATGCAGAATACGATATTCCATTCGGTCTGAAAATGTCCCGCTGTCCCAGACTTTTGACTAACCTAAAGGTCACGCGCATTAACTTAAGCCTCTGACGTTCAGACACTGCCATTAACATATGGCTAACAAGATACATTTTTAATAACAGATCTATCTACTCGAAATCAGAAATACTGCTCTATGTTCGAAGACATCAGGAAGTGTCCTGCTGAAGGTGTCTTTAAAGAAATATTTCCACCGAAACGCGGTTTTGTCTGGCCTCCCTGAACATTAATGCTTTTTGTATATATGCATCTAATGTTGGAGTGTTGTGAGGTTTTCAGTGGGAGATTATAGTTTGAGTTTGGGATGAATGAGATCATGTAAGTAGATATGTATGGGGTGGATGTGTTTTGAGAAAATATAAAGACTATTTTGATAAGCAAGTAATTTTGAAAATATTGATGTACAATGAATTTTTATTTGAAACGTACATATTTGGAGATTTTGTAAGTGATATAAAATTAATAAACGACTAAATACACACAGAAGAACTAAACAGTATCCATTTTGGAACAGATGACAATATGGTCTTCTTTGTTTGTCACTGAGAACCTATCAATAAAACCAGCTAGGATGTATTTTTGAGGATATTTCCATTCAGAAACCTGGGAAATAGACTGTTCTATAAACATCCGCCTCCTGTGAAGTGAGGTTGGCACAAGCAACAGTATTTCTTCCCTTCCAGTGGTGACACAGCCAAGCAGTCCGGATGCAATCGTGGTTTTTAGGCTCGTGCACACCCAGCGATTACCAGTGGCTCATAGTGATCCAAGTTGTTGGCCATCACCAACTCTGTGCTGTACAGCCTGGGACCTGGCACCGGGGGCTTTCTGGTTCAAAGAGCACTATCTATGCGAAACACGATATCAACAATGGGACACCAAGGAGTGAAATGCAAGATGGTGACAGGAGCACTCGATAACGTGCTCCGACCATAAAGCATGTTAATAAGACCTTCTTTTGAATGTAGTGCTAAATACCAAACGTATGCCATTTCTATGCACTGTAAACAGAAGATGTTATTGTTTCCTAATTTAGGTGACTCAGTGTAACGATGTACGGTAAGACTGATTCTGCTTTACCGGGGTTCGAACTCACGACCGGAGGTAAACTGCACTGTGACAGCGTCGACCGTTCAGCTCACTGAGCTTTCTCGCTGGCTTTGGTTTTAAGCAAAGTATCTCCGGGGAGGCAGAGTGGTGATTAAGGTGTGGGCCAGAGATTACTGTGGCAATTCTATTGTGAATTGGTGAACGCGCCTGGGGAAACAGTTTTGAGAGGCTAGCACTCTGCCTGTCATGAGCTTAATTTCCCCATACCGTGAGGGCAGCGCGTAGGGGCAGCACAAACTCTCAGAGGCTTGGTGTTGCCCTTTAAAAATAATTTTACCAGCTGTAGTGGTGTGCACTCCAAATTTCAAAGGTGGCGTTTCAAATTCTGACATTCCAGCCTCCCTGCCTGTTGCTGTGCAGCCGCTAGCAGAGGGAAGCAATCTGCAGTAGTGCAAAGCCCTAGTAAACGGGCTTATATAACTTTAAAAAATGCCCGCATGGGCCTTACCTGGGCTGGTGAACTGCCGACTCCGGAGTTTACTTTAGTCCAGTCCAGTCGTACTCCGGACAGCAACCAGGGGGACTGCAGCAGTAATGTCTGTCTCTGAACTCGAGTCGGAGTCTGCTCTAAATGAAGTCAAGTCCGTCTTGCTGGAGTCGAATAATGACGCCGCAGTAAAGCAAATGGCTTCCAGTAAGTTCCACCACAGTGGAGAGTGCAGACTCATGGCGGGAAGCAGTCTGAGGTCGAGTCTGCGCAGACTCGATTCCTTGGCTTCCCGCCTGCCACACTCCCTTTCCCAACTCGTCACAGGGTGGGTCTCACCACACTCTGTAATGAGTTGTGAAAGGGTGGGGTAAAAAGCTCTCCACTCTCTGATTGACGTGGAGGGTTAGCGATACCGGGCTTGTTTTTAAAACGCCCGGGGCTAACTTTACCTCCACGCTATCAGGGGTGGAGACTGCGCCTTGCAGCTAGGTCTTTGCCGAGCTGATGACATCACAGCCTTCAGGGCTGTGAGGTTCTCAGCCTGCAAACACTTAGGCTTCTTTGGGACCGCCCAGGAGCATGCAGAGAGTCAGTCACGTTACGTGACATGCATCCAAACTCCACATGGCCACTGTCACGGCGGCGGCGAGTGGGGCAGACAGTGCCCTGTGTTCACTTCAAGTTCTAATAGCAGTAATATTAAAAGACTACAAAAATGGGTATTTTTTATAAAATAAAATACGAGCACTTTTGGTTGAATGTAACGGGGCGGAGCCCCGACGCCCTTGGGGAGAAACCGCCACTGGTCATAGGTGAAAGATAACTGCAATTGTCCTGAGGCTCTCTCTATTTTGGGGGGCACTGTGGGACCGGGCACATGACAAGATGGCAGGCCATCAGATGATGCCCTTGCTTTGGGCATGACCCGCCATCGTGATAGTCCTTCTGTGCCTGTCTAGAGCCATGGGCGATCTTGTGGTGGTAGGAGGCGACAGTGGGCATGGCCACAGGGCAGCGCCAACAAAAGGTGCAGTGGCGGCTCCTCAGCTATGGCGGAGGAGCATCGCCCCACTGCTTTCAAGCAGTACGAGAAGAGGAAACATAACATGATAATAACTTTAAGTTATTATCATGTTATGTTTCCTTGGCGGGTGGGCGGGGCTGTGCTGCTCACGGAGCAGGGCAGGGGCGGAGGGGTTTGCCCACTCAAGTGCCCAATGACTGATTATTCGGCCCTATGGGGCCACCCAAACCAGTCATGCACACTTTCCCCTTCTCCATGCAGGCTGCATTACAGCCTGCATGGAGAACCAGCCCAGGCTCCTATTCCCTGGTTGAGCGTCCAACCAGGACGCTCACAACCAATCACAATGCTGCATTGCAGCGTTGTGATTGGTCAAGGGAGCTTGGGTGCCTACCAATCACAACGCTGCATTGCAGCATTGTGATTGGTCAGTGGGGCCTGGCTTTGCTTCCGGAGAAGAGCAGGAGCGGAGACGCGGCACCCGTGGGAAGGTAAGTTAGTATTATTTTTTTTAATTATGCGCGATCACCCGCTCTCCACCCCGCACGAACCGCCCGCCCCACCACCATCTAACCATGCCGGCAGCCACTGGAAAGGTGCGGCGAGGTAGGGCTCGGATTCTATTCCTATCCTCCTCGCCGCAATGACTGCTTTTTCCCGACGCCTCAAGACAGACCCTAGCAAGAACAGGAGCCGCTGCTGGTAGGCCACATACTTTCCCATCCTCCTTCCTAATAGTTAGTAGCTAAATGACAGAAAATTGTTTTTATTTCATGTGCGGTCAGGATTTGTTTTGGTGGAGATAATGCTGTCTGCAGGTTACTGTTTGTCTCCATTGGAGGTGCCCCAGGTTGAGTTGCTATTGGGTGAGCGGGCCTTCTGTTTGAGGTTTAGAGAGCAAGGACTCACATAAAAGTGACTGTCCGGTTTAAGCTCTGTGGAGGGGCCCTTAGAGGACCCTTCAAGGTCAGAGGTGCCAGTGGGACCTGGTTGAAGAGCAAACCTTGAGCTTGCAGGATGTCTTCTGATGCACAGGGAGGTATTGGGAGGTGAGGGTCTTGATGTATAAACTACTACGTATCACAGGAAAATTATGTTACACCCATGCAAATGGGAATGCTGTGTAGTGTTTAGTGCCAGTTTTAAATTCATGCTTACAAAAATAAATACGGCCTGAAATTGTGACATATCTAGCCAAACAATAAGATTTTGGTCTCAGCGGAGGGATTCACCAGATTTTGGTCCGGGGAAATCGGTGTGTCCCCTCCATAATGAAAGATGCATCATTTATTTATTATTTATTACACATAAAGCATTACTTACACCTAGAGGGTGCCTGTGAATTGAACATAGCAGGGATGAGCTAAAGGAACGTAAAGAGTGCCTTGATGTACCAATGAAAAGCCAAGGCTCCAACTCCCTCCAAAGCTGGAGTAGGTCTGGAGTAGTCTGTAGCAACTGGGATTGCAGACCATGACCAAAAAACCAGGAGTAAAGCATGATCAGCTGATTGAAAATCCAGGAGTAAACCATGAACAGCTGAACTGTGAGAGCAGGAAAGTGCCACTAGAGTTTATGCTTTCTTCACCACATTTGTCACAAAGACAAAGAGTACATTGCGCGATCCACATCTTTGACAAAAAAGTGATTATCCATCCATATGAGAGGAGAGCGAAGCCCACAACCGTCCTTCTCAAACTGCTGGCAGCATCTGACCCTGTGGACCACTTGGTACTTCCTTAACTCCTTGAAAGTCCACATTGGCCATCAGCAGAACTGAGCTCAAAAGAGGTTTCTAAAGAACCGAGCCCAGATACTTTCATACCACGGTGTCATAGTATTGCTGAACATGGCTTGAGAATCCACGGAAGTGAACACGTACCCACCACTCAAACCTTTTTGGTTGTATTCTTCATCTGCCTTCAACCTCTTTAACTCACCGAGTACACACAAAAGGCCAATAGGATCTGCACATCCATGGCTGTCATATGGTCATATATTTGTTGATGTTCTGACAGAAATAGTGACAGGTAGAAGGCCATGACCACCAGTGGTGGGCTTGTTACGGTTCCCTTTGGTGCTGCGGGGCGTGCCGAGAGTAACGCTGCCATATGCGTGACTTGGGCTACCCTCCGCTCTTACCTGCAACATGGAGAGAGGCTCCGTGAAGCGTGGCGCCGTGTCCAGGAGGCGAACGGCTCCTGCACTCTTCCGCATTGCAACAGAAGGAACGTGCGTGATGACGTCAACCCGGAAACACTCAAAAGAGGCTTCCGGGTTGAAAACGAAGCAGATTATTTGCTTCAGGATCGGAGCTACACGCTGTGAAGGAACAGCGTCTTCTGGTGCGGTAAGGTGGCGGAAAGTGATTTTGTTGGAATATCGTGATTAACCCTGCAAGGTTACCTTGGGCTATACCTTAATTTTCAAGTATCAGAACTAATGTTTGGGCACTTATTTCACCGGAGAGTCTTGCTGCCGTGAACCACGAAACCTTCACGGATTGCCTCCTACCAAATACTTTATTGTTTACTGTTGGCAATTAACCCTTGAAGAGGAAACATTTATGCTTTGATGTTATGATGAATTGGTTGACCGGATAAGAATCATTATCGGTCATTGCAATTACTAGAGCACAACGTAGGATTCCTTTACCCTCGCAGCGCTTGGTTTATAATTGTTCATTACTGTATCCTAACAGGGGGTCATAAGGTCTTACTAGGATTCATCCCCTGTGACGCTTGGTTTCGTTATTATGTTGGTGAGTATTGTGTGTGTGTGTCCGTGATGGTGTTACAGACTCAGATGCAGGTGCCTAACAAACATGCTCAGGTATTCACTGGTTAGTTCTTTATTTCAGCGACCTTTTTTCATCACCATTGGCTAACAGGAATAGGACATTCCTTGTGTGCTCTTGTGCAGGACTGTGTTGTTTTTCCTTTACAGGTAATAAGAGGAAGAGAGGTTCTGTATACCATATGTTAGTGATTATTGTCCTATGTTCAAAGTGTTGTTTCTCGTTTCAGGTCTCCCTCCCTGCTGTCCCCATCCTTTCCTTCCCTCACTTGATCACCTTAATCTTCTGAGCTATAATAGCATTCAGAATTGAGGCTATCAAGAGGTGGACCCACTTGAGCCACGAATCGATCCCGAGGATTCGACAGGAGAAATCCGATACATGACAGTGCTGGAGGGGAAACAGCGTTTACAATGCTGTTTCCACAACGCAATGGCTTTACAACGCGGTCGTTACAACGACCGCGTTGTTACCACGCAGTGCCATTACATCGCAAGTCGTTTCAACGACTTGCTGTAGGGGGCGTGCAACACCAGGGAATGTGTTGGATTTTAAATCCAACACCTTCCCTGCTGTTGCGCAAACTGGAGTAGGAATAGTAATTAATACTATTCCTAAGTCCAGCGCTCCCTACAGCAAGTCGTTGAAACCACTTGCGATGTAATGGCACGCGTGGTAACAACGCGGTCTTTGTAACGACCGCGTTGTAAAGCCACGCGTTGAGAATGTATGCGATGTAACATCATACATTTATGCTGGAGCAGTGTGGCAGAGGAGAGTGGTGCACCAGAGGGAGAATCGGCATAGTGGCATTTCTTGATTATCTCCTTGCCAACCGTAGATATGGGCATGAGGCGACTTCGGCATATGTCCAGCAGCAGTGTAGTTTAAACATGGCTACTGGGCTCCATGGTTGAGGGTCCCCACTGCACCAAAACTATGGCTCTCTTTTCCACCCAAACAGTGAACAAGTGGTGTAGCTAAGTTGCCATTCCTGAGGTACTCTTAAAACTGTTGTCAGGCAACTGGTCTGTTTACCTTTGCTATAAACTCATGGCAGATGGCACAGAAAATGCACCATTGGCATAGGAGTTAAATGTCATATGTCTGCTACACAGCGTATATACACCACCCACATATATGACAAACCATGTTTGATGCCAGGAGCACCCTTGTGCTCTGGCTGGGTTTCAGTTTAAAAGCAGTGCAGTGACAGATGGAGAGGAAAAATGCATTTTCCATGTAGGAAAATCCCTTGTGCTGAGCCTGGGTTTCAGTTTAAAAGCAGTGCAGTGACAGATGGAGAGGAAAAATGCATTTTCCATGTAGGAAAATCTCTTTTCGTGTATTAATAAGTCACTCCTAAAGTGTGCCTTGCAAGCCCACAGGGCTAGGAGGCACCCCGGATATTTGTACTAGTGTGCCCTCACAGTGACTAAGGGCCGATTTAGAGTTGGCGGATGGAGTAAAGGCAGTCAGAGTGGTGGGGGACTGTATGTTTGTCACCCACCTTCACTCTGCCTACTAAATTAAGAGTTCACTGTCAGCCATGGGGCAAAACCTACAAGTCTGTATGAACCGCCAACACAGTTGTTTATACGAAGCCATTTAAATGTTCTGTGTGTCCGTCATTGTGTGTCCGTCATTGGTGAAGGATGCTTACCCCAAACATTTTTTTAAAATATATATATTTTCTATAAACTAATAGCCCCAACACAATGAGAGTTTTGTCTAGGCCTGGGTGGAATTTCATTAAGCCAGAGTAATCGAAGTAATTTTAGTAATTCCGCATTATTCTTTGGGGCAGAGTTACTGATAATAATGCAATTACGCTTGCTTGCGTAATTAGGAGCAATTTGGTGGAAAAACTCCTACAGCGAGAGCACATTTAGCAAGCGTGAGCAGCCACTCACTCTTGGTATTCATATTCTGCTGCATTTAGCTCTATTTCTTAGCACAAAATGCATCCTTGCATTCATTTTGGACGTGAGGGTGCATTTTGCACTAAGAAAATAGCGCTAAATGTCGTAACTAAGTGGGGTGGGGGGGGGGGATCACACCCCAAGAGCACATTGAGCTAGCACAAGCAGCTGCTTGCACATGCTTTTCATGGTTAGTTGCATTCGGCACTATTTCTTAGGGCAACATGCATTCTCACTCTCATTTTTTATGCCAGGGTGCTAAATGCCAGGAGTAAGTTAGGGGAAAATCCTACCCAAATAGTACATTTAGCGAGCATGAGCAGCCGCTCGGGCTTGCTATTTGTGTTCTGTTGCATGTATCCCTATTTCTTAGTGCTAAATGCATCTTCCTGCCCATTTTGGATGCTGGGGACGAGCATTTTAGCACTAAGAAATAGCACTCAATGCAGAATTACTCTTCTTGCATAATTATGCGCAATCTCACTGAATTCTTGGGTAATAATTCCGCTGCACTAAATTACGGAAGTTAGGCCACCCCTAATTTTGTCCCATTGTGTAGGAGTCATTTTGAAAAAAAGTTTTTACAGTCCCTCACCGTGCGGATATTCCCGGCTGCAAAAAAAAGGCATCCTACTGCCCTTTCTAACTAGGGTGGCTGGACAGATGGCTTACTTTAGATGGCTCATTCTCCCTTGGGCCATCGATGGAAGGTTTATGCCAACAGAGTAAATTTTTCTTGGTTGGCACAAACTGACATTCCACCCAATGCACAATTGAGCAGGCAGACTGAGAGTTTGGCAAACAGGGTGCTCAGTTACTGTTGCAATACAGTACCCTGTCCACCAAACTCTAAATTGGGCTCTAAATTTCCCAAAGCTGTTTACACTGTGTAGGTTTAGCTAGATTCTCCTTGGATAGGTCTAAGGGCCTTATTTAGAATTTGACAGATGTGGTACTCCATCAAAAAGGTGGCGGATATGTTGCCAGCCATATTCCACGCATCATAGGCTATAATGCTCTTGTAATATAGGAGACAGCACATCTGCCATGTTAGTGACAAAGTATCCTGTCTGAAAACTCCACATAAAGGCCTAAGTATAATTAAAATCATTAACCTATATCCTTGTTTGGCAAAATGCTAGCAAAATGAATAAAAGTTATCTTCAAAATTTTTCCAAATCTAATTTAATGGTGACATCAGATTTTTTTTAACTTAAGTGGAAGGTTGCTTTCTAAAAGTCCGCTTTGTGCTGTCTGAGTCAAAACTGGCCTAGAACAGTTTAACCTCTCATCTTACCTTCAGAGGCCCAATCCACATTCCTGTTAAAGGACAATGGTTTGGCCTCTGGGTCTAGGAAGGTACCGGTGTTGTCAACGGCTGTGCAATTAATAGGGATTAGCTTTCTGGGAGGGGGCTGGAATAGTTGGCAGAACAACAAACAGTCTTCACACTTTTGACTAGAAGATGCCACATGGGGCTAAAAGGCTCTCCTTCTAGTCATTCCCAGGACCCTCCTAGTCCAGCAGGAGGTAACCAGTTGTTGGCCTGACAAGGGGGTGATACCTCGTCTAAATAGGAGAGTGGGCCAGAACACCTGCTGAGAGAAGAACGAGTTAGCCATTTTGAATTTAGTGCTTGCTTGAAGGAACTTTTACAGTAAAGCATAGAGGAGGTGCTGCAATGGGAAGTGGGCTTGGGTTGAAAAAGAACAGATTTTTTTTTTTTTTCATTTATGTAGGAAATATTTTCCAATCACTGGCTAGTACACAGCATAAGGAAGATGCTTCACCACCACCTGCTCTAAACATTTATAGATGTGAGAAGTTTACATCTGAAGAAGATCTGTTTGGAAGAAAGAAGACTCAGGGACTCTTGATGGCACCCAAGAACTGGAACTGCTCTCCATGAGTCAGGTGGCATATCTCCTGTTTTCCTGCTCCATGGACACAAACAGCAGAAGGACATCTAGCTCCAAGAAATGATCCCAGCTAACAACAGAGAATTGGACCCTACAGGATGCCTGGCTAGAAAAAGACATGGTGCCTAAAAGCCTGTCCTGAGTACATGAAAGATGACCAGAAAGAACTTTTCCAACAGTTGGAAAAAAAGTTGAACGTAGCCATTTTTTCCACCTCTGGTGACAGGGTGCTGAGGCTTGCCCAGGAAGGTCAAGCCCTAGGCAGGCAAGAATACCACAGTTGTCCCACTCCTTTGTTTGTCAAGCTGAAAACAGGTTTAGTGGAACCTCGTGATAAAGGTATCCGATCTCATGCAGCTCCGCCCGAATACAGCTTCCAGCCTTACTTTGCTGGGGGATTTTAAGAACAGAAAAGTGACTAAGGGCCCGATTTAGAGTTTGACAGACAAGGGTACACAGACATGACATGACCCTGTCTGCAAACCCTTGGTCCTCCCACTTTATTTAGAGATGGGCAGACCTTAAGTATTCCATCGAAGGTATACTTTCTCAATGGCTCGACGGAGTAGGGGACCACCAGAGGAAGGACATTATATCACCTCCCCTTCTTAGGTTGAATAGTGTAATGTCTTTTCTGTCCATCATAGCTAGAAAAATACTGGCAGGGAGGAACAGAAAAAATATAGTGGGCCCTAACACCCTGGGAAAATCTTTCAGGGTGTGGGGGTCATTAGTTTTTTGTTTTCGAGAAACAAACTCCTGCTTTGGGAGTTTGTTTCTGAAAAACACCTAAAAATATGTACCGTTTGGTGACCGGTGGTCAAAACTGACAGTGGCCATCCATCAAAACTTTTGTACATTAAAAGAAACGGCTGCCACAGCTGTTCCTTTCAATGGACAGAAATAACTGGTGGGCTTGCGGTCATCTCTAAATGTAATGGATGGTAGTGCAGCAAGATGATGGAGGTAATGTTATCGTCCGCTACCCTGATGGACGGAGTACCATCTGTCAAATTCATAATCAGGCCAAAATGGTTCAGTTTAGCACTTGATTTAGAGTTTGGCGGTTAGGTCACTCCATCACAAATGCGACAAACCCTCAGTCCGTCTGCCTCATGTGCAGATAAGCGGACATTAATTATTTAGTTGATGGAACCCCGGTTGACTTAGTTGACTGAATACTTCATCCTGATGGAGTCAGGGCATTTAGAGGAAGGGAATAACACTGCCCGCTGTATTTAGGGTGGACAGTGTAATGTATGTTTTTTTCATCGCCACCATGAAACGGTGGTGAGGGACAGAAAAAAATAATGACCCCTCACATCCAGGAAAAAAACTTCAAGGGTTTGGGGGTTATTAATTTTTTTGTTGTTGAAATTGTCACTTTGGGGCTTTGTATCTGATAAACAAAACAATGTAAAATGTTTAGTGACAGCCATCAAAACCAACGGCGGTCGTCCACCAAACTTTTTGTGCATTGAAAGAACCCACGTAATGGCAGTTTCTTTCAATGTACAGAGATGACCTACAGAGAGGACTGTTAGGCTGGCGGTCATCTCTAACTTTGACAGATGGTCTGTCAGAATGGCAAAGGTAATGCCCTCTACTATCCTGATGGACAGAGTACCGTCTGTCAAACTCATAATCAGGCCCTTAATCCTAAAGTAAAACCTTGAGCCAGGGCAAGGCAGCAAATCTGTTTGATCATTGAAGTATGATTGGCGGATATGAAATCCAGCTTTGATTCACTCAGAGCTTTTGACGCTATATCCAATGGCTTCCGTGGAAGTTTGATGGTACATCTGACTTTGAAGGACCCTCACCAGCTTCAGCATTTGACCATGCCAAACTGTAAGACTTTAATTAGAAGATAAAAATTTGACTGGAACGACCTGCTTGGTGCATCCAACTTCTGTTCCATTGCGGTCACCCTAAAACTGCGCCTTTTTTCCAGTCAACCGTGAACTGGTATTTTTCATTGTTGGTTTATTTTTTATATATAATTTTTGCCTTAAAACTTTAAAAAGTAATATCTTGGGTTCCCCTGCTCTAATTTTAATAATTTCAGTATATTTTGCTTATTACATTTTTCTCTAGTGTTCTAAATTGATTTGGAATGTAATTGTGTTTTTTTCTTGGCTTTGAAATTTTTGGTATGTTTGAACTTAACACACATTTCTCTGAAGAATTCCCTGCCGCTTGTGTCATTGCTACAATGGGTTGAGCAGAGTTTCACTCACACTTGTTTTGATATGTAACAAGGCTCTGTTTATCATTTTGGCAAGAGTTCCCCTATACCAAATTATGACCACATCTTTGCTATACACTGATTTTAAACTCTGCAGCTTAGGTGGCCTGCTTGAGCCTTGAAATTTGAATGAACTTCACCTACAGAGGATGCATGTGTTGCAGATGAACACAGACAGCGCATCCATGCTGGTTAGCATACATAGCGCATCCATGCTGGTTAGCATACATAATGCAAACACAAGGAGACGATGGACGGAGCGCTGAAACTTTTCAGACACTCACCCCCAGTCACAGATCTGGGTTGAATCCATCATCGTTCTTTAGCTCACTTCGCCACCCCAGTTCAGACACAGCCGTATGCAAATCAGTCTTGACCCTGTGCCTCATGGGAACAGTCCAGACCGAACTGCCAAGCCATGTCTTCCTTGGACCGGAAACAAGCATCCTGGGACCGGTTTCGGGCTCACCGCCCTCATCAGCCAGGCTAGCTTGAATCCAGTGGCAAAGTGAGCAAGGGACCCACGTCTGGGCATACCCTGCCAACTTAGGGCGAACAAAGCAAACACAAGGAGACGATGGACGGAGCGCTGAAACTTTTCAGACACTCACCCCCAGTCACAGATCTGGGTTGAATCCATCATCGTTCTTTAGCTCACTTCGCCACCCCAGTTCAGACACAGCCGTATGCAAATCAGTCTTGACCCTGTGCCTCATGGGAACAGTCCAAGCCATGTCTTCCCTGGACCGGAAACAATCATCCTGGGACCTGCCTGGAGGAATCACAGAAGGCATGGTGTGGGTATGCTATTTGCAGGACCCCCAACACTGGCCCTGCTGTCTCTTTTAATGTCTTTGTTAGGGTTGCCACCTTTCCCAGAGAACAATAGCGGCCATTTGTTCATGTTTTAAAGTTTACAAAGGCCCGAATGTTATAGTGAAACAGAACTTCATTGATAATTGTCTGTATTCATTTTTAACATGGCTTGTCTGTCTTCGTTTAGTTTAATTGTCATGCCACAATAAAGTAAAAGAGACAAACTAGGGTCAAAGTGGGGACCATTTCTCCATTTTTAAAAGACCCCAGGTTCTTTGGTAGTTTCTGTTGGTCACTAAAAAGGACCCTGACATATCAATATCTCTGTTATACTCTGGGAGTCAGTTCAAAATATTGAAAGGTATTATGAGTCAGGGATCATTAGGGAATCCCTAGAAAAAACATTTTATAGTTCTTTCTTTTTATATTTACTGCTTAAATTATGTATTGAGAAGGGGAAACATACCGTCTTTAAAGGATTTTCCTAATTTTTGTGCAGGCCACAACATTTAAATACTGGTCATACCAATAAAAAGCAGGCTTGCTGGCAACCCTACAAAGTTGCCCTCTTGCCAGTCGCCGGTCCTCTCACCTCTCCCGAGCTGTGCTCTTTTCCTGCCTATTAACTATCTTTTTAGGTTTGGTGGTAGCCAAGAAATTTTGATTTTACAAAAGTATGTATAGTATACTTACATATAGGGACTTACAGCCACCTCTCTTTATCCATTGGACGGTTGTTGTGACATTCACAGTTTGCTTCCACCCCCTAGAGCGTACAGCATGGGGAAGTCTACTTAAACCACAGGTTAACTTCACTTTGAGTGACTGAATTTTGCTCTCTCACTAGGAGCACATCCGGACACAAGCTTTGTTCCCTTTAATGTCAGTGTTTTTGTCTTTACTTTATAATTACTTTAGCTTTGCCTTTGAGTTTAGAGCCTCATGAGAAAGCAGGCTGCTTCTGATGCATATTTCCATCTCGTGCCAATGGTGGTTTAAATTAATTTTGGAGTGTTTTGCTTTTCTGATTGCTGCTGTTTCACAGCATACCAGAAACAGAACCATTGGAAAAAGTTCTGTATTAAGTTATCCTTTTTTTATGTTTTTCTTCCTCTCCTTCTTGGAATCTTGATTTCTTTCCTCCTTTCTTTTTTATTTTCTTTCCTCCTGATTTCTTTCTTTCCTTTCTTTCTTTCTTTCTTTCTTTCTTTCTTTCTTTCTTTCTTTCTTTCTTTCTTTCTTTCTTTCTCTCTTTGTTTCTCTCATTCTCTCTTTCTTTCTCCATTTTTCTTTCTTTCATTCTTGCTATTTTCTTCTCTTTCTTTCCTTTTCTCTTTCTTTCTTCCTTCCTTCTCTCTTTCCTTCTCTCCTTTTTTTCCTTCTCTTTCTTTCCTTTTCTCTTTTCTTCTATCTCTCCTTTCCTTGTCCTTTTTTTTCTCTCTTCTTTCTTTCTGAGACTTATGGCTAATGCCAGACTGATTGAGGTTTTTAGGACTATGTTAGCCAAGACCTTTTGGTTTTACTAAAGTTATGTGTATAACATAGTTACTTATAGGGATTTCGGGCCAGACTTTATCCATTAGTCTGTGGATGGTGTAATTCACATTTTTATTCCACCCACTCCAGCATGCGTTAAGGGGCAATGTTAGCCCACTTCAGCCATTGGCTGACTTCACTTCGAGTTACGGCATGCTTCCCTTTCATAAGGAGTACATCTACACACAAAGTAGTTCCCTTTAGTGCCATGGAGAAGCATGGTAAGGTGTGGTCTTTTTGAGATAAAAAAAAACATTTTTTCTGTGGCAAATGATTTTTTATTAGATTGATGAGGGCCCGACATACTCCCAAACAATAACGTTTAGCAAAAACCATGACAAAATAAAACAAGAATTGCCAGAAGGCTGTTGACCAATGCCAGACCTATTGGTTTCGCCAATGCTTGTCAATTTGTTGTCTGCTTCCCCCTTGCTCTTTTCTGCTCCCCTGCCCCCACTTCTTTTTCCACCTGTACTGTCACCAGGAGCATTTTTTAGGTCGAGACTAGCGCAGCGCGCATGAGCTGCTCTATGGGAGGCTTCTTGTGAGGGCTCAAAACTTCTCCGTGTGGGTCGGACTCCTCCCACACATCTGATTGGCCTTTGCGTGTGTCTTTCAATAATGAAAGCACGCAAATGGCCAAAGGTGGGTGCATGTCCCACCTCTTCTTCAAATGTTCACTCCCACAGCGTTTTGCTCTCAGGAGCGAGCAGCGGCACGCAGGCTGGCAGCTGCATTCCTCCCTATTCGTGGATCAGGTTACTAATTAGCAGCCTGCGCTCCATGTTTGCACCCCTCCAACTCTTCTTTGTTTGTTCTTTGTAGCGCGGTCCGGTTTCACTTTAGGGACCGCGGACCGCGCTTGCTGAAAGTGACAATGTATTCCAACAGTGTGACCTTTACTTTCAGTTCATAAATGGCACGGAGAGTAAAGACAGAAAAGCAACCCCCCCATGGCGGTCCACTTTTCTACCCATTGTAACCTCTATACTGTCCATAAACACCAATTTCATCACATCTCTCAAAGAGGCACACGTTTTGGGGTTAACAAGGCTTTCGCATGTTTACATCGTTTTCAAACCGTCATGTGTTTTATTCATCTTTTGATGATTCCTCATCTAGTTGTGAGTTCCCTTCTAGTTGTGTTTCTTTCATTGTACCTCCCGCTGTGGATCCCTATTAAGGTTCTCTTGAAATATGGATGGATGACTGGCAACAGGGGCGGTTGTTACCACTCTCTCGCTTATCCTACTAGTTTGCGTTCATACTTGCTTCCTCTACTTCATTGTTTTGCCTGTTGTCTGTTCCCTCAGTCGTTCGTGTTATACTTGTCTCTGACTATGCTCTGTATTCCTTGTGGACTACCCGTGTCTAAATGTACCATGGTTTTCCCACTGTATATGACAGCACAACACTGCATCCCAGGTGTAGTGGTATTTGTTTCTTCTTCGGTTCTTGAGCAATATTACTGGTTTGCCTGGGGCTAGTTACAATGAGACTCCAAGTCGCACGGAGATTATTAAGTTATGCTCCATATATCTTGCTTGTGACGCTGCGCCGTTCTGTGACCCAGAGAGTCCAGCCCAGGTCTTCCACTCTCTCACTGTCTCTCTCTCTCACTGACTGACTCTCTCACTGACTGACTCTCTCACTCTCTCTCTCTCACTGACTGACCATCACTCTCTCACTGTCTGACTCTCTCTCTCTCACTGACTGACTCTCTGACTCTCTCTCACTGACTGACTCTCTCACTCTCTCACTGTCTGACTCTCTCTCACAGACTGACTCTCTGACTCTCTCTCTCTCACTGACTGACTCTCTCTCTCTCACTGACTGACTCTCTGACTCTCTCTCTCACTGACTGACTCTCACTGAATGACTCTCTCACTCTGTCTCACTGACTGACTGACTGACTGACACTCTCACTGACTGACTGACTGACTGACTCTCTCACTCTCTCTCTCACTGACTGACTGACTCACTCTCTCAATCTCTCTCTCACTGACTGACTGACTGACTGACTCTCTCACTCTCTCTCTCTGACTGACTGACTCTCTCACTGACTGACTGATGGACTCTCTCACTGACTGACTGACTCTCACTCTCTCTCTCACTGACTGACTGACTGACTCTCTCTCTCACTGACTGACTGACTGACTGACTCTCTCACTGACTGACTGTCTGACTCTCTCTCTCTCACTGACTGACTCTCTGACTCTCTCTCACTGACTGACTCTCTGACTCTCTCTCTCTCTCACTGACTAACTCTCTCTCTCACTGACTGACTCTCTCACTCTCTCACTGACTGACTCTCTCTCTCACTGACTGACTCTCTCACTCTGTCTCACTGACTGACTGACTCTCTCACTGACTGACTGACTGACTCTCACTCTCTCTCTCACTGACTGACTGACTCTCTCACTCTCTCACTGACTGACTGACTGACTCTCACTGACTCTCTGACTGACTGACTCTCTCACTCTCTCTCTCACTGACTGGCTGACTGACTCTCTCACTGACTGACTAACTGACCGACTGACTCTCTCACTGACTGACTAACTGACTGACTGACTCTCTCACTGACTGACTGACTCTCTCACTCTCTCTCTTACTGACTGACTAACTGACTGACTCTCTCTCTCACTCTCTCTGTCACTGACTGACTGACTGACTCTCTCACTGACTGACTGACTGACTCACTGACTGACTCTCTCACTGACTGACTGACTCTCTCACTCTCTCTCTCACTGACTGACTGACTCTCTCACTCTCTCTCTCACTGACTGACTGACTCAATCTCTCTCTCACTGACTGACTGACTCTCACTGACTCTCTGACTGACTGACTCTCTCACTCTCTCTCTCACTGACTGACTGACTCTCTCACTGACTGACTCTCTCACTGACTGACTGACTGACTCTCTCACTCTCTCTCTCACTGACTGACTGACTGACTCAATCTCTCTCTCACTGACTGACTGACTGACTGACTCTCACTGACTCTCTGACTGACTGACTCTCTCACTCTCTCTCTCACTGACTGACTGACTGACTCTCTCACTGACTGACTGACTGACTCACTGACTGACTCTCTCACTCTCTCACTGACTGACTGACTCTCTCACTCTCTCTCTCACTGACTGACTGACTGACTCTCTCACTCTCTCACTCACTGACTGACTGACTCAATATCTCTCTCTCTCACTGACTGACTGACTGACTGACTCTCACTGACTCTCTGACTGACTGACTCTCTCACTCTCTCTCTCACTGACTGACTGACTCTCTCACTGACTGACTGACTCTCTCACTGACTGACTGACTCTCTCACTGACTGACTGACTGACTCTCTCACTCTCTCACTGACTGACTGACTGACTCTCACTGACTCTCTGACTGACTGACTCTCTCACTCTCTCTCACTGACTGACTGACTGACTCTCTCACTGACTGACTGACTGACTGACTCTCTCACTGACTGACTGACTCACTGACTCACTGACTGACTCTCTCACTGACTCACTGACTCTCTCACTCTCTCACTGACTGACTGACTGACTCTCACTGACTCTCTGACTGACTGACTCTCTCACTCTCTCTCACTGACTGACTGACTGACTGACCCTCTCACTCTCTCTCTTACTGACTGACTAACTGACTGACTCTCTCTCTCACTCTCTCTCTCACTGACTGACTGACTGACTCTCTCACTGACTGACTGACTGACTCACTGACTGACTCTCTCACTGACTGACTGACTCTCTCACTCTCTCTCTCACTGACTGACTGACTCTCTCACTCTCTCTCTCACTGACTGACTGACTCAATCTCTCTCTCACTGACTGACTGACTCTCACTGACTCTCTGACTGACTGACTCTCTCACTCTCTCTCTCACTGACTGACTGACTCTCTCACTGACTGACTCTCTCACTGACTGACTGACTGACTGACTCTCTCACTCTCTCTCTCACTGACTGACTGACTGACTCAATCTCTCTCTCACTGACTGACTGACTGACTGACTCTCACTGACTCTCTGACTGACTGACTCTCTCACTCTCTCTCTCACTGACTGACTGACTGACTCTCTCACTGACTGACTGACTGACTCACTGACTGACTCTCTCACTCTCTCACTGACTGACTGACTCTCTCACTCTCTCTCTCACTGACTGACTGACTGACTCACTCTCTCTCTCACTCACTGACTGACTGACTCAATATCTCTCTCTCTCACTGACTGACTGACTGACTGACTCTCACTGACTCTCTGACTGACTGACTCTCTCACTCTCTCTCTCACTGACTGACTGACTCTCTCACTGACTGACTGACTCTCTCACTGACTGACTGACTCTCTCACTGACTGACTGACTGACTCTCTCACTCTCTCACTGACTGACTGACTGACTCTCACTGACTCTCTGACTGACTGACTCTCTCACTCTCTCTCACTGACTGACTGACTGACTCTCTCACTGACTGACTGACTGACTGACTCTCTCACTGACTGACTGACTCACTGACTCACTGACTGACTCTCTCACTGACTCACTGACTCTCTCACTCTCTCACTGACTGACTGACTGACTCTCACTGACTCTCTGACTGACTGACTCTCTCACTCTCTCTCACTGACTGACTGACTGACTGACCCTCTCACTCTCTCTCTCACTGACTGACTAACTGACTGACTGACTGACTCAATCTCTCTCTCACTGACTGACTGACTCTCTCACTGACTGACTGACTCTCTCACTCTCTCTCTCACTGACTGACTCTCTCACTGACTGACTGACTGACTCTCACTGACTCTCTGACTGACTGACTGACTCACTCACTGACTGACTGACTCTCTCACTGACTGACTGACTCTCTCACTCTCTCTCTCTCTCACTGACTGACTGACTCTCTCACTGACTGACTGACTGACTCTCTCATTGACTGACTGACTGACTCTCTCACTCTCTCTCTCACTGACTGACTCTCTCACTGACTGACTGACTGACTCTCACTCTCTCTCTCACTGACTGACTGACTCAATCTCTCTCTCACTGACTGACTCTCACTGACTCTCTGACTGACTGACTCTCTCACTCTCTCTCTCACTGACTGACTGACTCTCACTGACTCTCTGACTGACTCGCTCACTCTCTCTCTGACTGACTGACTGACTGACTGACTCTCTCACTGACTGACTGACTGACTCTCTCACTGACTCTGACTCTCTGACTGGCTGACTAACTGACTGACTCGCTCACTCTCTCTCTCACTAACTGACTCTCTCACTGACTGACTGACTAACTGACTGACTCTCGCACTGACTGTTATACAGGTACTATTTCCCAACCTTCACCCTCCTGTTATTTATGCCCCCCATAACAAAAAAAACCATAACAAACAACCATTGGGACAGGCAGCTAGAAGTTGCCAGCATTGAAAGGACAAACAAAACCTCAAAACATGATTTATTGTTAATACTTTTTTAATATGGTCGTTCAGTTGTACATAATGCTTTCTTGGTCATATATAAGGTAACAAAAATGCTTCTGACACTTCTTTATTATAACTTTTCAGCATGCTGCAGACTTCTGTACAGTTTCAGACAAAGGGGAGTGATTCTGTTTTGGATTTGAGAGGCCAGAATCAAGAATACAGTGCATGTCGAGAGACCTCCGATTATGCAAAGTTGTCAATCCATGGTATGAGAGGCATTTGTTTAATGCACTACAGACTTCTGTACAGCACAGCTTAAAGACATAGGCAAAGTCAATATCTCTGGCTAAACACTTATAAGGTCCCAAAGGTGAGACCTATTGGCTATGCCAATGCTTGTTTTCTTTTTCTGCTTTACTCTCCACTGTCATGGTTTCCATTCTCCACTTCTGTCTGCAATAATATAGTGTATTCTTTCCAGTGGTTCACTTCCTGCCCCTTCCTTCCTTCCCTCCCCTCCCCTCCTTTAACAATTCCCCTCCCCCACCTCCTGCTTTTCCCGCAGAAATCAATTATATGCCAATTAACATTGTTCCTTCTCAACCCCTCTGAAGCATTAACAAGCTATTTACAAAACAAACAGTGTCCGTCAGCAGCACTCTCACAATTACTGCAGGCCCGGGTTAGGAGGACAGGACTGCATGCCTTGACAGTGATCCCGCCTCTGCTTCAGGCATCCCTCCCCTCCCCACACTCAAGGAAGAGAGGCCCTGACACTCCCAGGTCACCAACAGGAGGGGTCCTCGGATGAGCGACGATTCCGCCACTAAAATACATCCTCCCGCGGTTTAATTACATTTTAATCTTCTTCCCAGACTGTTTGCTGCCCGCGAGCCTCTAATTGTCAGCTTAGATGCCAGCACAGCTCATTACTTTAAACACTTCAATCTATGCACAGAAAGAGCCTGCTGTGGGGGGAGGTAACACATACATACATGTATATATATCTTACAGGCTCTGCTGTTGTACAACCTCACTAGAGCAGAGCTGCTGACTACGCAGACCTGCATAAGGAAGCATGCTGGGAATTAAGAGCATATGTTTACAGAATTAAAAGTGAAACTACAAGTTCCAGAAACCAAAGGTGGTGGTGCCTAAAAAGCCAAGACAGGATCCAGGTGTCAAACATGAAATAGGCCATGTGATAGCAAAGCGCCCACTCAGGCAACCAGAGGATGGGCAGGGTGTTTTTCTAATCAGGGACAGTCAGGACTTTGAGCCCTACACCCTCTGGGCTGGAAGGAGCGTTGAAAGCATCAAATCACCGCCCCTGTGATGCTGTCAGTCCTTTGTAAACTCTTCTGGGCTCTTTTGTCGGGGCCTCTGACAGCAGTCTACAAAAATATAAAAGCAAAGACTGGAAAATAGAGAACTCTATGCGCAGTTCCCGGATTTAACGGATGAATGAATGAATACATGAACGAATGAACCTTACAACATGGCCTGTGTCATTCACAACGTCTTGCAAGCATGCACTCCCCTATATCTGACCAACAAGCTGAACATTTCTGGAGAAACGGTCTCTAGAAAACGCTGAAACCCTTCTCTTAGAACCTATGCCCTTCAAAAAAAGCATATGCAAAGCCATTAGGTCGTGCGTTTGTGGCTTAGTGGCTTTGCCAAGGTTTTAAGCCATGCTGCACACCATCTTTGAGGCTAATGATTAAAAAAAAGCCTTTGACAGAGCTGCCTGCATCATTTTATAGACGCGTGCACCATGCTTGCACGCGCCTACAAAATGACGCAGGGGCTTTTTTCTGCTTATTTACCTATCTGATTTAGATCAGTAACTAAGGGAAAAAAATGCTAAAGCAATTTATATAAAAAGAAGGCAGATGGGGGGTAAGCAACATGGGGGGAAAGGAAGCAACTTGAGGGGGCGAAAGGAACACAGAGGGTATGAGTGGGAGGAGGAGAAGCAATGATTGAGAAAGTAACGTGGAGCAGGCAGGGGAGAAGCCTGCACACAAGTAGGCAACGGGGGGCTTTGGGGGAGGGGAGTAGAAGCGACTGCGAGAGAGGAGGGCATGGGTTGGGGAAGCAACAGGTGAAAGGGCAGGGGTGTGGATGAGAAGCAACGGGTGAAAGAGCAACGTGGAGCATCTAGGGGAAGAAATACACAGGCAAGAAAGCAACGGGGCAAGTACACGAGGGTAAGTGTAACAAGTAGGGTCGGGGACAAGTACATGGACAACCCAGACCAACACAGAGTGCGGGGAGGAGAAGTACACGAAGGACACAGCTGTAAAAAATATGCAGTCTTATGGAGTACCTAACTGGAAAGAAAAACACGTGCTTGAAAAGCAAGCTGTGGAAGCAAAGAATCCAGCCAATGAAAACTGATGCTAAAGAGGCAATGCTCCATGGGAAGGACAAACACAAGATTGACAAGCTGGAACACAAATAAGAAGCAGGCAAATGAGAGTGACCAGAAAGCCAACCAACAGTAAGCGATGGGTGAACTGATAGCCAATGTATGTTCTTAGTAAGCCCACACTATGAATTGCAAAAGACAGTGCATGCACTGTCTTGTAGGATAGACCTAAAAAGAGCACCATGGTGGAATCCGATTACGGTGCTGCAGCCCGAATTTAGGACTCCCGTACTCCCTCCAGTCCCCTGCACCACTACATCTCCTGTACCATTCAAGAAGATGCTTTAGTTTCTTATCGTCAAAAGATGTTGCCAAACCTGATCCATCAAACTGCACTTGTGGCCTCGTCTTATGATTCAGTCTTAGTAACTACTTCATCTTCTATATTCTACACTTTTGTTGCTTCTTTCTTCTGTTCTTTCCTTTTCACTGCAAAGCTACCCTGATCTAGCTTTTCACTTCCATGGCCATCGCTTGTTGGTCTTAATACACTTGTCTTCTGCATGTCCATCATTTGGTCTGAATTCTTCACATTTGTTTTTATCCATTAGTATTTTCATTTCACCTCACATGTATTTCTTACCAAAATTACTTTTGAGGTAGCTGCTCCTCTTTTCCTTTCTTCATAGCCAAATATTCGCTATTTGTTTCTCCCTCGATTGGCAGGCATATGTATGTATAATTGCGAACAACTAAATAACTGAATATAGTGCAGCTTTGCCAAACTTCATTTCGGTTCTTACCGGTGGGATAACACACAGAGCACTGAGTTATGGTGGAGGTTTTCATGAAGCCTGCAGCCACCTTGAATGGAGGGAAAAATAAAAAACAAGTGTTTTCTTAAATGTAAAAGTTCACCCCTTTTTATCAGGAAAATCACTGGGGCAGTTTACTTCACTGAGGGCCACTCTGTACTAGACGTGGGCGAGAAGGGAAATGGCCTTTACAATGCGGGCTGAGCCACACGTACCATTTCCTTGCAAAGGTAACCACGGTTGCCTGAACCACACATATGCGTGGTTAAGGCAGATAGCGGTCTAGTGTTCAGATGGGCGGGGCGAAGAAAAGGAAGTGATGGAACAGGAAGCTCCAGATGCGGACAGGTAAGGGGGGCTGGGGCATGGTTTGGGGGGGTAGTATTTATGGGGGTCGGTTTTAGGGCTCAGGGTGGGGGGGTCGGGTAGTTTTTGGAAGGGGGCAGGGTTTTAGGGCTCAGGGAGGGGCAGGGTAGTTTTAAGGGCTGGGGTGGGGTTTGGGGGAGTTTTTAGGGGTGGTGGTCAGTTTTAGGGCTCAGGCCGGGGTGGTCGGGGTAGTTTATTTAATGGGGGCGGGGTTTTAGGCCTCAGGGCAGTGGAAGAGGTAGGCGTAGTTTTAAGGACAGTACGGGTGTACATTTTAGGGCTCAGGGCGGGGGGCTGGAGTCAGAGTAGTTTTTGGTAGGAGGCAGCGTTTTAGGCCTCAGGGCACGGGAGGGGAAGGGGTAGTTTTAAGGGCATGGTTGGGTAGGTTTTAGGCCTCAGTGCGGGGGGCGAGGTAGGGTGATAACATTTTAGGGCTTAGGGCGGGGAGGCGGGGTCAGGGTAAGGGTAATCTTAACCACGCATATCCCTTTACCAATCATGCCTTTACCACAAAATTGTGTGATATAAGCATGCGTGGTAAAGGAATGCGTAGTTTAGACGCATTCGGGGTTAGGGCGGTGTTGTAGAGGCAAGCGAGGTTCAGTCATGCGTGCCTCTGTCATACAACTGGGCGAGAAAGCAAATGAACACGGAGGGCCTGGCTTGGATCTAAGAGACAGTGCATGAGCTGATCATTGAAAACATTTGGCATGTAATCATGCAATAAAAATTATGTAAAAAATATGATAAAGTCTCTTCAAAATACACAAAAGTAAAATTCTTCACCATGCTGAAGCCTTTGACCTTAGTACAACAGGTTATATCTCTGCATTAAGAGGTACTTATTAAGAGTGATCGTTTTTAAACATAAACTTAGAAACCTCCCTTCCTGATGCCCAGGCCACAGTGCCATTGGTGAACTACGAGGCTTGTTAGTTATCATCTGCACCCTATATGAGGCCTAGAATCTGATAAAAGCTGGAGCAATATTAAAGACTACTAAATCAAACACAAGAGGTTTTTTTCTACAGAGCACATCCAGAACTTATTTAAAGACGTTGTCATGCGTGATAATGAAGAAATAGGAGGCATAGTAAAAAAAATATTTGCAAAGGGTCACACAATTTGGTTACTTGGGAAAGCTGAGCTTGATCCCAGGTAATCTAGTAACACTTTGTGCAATTCAGCCACTAAATGGGCATCTCTTTCTCTCTCCTTCTTAGATCAAATGTTAATGCTTTGTCTTTAATTCTTCTTTCCAAAAGGACGTTGAGGTGGGTCAGAGCCAGGCATTTGGCTGGAGCCTGGCTCAAGCTTTGAGTGACTCACCCACCTCTTCTGTATATATTAATTAATTCAATCATTCTTATCTTGTCAATCTATCAAACCTTATAAACCGCAAGCTCAGGGTTTTGAATCTCTAGTTTTTACCACTGACCACTTCCACTTTCACAGCTTACCACCACACTTATTTGCCATTAGAGAGACTGCATTAACCCCAAGAACGTAGCTACACTTGCATCCCTCCACACCTACACTTACTCTTAAGTTTACTCTCTCTCAGTGATATTATACTAAACATTTCTGATCAAAATGTTATGACTCAGGAATAAACACAACTACAAAATACATTTTAAAACTGTGGACCTCTATTTTAAGATCACACTGCGGAAACAGTATTCATGTTTGAAGATTAGGCCCTTTTGACACCACATCCTACCAGCACCAAAGGCACAGTTGTTGGTGGGCACTTTTTCACACTACCCATGGTACGTTCAAGTCCTCATCACTCCTAAATGTGGTACAGATCTGCGAGCCCGCTGGATGAAGATACTCATCTCAGACTCTACAGTAGAAGCTTTATTTATCACCTCTTTCCACGCGAACTCCAGAAACATTATCACCTCTCTCCACGCGGACGCCAGAAACCTTATCACCTCTCTCCACGTGGACTCCAGAAACATTATCACCTCTCTCCACGTGGACTCCAGACACATTATCACCTCTCTCCACGTGGACTCCAGAAACATTATCACATCTCTCCACGTGGACTCCAGAAACATTATCACCCCTCTCCACGCGGACTCTAGAAACATTATCACCTCTCTCCACGTGGACTCCAGAAACATTATCACCCCTCTCCACGCGGACTCCAGAAACATTATCACCTCTCTCCACGCAGACTCCAGAAACATTATCACCTCTCTCCACGTGGACTCCAGAAACATTATCACCTCTCTCCACGTGGACTCCAGAAACATTATCACCCCTCTCCACGCGGACTCCAAAAACATTATCACCTCTCTCCACGTGGACTCCAGAAACATTATCACCCCTCTCCACGCGGACTCCAGAAACATTATCACCTCTCTCCACGCAGACTACAGAAACATTATCACCTCTCTCCACGCAGACTCCAGAAACATGATCACCTCTCTCCACTCGGACTCCAGAAAGATTATCACCCCTCTCCACGCGGACTCCAGAAACATTATCACCTCTCTCCACGTGGACTCCAGAAACATTATCACCCCTCTCCACGCAGACTCCAGAAACATTATCACCTCTCTCCACGCAGACTCCAGAAACATGATCACCTCTCTCCACACAGACTCCAGAAACATGATCACCTCTCTCCACTCGGACTCCAGAAACATTATCACCTCTCTCCACGCAGACTCCAGAAACATGATCACCTCTCTCCACTCGGACTCCAGAAACATTATCACCTCTCTCCACGCGGACTCCAGAAACATTATCACCTCTCTCCACTCGGACTCCAGAAACATTATCACCTCGCTCCAGGCAGACTCCAGAAACATCACCTCTCTCCACGCGGACTCCAGAAACATTATCACCTCTCTCCACGCGGACTCCAGAAACATTATCACCTCTCTCCATGTGGACTCCAGAAACATTATCAGCTCTCTCCACGTGGACTCCAGAAACATTATCACCTCTCTCCACGCAGACTCCAGAAACATTATCACCTCTCTCCATGTGGACTCCAGAAACATTATCACCTCTCTCCACGTGGACTCCAGAAACATTATCACCTCTCTCCACGCGGACTCCAGAAATATTATCACCTCTCTCCAGGCGGACTCCAGAAACATTATCACCTCTCTCCATGCGGACTCCAGAAACATTATCAGCTCTCTCCACGTGGACTCCAGAAACATTATCACCTCTCTCCACGCGGACTCCAGAAACTTGATCTCCTCTCTCCACGCGAACTACAGAAACATTATCACCTCTCTCCACGCGGACTCCAGAAACATGATCACCTCTCTCCACGTGGACTCCAGAAACATGATCACCTCTCTCCATGCGGACTCCAGAAACATTATCACCTCTCTCCACGCAGACTCCAGAAACATTTTCTATATGGTTTATAAATTATAAGTACAGGGCACATTGACTTTCAAGTAAGATTGCAAGATCAGCATGGTCAAAGAAGTGGGCAAACTAGCTGGGCATAGGATGCCAGCCTGACATCGTCCTCTAAGCCTTTGTCAAGCTGCAGGAGTGCATTGGATTATTTCATTTATTAAGACTATTAGCTGCTCAGTGGATTGCACAATTCCATGCTGTGATGGCCCACACACCCCAAAATAAATAACAGCTAGCTATCAACTGTGCATCCAAGAGACGTAATCCCAGTTTAATCCATTCACTAAATTGTGTGATACAGGGCAAGCCATTTTCCTGTACTTAAAGGAAGTAAGCTCCTACTGATATGCACTATATAAGTATTACAAATGTACATTGACATTTGCTTGCTGAAAAGTGATGACACCATCTGCTGCGGTGTTGGACAAGTGTATCAGTAATGTGAGGGCGCTAAGATCGAATATGAGGCATTGTATGAATTAACAACTGATAATAAAGTGGGTTGTTTGAGGTGGGTTGCTATATTATTCCCCTATTGTCTTACTTTCACTAGAAGAAGAATATTTTGATATCTACTATCCCTTTCATGTTTACGTCTGCAGTACCATTCTCAACAACTAGATGTCCTCTTAGATATTATAGAGAAAAGGGTCGTCTTTTTTCTGCCAGTAAACAGATTTAAAAAAGTAGATTATTTGTGGCCTTTTTAAACTTGCAGATGATGTCATGGCTTAAGTTATGCGTGACATTATTGATTATGGAATTTGTGTTATCATCTGATATCATGAGTGAGTGAACAGCTACAGTTATTGTTGCCAAGCTCAAACTCTTGAACTTTGGTGCATTTTGATCCATTAATTTAAGAATGTTTAGTAATGAAAATAAATGCCCATTCAAAGGCAAAACATATAAACTTATATACCTGTCATACCAAATTACCTTGTTATTACATACAGCATTAAAATTATAATACATAAGTGATTTAAAAAACATCCCACTTCAAATTAATTCCACTAATCATTATCAATATTCTATGGGAACAACAGAAGCAGATTTTTGACTCTCTCACTATTGAATTTTTGGCATATTACCAATACGAGTCCTAGCTTATCTGGTGATCTCGCAACACACCTACAATGTTCCTTATACTCACAGGATTTATTCTTAACAAAATATGGATTTCACAGAAGAAGTCCCAATCTAGTGGTCAACAGCCAGCAGTGAATACATTTATCAGCCACAACATTTAGAAAATGGAGGACATTTAAATTCACCTTGAGGAGCTGAATCCACCGCAAAAGTTCCCTTTCCCCAAAGTAATGTAGATCAGACATAAAACAACTATTTTGAGATGTAGCTTTATTTTTAGAACTTTTAACTTCCAACATTGTTAGCAAAGAAACTTGGTTTGGAATCATACTTCTTAAAGATATTCTACATAATTTCTATTTTGAAATTGCCTCTTCTATAGAACTTTCACAAATGATCTAAGACCTAAACCTGCCACGAAAGGCACCCTCCTCATTGAGCCATCGGCAGAGGAAACGTGGCCTCCAAAACACTGATTTCACAAACATACTCTTAAGACCAATTACCAGGCTGATAGCCTCAATATGAGATGACATCTACAGGCTTAGGGTCTTCGTCAGGTATTGGGTGAATAGTTTTTGAAATAGTGAATGGTAGCTAAGCACTACCTCAACCACTTAAAACTCACTGGACCCCAGAAAGCAGTTAAATAAGGATCTTGTTTGTTTTCTAAAAATCATCATTTGGGTTTTTGATGGATTTAAGGTTTGAACACTTTTTTCACAATATAACATAGTAAGTCGTCTTGCTTGCCGATCAGGGTCTCAACTATAATCCACAAATCATCTGCATATAGTAGCACAATTAGTTCATTCCTAGTGATTTATTTCAGGGAAACACCTTGGCACTATTTAATGTGGAAAGCAGGTCAGACAGAAATAAAGTGAACAGAAGAGGGGCTAAGATGCAACTTTGCTTAAGGCTGCTACACATTTTAAATCGCAACACCACTTCAAGTGAGGTTTTCTTTTAGTCAACCCTGTAGACTGATCTAGGGAGTGAAGTGGGCTACTTTTTTGGGGTGAGGTGCCCAAAATGCAGTTCCCCCATTTCAGCTACTCTAGGGACCATGTAGCTGATGCTATCGAAAGAATATACTGCATTTTTCAGCACAAAATATGTCATTCAGATAGAAGCCACAGAGTTGTGTGCATTTTAAATTAAGTTGGTGTACAGCCATTTAGCAGTTACTAAGATATTTGGCAAAACTTAAGTTAAAAAATCTACAGCTATCTGAGTAGGAAAGATGATGAAGTCTACTGACATCCAAGGGCTTCAATTTTGAATCTGCATTGATAATCCTATTGGTTGAGAAGGGCTGACGATGTTGCTCCAGCCGCCATTTTCAGAGCCACATCTAAGAAGTTTGTGCACCTTGTTCCGAGTAACAGTGTTCTCTGCTCGGGGAGGGTAGGATGCTTTCATTCCATATCTGATGATGAGACAGAGTTACCCTTCTCCTTCCCTCTCTTCACTACTCTGGACACTAAATTCAACTCACTTCCTCATCATAACTCAGGTTCTGCAGTAGGACCAGTATGCACTGGTCATGGACTCTTCATAGTATCTGCATTAATACCAGTATCTACTGGTCACGCCCTGTTGATAGCACCTGCACTGGTACCAGTATGTACCGGTCACGCCCAGCTGATAGCACCTGCACTGGTACCAGTATGTACCGGGCATGCCCTGTCCAAAGTACCTGCACTGGTAACAGTCATGCCTTCTTCAGCGGTACCTGCCCTGGTACAAGTTCGTACTGGTCATTCTGTGTGCATAGTCCCAGCACTGTTTCCAGAATGTACTGAGCACACCCTGTCCGTAGTAACTGTTGGTGCTTCCCCCATACTGGCATTGCAAGCCACCACAGAAAATTTAGTTTTTTGATTGATTATAACTTTGGCCATCAAATTGAACCTGCACAAAACTTTCCAATGTTTCTTCTTAGAAATGTGTTTGAGGGGGCAGGAACATAATGGGCCATGGACTGTGTCCTGGGCCTAGGGCATGCTGGGTATGGCAAAGGGTTGGTCCACGCGGGCTCTTGTAGCAGAGTGAATGGGCACAGGGCATGACAAAAGGCCACGTGCTGTGACCAGAGCCAGCTGGGCACAGCTAGAAGCAACGCTATGCGGGTAATAGTGCTGTGGGAGAGTTGATCAGTCAAAGACCATGGCCAGAGGGCTCTGAGTTCTCAAGGAGGTGTCATGCCAGGTTAGCGCACGGTATAGTGGTACTGGGCACAGGATACGGCTAAAGTCCAATGCGTCATTAGGACCAGGTTTTAGCCACAATGTGGCCCAGTACCTGCTGGGTGTCGCTGGAGGCCGTGTCATGCAGGGATTCATCCCAGGGGTACCGGACACCAGGGTGTAGTCGAATCTCACACTCTCAGCAAAGTGCTTGCAACAAACACTGTCTGATAAGTAATTTGAGCCAGGGCATGAGGCGCAGGGCATGGTCGAAGACCAAACACACAGCGATTGCCACACTTACCACTGCCTGGGTACAGGCAACATCCGGGTGTTTGTTAAGGTATATCATTACCTAACACATAAACTCACTAAAATAATAGTAAGTCAAGTAATAGTCGTCTACCAAGATCAGCTACTATTCAACATTAGTAAAAACCTTAATGAAACGGTCTACAATTCAAACTCTGAAATCCCACTTATGGGATAGGTTAAACCTTAGACGTCAGGCACGACATCATCAAAGTCATCACTGGGGATGTCACACCTGGCGTTACCAATGGCATTATTAATGACATCTGGAACTGGAGATCATATGTTACGTTTCACCCAGAGATTAGGATTTCTTTATTTAGAGTTTGATGAACGGGATACTCGGTCAGAAACACGGCGCTATATCCTATGGCACTTGTAATATGGCGGACGGCATCCCTGTCCCATTCGGATGCAGTATCCCATCCGCTAACCTCGGAATAGGGCCCTAGGTGTCCGTTCTGGCGTTTCACCGCATAGAGCTCAGTGCAGCTCCCTTTGTTGGAGGGCTGGCACTCTTTTAATATTTGAGAATGGTAAGTGACTTTCTATCTATGACAGATTTAAGCGCTGTTTTTACGCGTCATAAAATCATGATCCAGGATGGCTGAGGAGATGATAATACCGGCTCTTGCTCCAAGCCAGTCAAAAGCGAGGTCTGTTACGAAAGGTGGAAAGCAGCAAATATGGCAACAAGGCAAGTATTCAATGTTTTGCAACACGAGGCTGAAGAAACAGAGCCCTTTGTTAAGGCTGATGAACATCTACACACTCATCTAATGCAAGAAGATCATGATCCGGATAATGGCATTATCATTATGCTCTCAGTGCACGGTTAAGGACAGCAAAGGAGATATAATGCTCTTAAATGCTGTGCAGCCCTTCCTTGTTGCTCACATCCTCCCTGCTCCCTCCTCACACCTCTGAGGATGCACTTACTGTGCTGGGCAGCCTCCAAGGTACCACTTCTTGTCTGTGATTGATGTGAGAGTAGTGCAGTGCAGACCCCTGGGGGACTCCGCTCAGGGCCTCATTTCCTTCTCATGGTTGGTTCTCCATTATAGCCCAACATATGACTTTACGGTGTTTTCACTCTAGCTCTGCTCTGTCTAGCTGGGTCTGGGGGATCAATGGACTAATGCAAGCACTCCAGGAATCTCTGTTTGACCTTGTGATCCCAGGTTTCAATCCTGGTGGGTTCACTCAGCCTTTCATCCTTCTAAGGTCAATACATAAGTACCATTGAGTTATATTCCAAAATGACATCTGTTATCCAGAGCCAAGATGCCTCAAGGATGCCTCAAAGTGCACATGCTATGTTTTTATGTTAGCCTCTATTAAAAAGGTCAGTGCTTCACTGGTGTAAAGATGCAACAACGGCAAGATCCTCGCTGTCACAGCGCATAGGATCCCGCCGCCTACTCGCAGGAGGGACTTATGCCATGCAGTGCAAGAACCAAGATGGCAGTGCTGTTAATGGGAGGCTAGTTGTGTGACACAAGCTGACCTCACATAATGCCCAAATCCAGATGCTCTCATATAAGCGACGTGCCAACAGGGCATCCTTGAAGTGCACCTTCGCATGCCAACAGGAGCCCCAGCTGCGATGAAAGGCTGAGCCTCTGCCAGACCTACTGGGGGAGGAAGGAGAAGAATCAATAAGAATACCTGAAATTCAATAGAAAATGTCAAAATAGCCTATTTCCAAAAAGCAAGATGATCACCTAAAATGCGCTGTAAAGTTGGGAGAATCAAAATGGAGAAAACTGGCGAAAATTGTACTTAGCCATTTTACATTGTACGTGAATGAATGAATAAGGCACTTGTGAGCACAATGTTCACCTAATAGGTACCTTGTCGCTGAGAAAGTAAGTGCTCACATGTAGTACTCACACTCAAAAAGATATGTATTTAGTTAGTCTGTTTTCTGAGGCCCTTCCCGGATTCAAAGGATTGATCACCTGGAGAACCAGATTTAGTAGCAGCCGGTAATAGGGTGGTGCAATCTTCTTGAATCACAGGAACAGTATTGGTGATCGGCGATCCAGTCTCCTCCAAGGAATGTTCACTAATTCTTGTTTGAAGGCCTACCTCACTGCTATATCAGTAGATTCAGACTGAATCTTGTCAAACTAAGCAGAGAGCATTTCACAAAATTCTTGAGAAGAGGAAGGATTCCCGATTATACACAGAGGAGTCGTTAAGTCGTTAATTAGCAGCATCTCAACTCAAGTTATCGTGGTATGATGTCTTAGCTGGATGAGGATCAAGTTTAGAAGCTTTAATCTACGCTTTCTTGACCAGAAGCAAGTTGAGGTCATTTCCTTTCTGCCTGACTTTCCTTCAATCTTTTGTTCCTCTAAGTTCAGCAGTGAATCTCGGACAGGAAGGACGTTTTTGAGTGGCCAATTTTCTAACTGCAGAGATAGGGGCCGATTCCGATTCGGGCCGGAAATCTCTCCGACCGAGCCGGACCCGGAGAGATTTCCGACCGAATCGGACCTGTGCAGTCCGACCGAACGAGTACGATGCGCACGTATGCCATCGGACTCGAGTCGGTCGGACTCCCATTGAAGTCAATGGGAGCCTGTCGTACGCCGCGTACACGGGCTCCCATTGACTCAATGGGCACGACGCGAACAAGGGCGCCCCCTACAGCGTGTGCGCGTCGATGCGGGTCGCGCCGTACATGCACGTGTAGGGGGGACCCATGTGTCCCCCCTGTGTGCGACTCGCGCGGCTACGCGTACAGGGGGTCCGACACGGACCCCCAAAGTACGGCTCCGGCAGCTCTTTCGAGCCGGAGTGCGCGGCTCGGTCGGACTGCTCGCAGCGCGCATCGTACTTACCCGGCCGGGGAACGTCTCCATTGCGCGGTGCGAGTCGTGTCCGTGCGAGTCAGTCGGTGCGGTTCGACCGTGGATCGAGTCGGTCGGAGCGGTCGGGACGCCCGGACGAGTCGGTCGGCGAATACGCATCGTACTCGCTCGCCCGGACGCGCGTACTGATCGGTCGGGAAATAGGGCTCCGAATCGGATCCGGTTAAGCCGAATCCGATTCGGAGCCCTACCGGCCGAGATCGGAATCGGCCCCATAGTCTTTTCAAAGGAATTGAATAAGTATGAATTAAAATGCAGGATAGAGGTTTTTGGATCTTGTGTCTAAGACAGGTTAGACCTTGCCTCAGCGTCCTTTTTGTGATTTGGGGTTAAATCTGTTCAGCCATTATCAGGAAATGTGCGTAAAATATTCTGTCATTTTTTCGATCTTTTACCTTCAGGAAACTACCTATAAAATAAGAGACAGCTTGAATGAAAAATAAATGCAGGTTAATTAAATAATCAGTGAGAAATGCACTGTTGTACTTTATGAAACTTCTATTAGTTAATGCACCGCAGAGGTTTGTGTCTGTAACCGGAGAGCCATAGAACTGAATCCTCGTTGGTACAGTGGAGAATAATGACTTGTGTATGTTTAGTGCTACGAGGTTCCAACCTGTAGCAGAAAGCACTGTGAATATGTAAGTCATTATTTTAAACTTGTATTACACATTATGAGATAGGCTGCTACAAAATGCACAAAAAGGTTTAAGATTAAAAAAAAGTGCTTCCAAAATATAGCTTTTTAGTAATACCCAGGCTGTAGATAGTGCTATTTTTTAATAACTGTCCTTTAAAAGCACACACTTCTCAGCTCAGCTGGTAACTCTCTTGCAGTACCACTCAAAAAGAATAAATCTGTTTCATCAGGAAGTTTCAAGTGATGCCATCAATTAAAGCCATGCTTCCAGGCACACTTTACATTTGCAGATTAACTAGTTTCGAGCATGTACATTTCTTTCAGGCAAGCAGGCACCCTGGCAAGAAGGCTTGTTTAGCTGTCTCCCCTCCCTCGGTTTCACAGCACAGGAGAGTTCCTGCCTTACATTTCAGCTGAAGCATTTCAACTCTCAGAATGGTTGTCTTTTCACAAAAAGTAGGGGAACAGTTTTCTTAAATTCAAATAGTATGGGCAGATGGTTCCCCTCAGATCCCGCCCACTACAACCACTGATACAGCTAGAGATAAAAGAAGGAAGAAATATTGAGAGGCGCAGACAGTAAGAGGATGCGGCATAACACCCAGAGCTGCCGAATTTGGAGCCGGGGAATGTTCGAGTCTCGGCGTCGGCTCAAAATCCTGGGTTTCTGGGGAAATCAGTTAATCTCCCCGGGCCTACTAAAAATGAATGTGTCCTTGTGTAACATAACTGGTGGGCATGTAAAGAGCGCCAATTCCTTCGGATCGAGTTCGCGCTATATAAATCTGCAAAAAATAAAAAAAAATAAGCGAGGGGGGCTCGGAAGAAGGTAACGGAGACTGACAGAGCGTGAAGGAGAAGAAAGCGCGAGAGAGGGAAAGATCTGAGGCAGACCCTTATGCGGGTCGGCCCTGTTATTGCTAATTGAGCGGTGCTCGGCCGGTCCGCAGTCACCTTCCCCTATTGATCACACCGGTGACAAAGCTGCTTGCATTAATAATGTGTCATCTAATGAGGCCGGAGTGAGTGACGGCTGCTGCTCGGCGCTGCCCCCTGGCTGTCAGCCGCGCTCATCGCTCCTCGTGTGTTAGCCAGGGCAGGCAGTCTTCCTGCGGACACAGACGGTGCCCCCGGGTGGTGTGGGGGAGGTCTTAGCCCCCCATTCTGGGGCTCTTCCTGCGGACACACACGGTGCCCCCGGGTGGTGTGGGGGAGGTCTTAGCCCCCCATTCTGGGGCTCTGTGGGGGAGGTCTTAGCCCCCTATTCTGGGGCTCTTCCTGCGGACACACACGGTGCCCCCGGGTGGTGTGGGGGAGGTCTTAGCCCCCCATTCTGGGGCTCTTCCTGCGGACACACACGGTGCCCCCGGGTGGTGTGCGGGAGGTCTTAGCCCCACATTCTGGGGCTCTTCCTGCGGACACACACGGGGCCCCCGGGTGGTGTGGGAAAGGTCTCAACCCCCCATTCTGGGGCTCTTGGAAGTCCTTGCCGGATGGTAAAGTTAACTTTCTTGCTTATTTCACCTTTCGTAGGAGAACATTTGGAATCGTGGCGATAACTCACCCCGGCATTATAGCGTACCCCGGGAATTCCCAGGTGTGTTACTGCAAGTCCACCCCTCTCCAATAAGGGCCAGGTGAGCCGATTGACGAGCAGTGTGCCAATCTTGCACCACATTTCATGAGCATGCACGTGTGCACCATCCCTTTCACTTACGACGTCTTACATCATGCTGGTAAGTTATCCCGCAGGACCGACTCATCCTTTCATCCTTTCCAGGTTCATAAATTAACTGCCTTTGTTTTAGGTGTTTGTGTGTGCGCGCGCGGATGGGTGAGAGTGTGACGACAGAGCGGTGGATAACAGGTTGCACATGGATGAATGAATGAATGCAAGTGTAAGGATGGATTCATATATCAATAGGAGAGTGTGAATGAATGGATGATTGAATGAAAATAGTGAGGATAGATAAGTGAATGAATGAGTGTGATGAGTGGCTGAATCAATGAGTGCGAGGTTGGGTGGATGAAGGAATGAATGCAGAAGGAGAAGCAGCTAGACTGGACGCAAGTGTTCATGGGAGTATGGATTTTGATGAGTCGTTTTGGAGGAAGCAGCTGGAATCGCTGCTATGACAGCCTGGGTAGCAGGAGGCGGGAGCCGTGGCACCAGCAGCAGGGCTGCTATGGAGTTCACATTTTAAAGCAGAGGGCCACTAAAGCATAGAGGCTGGTGGGGGCTTATAAATTCCAAACTTGTAGGTTGGGGAAATAGTAGGGTGCGGGGGTTGATAGGAATAGTAGAGTGAGGGGAATAGTGGGCCCACGAGGTGACAGTATTGCAAGTTTTACATAAGCAGGCCTGGGGTAGTAAGCAGCAAGACCGGGTGCAAGGAATAGTGGGAAATTTACTTTTAAAGCAGCCACCTAGGCAGTGCTTAATTTGAACAGGTGGTTTCGGGTGCTCAGCACCGGCACTAAATTGTCAACACCAGCACTTTTGCCAGTGTGCAACATAGTATTTAGTAAACAGTGGTTCAATGTGGCCTAAATGGTCCAGAGCGAGAAAGTGACCCAGCAGGGAACACTTGGTTCTAAGGAATTGAAATTAATTCTTGAGGGAGCAAAAGAAAAGATCAAAAAGGGGTCATGTAGGTCAGATAAATGATAAACATTTATTTTACAGTTTCTTGTTTAGTATTCAGGCGCTCACATTTTTAAGTGAAAGGAAGCGTGACGTGCAGGGTGATAGTGAAGTTTAAAAAGACATCGCATTGACAACAGTATTATGAGCTCCACAATTATTTTACAAAGAGTCATAGGAGTTCACGTTGTATGGTGGTTGACGGCGTTTCAAACCCAATAATTGGGGTTCATCTTCAAGACAAGGGTGAGCAAGCTGAATTAAAGGAAAGAAAAGTTATCCTAGACCCGCTCGTCTGTTAATGGTGTGGGCGGCTGGTACTGATTTTTAGAATAGGCGGCGGACGTGAGATTATGTGAAGCGTGCCAAGGAGCTGAGTAGAAATGTCTGCCCGGGACTCGTGTTTGCTTATGTTTGAGGAAAACCCGGGGTGGGAAGGCAGCTGGGCGGGATGAATGGTATTATTTGATGGAAGCGAACAACAGGGCATTAATTGGGGGCCTGGAGCTGTGCAGACGAGAGCGTCCTGCTTCTGCCTCCGCTGGCGTTGAATGCAACATAGTGGCGGTGTTTGTCTAAATTAGAGATAAGCACAACAGTGTTTAACAATTCAATACACTTTAAAAATTACTAATACCTGCCACCCAAGCCATTCCTACAGTTTTGGGGCTCTGGGATTGTATGAATTTTTCACACTTGTAGGAATGTGATGTTAGTAGTTGTGTTGGTACTGTCATTAGCAGCGCTGGAAGGGGCAATGAAAGGTGCAAGTAAGCTGCAGTGGCCTCTTGACGAGGGCCCTGGCACTTCTTTTTTTACGAATTAAGCACTGCACCTAGGGTGGGTGTGAGACCTGGCATCTTTTAGCATGTATCCCCTGTCTTTTTGCTTTCTGACCTCCTGTTTTTGATGGTATGCTCGACTTCGTTTTTGCTGGTTTGGTGTCTCTGTGCACCTTTTCACTGCTATCCAGTGCTAAGGTGCAAGTGCTCCTACTGTAAATTGTGTTATGATTGGTTTTCCTAAATTGGCATGTTTGATGTACTGGTAAGTCCCTAGTAAAGTGTACTTTATGTGCCCTGGGTCTGTAAATCAAATGCAACTAGTGGGCCGGCAGCACTGGTTGTCCCACCCACACAAGTAGCCTTCAAATGTTTCTCAGACCTGCCACTGCAGTATCTGTGAGTGCAGTTTTAAACTGCCATGTCGAGCTGGCAAGTGCACCCACTTGCCAGGCCTAACCCTTCAATTTTATTACATATAAATTACCCCTAAGGTAGGCCCAATATAGCCTCGTGTGCAGGGTGCAGTCTATGTGAAAGGTAGGACATGTGCTGGTGTGTTTTACATATACCGATAGTAAAATACTATCCATTTCATTTTTCACTATTGAAAGGCTGTCTATCCGATAGGTGATCATTGGAGCTGCCTTGTAACATTTTGCAAGGGTAACTTTCAATTGGGAAAAGATAGGGAAGTGGAGTTTAGGCTCCCTGAGCTCAGAATTTAATAACACATCTTTTAGGAAAGGTGGTTTTTAAATTGCGTGTTTGAAAATGCCACTTTTCTTGCTTAACCATCCTGGGGTCCTCTGCCTGCTTGTGGATTCACCGTCTGGGTTTAGACTGACAGGGGCTGTTTGTGCATCCACTCCAGACACTCACACAACGGGAGCTGAGGTGTACCCTGCATACGCTGATGGGCCTTCCTGGGCTAGAGTGGTGTGAGGAGTTGTCACTGACACCTGAATAGACTGTGGCTGCTCTGCACAATGCTGTCTCCTCCCCCTGTAGGGTGACTGGACCAAGGATGACAGAACTGATTTTGCTGAGCCAGAGAGACTTTCTGAACAAAAACGTCAAAGGGAAAAAGGGGTATATGTATTAGACCCAAAACCCCAGAACTTTAGAACTCTTTTGGACTAAGGGACCTGCCAAGAAGAATAGCTAGAAGAGTTACCAGGAGGAGTACTGCCCCTTTGCTGTGTGTTGCTTTGTTGGGTTGGCCTGCAGTTGCTACTTCTGTCTTGGGCAGTGAAAGGACTGGACTGAACTGTCTGCAACTTCTTTCCTGAGTTTCTCCAAGGGCTTGAAGTAGAGCTTGCTCCCTGTTCAAGACATCTCAAGACCAGCAAAGATTTCAAGATCATCTGCTACCAGCATTGGGAACTGTGTGTTTTGTGCTGCAACAGAATTAAAACTACTACAACACCGTCAACGACACTGCTGCCGGCTCCGTGACTTGAAGGCACCGCAGAATCAATCAATCAATCAATCAATCAATCAATCAGGGAATTGTAAGCACGCTACTCACCCGTGAGGGTCTCAAGGCGCTGGGGGGAAGGGGGGTTGCAGCTCCGCTCAGTCGAAGAGCCAGGTCTTGAGTGTCTTCCTGAAGATGCTCAGAGAGGGGGCGCGTCTGATGTCGACCGGGAGCTCGTTCCAGGTCTTGGACGCGATCATCACCCCGCTTCACACCCCAACCCTGGTCTCACTGACGACTCCATCTGACACCGCCATTGAGCCGCTGCATGCACCATGACCTGAGGGCACCGCACTTTGCACCGCCTCACTTCACATCACCGCCCTGGTATCCCCAACGTTGCCACTCCACGCCGACATTGAAGTCACTTCCTGTACCGGGGCCTGGGGGCACCATGCATAAGTTACTCGGCTCACTGCCCCATCGACTCAAGATTGTCAACTGACACCGCTAATTGCAACGCGACCTGTGGGCCCCGCACACCGCATTGCCCTGTCTCGCCTGCAGCCTTGGGTCTACCGACGACAGCGCTTCAGCAACAATGACGGCCCTGCCTGCCCTGTGACCTGCGAGCACGGCCCCACTTCACACTGCAGGCCTGGTCTTACCGACGCCACTGGACGCCATCACCGAGCTGCTGCCTGCATCGTGACCTTAGGGCACTGCACCGCTCTACTTCAAAGCAGCCCTGACGCCGCCGGCGCTCCTGACTTTAACCTCACAGAGTTCGATCTGCAACGCGTGTGACTTCAAGGGCCCGACGACTCTCGCAGGGACCCCTGGGCCCCACGCCTACCGACGCCGAAGATGCTGCTGCCTCTTCGGCGCTCATCGCAAGGTCCTCAACACCCTGCATTTTCAAGGTACTGTTTACTGGTCTTCCCAAAACCGTAGCTGGCCCACGACCTTGCGATCAGTCTGAACTGTTGGATTTGTTTGTTCACGATGCCATGATAGCCCCAGACGGAGCTAATGATTTCAAGGAACTGTATTTTAAGTCTATTCTTGCAAAATTCATATCTTTATTACTGTAGGTTGGATTGTTATCGTTTTGGTCTTGTTTTAACAGATAAATATTTCTATTTTTTAAAAGCTGGTGTGGTGCCTTTTTGTAGTATCTTCACTGTATTACTGTTTGTTATGTGCAAATGCTTTACTTTACACATTGCCTCAGAGATAAGCCTGACTGCTTGTGCCAAGCTACAAAGGGGGTGAGCAGGGGTTATTTTAGAATTGTAATCCCTTACCCTGACTAGAAGGGAGAGTCCCCTCTTGGACAGGGTACAAACTTGCCAACTAGAGACCCCCAGTTCTAACAGTAGGACAGTGCAAAGGTGTGCTGTGTAGACCTCCTCAAAGATGGATGGCTATATGAGTTTTAAAGTAATTATCCTGAGGAAAGCAGCAGGACCAGGAGCGTGGGATGATGGGAATATGAATATTAAAGTAGCAGTTCAGGTAGAGTACACTGGAACGGCTGCAGCCTGTGGTGGGAGTTTCTTTATTTTAAAGCAGTGGGGAAGCTTGGGACCAAGTGCAGGAGCAAGCAAGTGGTTTAAAAAGTCAGAAAAGTATTTCTTCGCTGCCTCTCCTTCACAACAGTGATGACAGGCTGACTGAAGTGTCGATTTCCCTCCTCCTCCTTATAGCACTAGGACGCCAGCTTTGCAGTCAAGAGTTGTCCACATAAATCCTATAATATAACAAACCCTGTAACATCCACTGTGCAGTGAACAAGCTATGCTGGGTCAAGCCAGGAGACTGACACCATTGCTGCAGCTATTTTAAGGTAAGATGGCCCCCGCATTACTGTCATTCCCCTTGCCTGACCCAAACATGACTGTGCACTGAAGAGAGCTTCCGCCTGAGGCAGAGCGACATCTAATGGGGCCAACAGCAGAACGCTTCCGGTCCCAGACGCTGTGACTGCCTTCATCAAGATCAGCGTACTCGCTGTCAGACTCTCCTTTACTCTGGCCGCCACCGGCTACTACGACGGACCACACTCGTGTTCGTTCAACCATTCATACAAAACATTACCCGTGAACCGGGACGGAAGTATAACCGGTACGAAGGGATTCACCCATCTCCTGACCTTTATCCGGAGTACCTCTTCCATCTCATTTTACCTCTATCACCAGCCGGGACAGAAGTACGACCGGCAGAGAGATCCTTGGTCTCTTTCATTTTGCCTTAAGCCCTGATGAAGTCTTGGGTCACTTCCCCAGACGAAACACGTGTTGGCTGGGCAACCTTGCAAGATTAAAGAAGAACATAACAAATCTTCTGTATTGCTGATTGTTTCTGAATTTATGTACTCACTACATGCGTTTGTTGGATCTCAATAGACAGAGTACTTACTCTGCAACGTAATTTAGACGTGTGCACAGGCTTGCTTCACATTTATCAGACCTCTGGTTTGTAATTTAGGGGGTTCAGGGTTAACCCCTTCCTGTTGGCACGTCCCACGATCACTAAATAGAGACTTGCGTATAACCGCTGCAGGCGCCACATCCTACCCACTCACATAAACCCTGCATTTGCTCCAACAGCAGAACATGGCTGTGGCGCTGAACAGATTTGCCTCTGGCAGCAACACATTTAATGGTAACAAGGATAAGGCATGGATGCGGGACTGAACAAGGCATCTGCCGGCGGTGGCTCCACTTCTAATGCTGTCAGTGATGACGCTGTACTGCAGTGGACCAATGGCAATGAAAATCTCTTTGTTACCCCCAAACCACCCTGTGCCAAGTTCACATTTCAGGAGGGATCTGGCCCTTCATCCTTCTGTAATCCTTCCACTGGAACTCACTCACGAATGATCCGAGAGCTGCCACCCTGATTCCCTCGTAGGGCTCCCTAAGGGTGAATATTGTCAACTTAGAACTGATGACACCCCCATCCACCTTCCTCCTGCTCCTGCACCCTGCCCCTGCTACCACCCCACGACGTACAGTTTGTAACAAACCACATTACTTTGTGTACTTTCTTGTTCTTTGTGTTAACTCTTATTTTTCATACCTCGCACCACACAGTGTTTTAATCAACCAAGCAGACCATGTTTTTAGATGCCACTGATTTACTAAGTACAATTCCCTTGCATTGCTCCTTAACTAAATAAACGCAAACAAATAGATAACCTGGAAAAAAATCACAGGGGCTCTGCTGGAGTATTGATCTAATTAAACAGATAATGTTAAGTGGTATTATTGTATTATGCTAATTATGTGAAATCCTTATTTTACTGCTGTCGTGTAAAAATAACACTAGGGGCGTTTGCGACAGCTGGCACAGATGTCAGACATTTTCATAGTAATGCACTTATCCTGATCTCAGCAGAGTGTCAAAAGATCCCACGAGGCTTCTGATGAAGAGACAAAGGGGAGGTAGGGAGGCCGATGGATATGGGATCATATTAGCAACAGAGACATCCTCTGTCAGCTGACAGACAATGGTGGTGACAACTTCTGTGACAGAGCAGACAAAGATGAGAAAAGTGCATACACTAATCTTCACTTATATTGTCTTATATGCCCTTGTGCTTATCTTATATTCTTTTGTGCACACACACAGTTTATACATCTCAAGTGAGAATGCTAAGAGAATCAGTAGTGTGTGATCTGGTGTGTGATGTCCAGTGAACGAAAACCGAGCAAAAGTATTGTGTTCAAGAGACACCATGTTTGACATAGGGCAGAAGGGAGCTCAACAGTGCTGATGACTGGTGAAAGGCAGCCCTTTCGACAGCCCCACCCATGATTGTGTGTACCACTAGGTGTCTAAGTGTGTACTCACAGTCCCATGCCTGTCCACCTCCAAGATTGAGGGGTTGCACCGGTCTCCTTCCTGTTCAAATGCTTCCTCTCTCTGACACTTGGTAGCATCACACCAGCTCACTCCAATTTGTTGTCAGTTTCCTAGCTGCTTGTAGCACACATGCACACCTCACTGTCAAGGACATGGTGTGCTGCTTCGCTGCAGAACCCACCAATGTCCTACTGAAGGCTCAAGGCGTTTGAACATGTTTCGCCTTCACTCTTGAAGGGCCGTGTGTGCTGTACAAGGCCATTGTGAACATTGTTTGCTGCAGCAGCCCTGGTTATGATGATGTGGCTGGCCTAGAGAGAGTAGGATTTACATCACAAAAGCTCTGGACTAGAGAAGGCGGAATCTAGGTCACAAATGTGTATTCTGAATAACATAGCACATATAGGCAGAAACAGAGCAACACATGTTGACATAATGCATCTTCAGGGAGTGGGGGAAGGCAGACATATCTAGACAATCTCACAGGGGAAATTCTTGAGGCTAACCCTTTGCTTCTTGTCATTTACCCGTGCTTAGAGGCAAATTTCACTGTCTCACCAGCCGCGACCAGCTATATTGGACCAGAGGTGTACGGAGAAGCGCAGGTCAACAGCGACTAAATGCCAGGTTGGGTGGAGCCAGGGAGGCGAAGTCCCACCTAGAGGTGATCTGTACCCGAGGGTGAAGTGGGCTGGTAGGGAGTGTGGATGTGGGAGAGAAGAAGTGGAGGTCAAGAAGGTATGTACTGCAGATCCGTCTAGGTGGGCGTGAGCCAGGTCACTAGTGGGAGTGAACAGTGAGAAGGGGAGCGCAGAGTCTAGCCTGTCTAGATCCAATCCTGTGTTTATGCCATTGAAACCCATTTGCTAGGGAATGAGGGCTGCAATATTCATTTTATATTTTCCATTGTGAGGTAGCTACACATCAGGGCCTGAACCAAGCTCTAATCGTAACAGTTTGTGGGCTGAGGCGTCCAACGTCACCTCGTTGTTGCTTTCCTTTCATGCATTTCCATGCAATTGCTGTGTTATTTCCACATTAAATTGAGCATGGTTACCTCCACAGATTAGGTCACCGGCAGCGCAGCAATGGCAACACCGCTTAAATGGTTTGCAGGCAGAGCCGAGCAGCAGGGAATCCTGTGGTTCATCGATTCTGCCCTCACCACTGCGTGTTATTATAACTCAGGAAGGAAAATGCTGCGGAGAACCCTGTGGAGCGTGCAGTGAGCCGCGCGTCGAAAACGAGGCCAGGGGAGCGGTAGACAAGCTCAGCGCTCACACTCATTAGTGTATGCGTGTGCTAGAACTAGAAACAAGGGCTTAGATTGCATTATGTTGAAAGGATAAGTTCAACATTCATATTTTTATTTGTAGACATTCTTTTCATCGCTTAACTATCCCATGCTGCTAGGGTAACCTGCTGGATGTTCTGTAATGTCTTGTCCAATCATTAAAAGCCTGTAGCGCGGTAGAGTAGACTCAAACCTTAACATAAACCTTTTAAGAACCAATCAGGATTGACTTTAGTCCCTTTCAAGCATACCTTGTAACACAAGGATAAAAGTACCATCATCAAACTCCTTGGTCATCATCAATAATTTATTTTCTTCTTCACAAAGGAAAAATACAACTTTTGTGAATTTTTTGCTGGGGGACTTGATGATAGCCAGTCCATGCTCAAGGCTACCACCTGCAGGGCATGAGGGGGTGCAAGACAAAATATCGAACAATTAAAACAGTGGGAAAGATTTCTTACAAAGAACCTACTGTAAACAAAGTGTTATTCAATTTTAAGTAATAGTATCAAAACTCAGGAATGAAAGTGAAGGTGAGGATGCATGGGAGACACCACAAATGGTTCTCTGTCAAGGAAGGGGCTGCGGATCCTGTTTGTGAACAAAGGCGGAATCAACCTGAATGCAGAACCTCTGCACAAGATGCTGGGACAGGTTCGAAGCCTTCTATTGACCACCTGGTTAACACAAATATAAATGAGCATTGAGTTACTTACCCGGATGGTCAAAAGCTACCTCGTGGCAAATCGATGACCAGGATTCAATGTAGCATGCAGTGGTTTGCAGCTTGTGCTTTGTAGAAGCTTTAATGATTGTGGCAGGTCAAAGATACCTCAGTGGGTTTCCAGATCACAAGGGCCAAGGAATGGTTTCTCAAGGAGGCCTTCCACAATTGAAGCTGAAATGTCTCTTAGATCCTTGAGATAGCACACATTCCTGCTAAACACCAATGCTTTGCTTATAGCTAAACACAAGCTTTTAGGCCGTTTCTAAGTGCTCCACACTTTGCTAGATCTGGGAAATTGAGTGCAAAAAGATGCAATTAATTGCCAGGTTCCACTGCTTGGATATGTTTCCTACCAGTAAAGAGAAACTTTAAGCTGCAATTTGCTAATGCGACATCCCCAAAGGAAAGACTCAAACACTAGGGCCAGTGTTGGCAGCTTTTACAAAAGTGCCCAAATACTGTGAACAGGGCTGCTTTCTGCACTTCATAAGTCATTAGACTTTTTGTGCAACCTCTTGGTCCCTCAAAGCAGAATGGCTCAGCCACAGTACAAGCCGCACCTGTTGCTAACCAAAGATGCTGGACCTCACTGGCATGCTGAGTGGATGATGGCTGTGGATATCAGCTGCATGCAATTGATAATAGCCCTCTAATTTCATTGAAGCAAGACAGCCCCTTGAAACAGCTAATGGGCTGCTCTAATAAAATGCGACAGATCTGGAAGGCAGTATTCAGCACTCAAGCAGATGAGGGAAATAGGCAATCTCAGGATGTATAGAGCCTCTGACAAGAATTGCAGCAAATCAGTTCCACGACCTCATTTGGATATTGGACAATAGGTTCCAAACAGGGAAGCGGGCCACGGGAAACAGGTGTCACTCTAGCCAGTACCAAGTGAATAGGAAGAGTCAAGGGTAATGAAATGAGAAATATCTGAGAGGAGGCAATCAGCGCTCAAGCAGGTGAAGGTAATGAGTAGCCCCGGCACGCACACACCTCAGAATACCAAATGCAATAGATCAGCCAGGTCAGATCACCACTCTTAAAGAGGATGCATGTACGCCCTGTTATCTGTGTTTCTCTGGCATCTGGGAGAAATGTGTGCTGGTATGCTAAGCAGTGAGCTCCCCCCCATTGATTTTTTGAGTAAGTTTTGTTATTTAATGACATTTTCATAGGTGTTGTTACTTATTGGACACACATTGTGAATGTCTGATATTCTTTTAAACCCATGCTAAGGTGTTATAGCCAAAGCTAATAATAACTTAACTTAAACCCTCTTTTTTCAATTAATGTCTTTTTACCATACACCATTCCAACACTTGGGCACAATGCTGCACTGCGCCCGAATTGTAGCAAGAGGCCAACTCCTACTGTGCAAGGCCTTTGGCCAATGCTAGAGGGGGCTGGCCGCAGACCGGGCACTGTTATCAACCTGCTGTGGGCTGCACAGTGCCTTTGGCTGTGTGCTGCAGAGATTTGCCATAGGGCTCTGCAGCTTAATCACTGTGGAGGGAGTTAAGGGGCCTATTAATTTATAGATGCAAGCAGGTTTCTTTGTTTTTTTTTGGGGTGTTTGCTCATATGGTTTCAGTTAACTAGCACTAGTTTAGAAGAGTAGGGATAGCTGTGTATCACCCAAAGGCCAATGGACAAGTTGAAAGATTTAACTGAGTTATTAAGGAGCCCATTCAAATGACAGCAAGGGGAGGTATCTTTAGGAGAAAGGCTTTGCAAGCCATACTATTGATATAAAGGGCAACTCTCTGTTCGATTACTGGCGTTTCTCCATTCAAATTGCTGAAAGGATGTGAACCAGACATCACTTTGGCTCTGTGATGGTTAAAGAAAAAGTGTGGAAAGGAACAGCACAAATGGAAAGGAGAATATAACATGATTGATTCGAGGATCAAAAAGTACCAGTAAATTGTGATGAGAAAGGGTCTGATGTAACCAACGTATTTAAAGTTTTAAATAATGCAGTATAGGCCGAGGATGATAAGGTGTCAAGTCTGAGAAGGATCTCTGTATGATGTATTTCCTGTGTTGATTTAGGCATGGATAGCAACATGTATGCTGATCAGAATATGTTCATGGCTATGTCTGCGGTAGAAGTAGAAGGAACAAGATGTAGAGTTAATGTGGAAATGTTGCATAGAATAATTGGAGAGGTTGTAAGGTCAGGATGAGCAGATGGTAATTTTAATAGTGCTTTAGACAGTTGCGGTGTTAAGGCAGAGTTGCCCTTTGTGGTTGAAAGTGTGGTGAGAGGTGAGGACCTTCTGGAAGGTTAACTGATTTCACTGTAGTGTTTACTTTTGGGGTGGTTGAATGCTTTTGTTTTGGGTGTTTTTTAATGAACATTGTGTATTATTTGGTTTATATTTGTGTGTGCATGTGTTGGAAGTTTGGATAAAGGGGAAGATTTGTGGTATGATGTGGTGTTTGGAAGGGAGTGTAGCAATATCCATAGTGTGTGGGGTGCATGGAGTAGTAGTATTCGCATGGCTGGAATGTCTGGGTAGAATATAGCTTTAATGGTGCATGTCGTTGGATGTTGCTGTAGGGTTGAGGGTGAAGGTACTATGGATGTAGCTTTTCTGCATGTTGCCTTCATTTCCATTATCACTCCTGTATCTCCTGCAATCATTCAATGAACTTATTGCTGTGAATTCTACACATCTGGGGTAATGTCATTTGCTTCTTCAGTGCCAACATAATTTCTGGAAGTTCTTGTTTTGAAGGCAGAGCATATGTGTGAGTGTGTGTGCTTTTGTGTGCCTGTCTCTCGCTTTTTTCCTAACACCACATAGTTTATTTGTGTTACATATTCAGATAAGAGCGGGAGCCCCACATTTTCCCTATCAAGTAGCCTATCCAACTATCTTCTCTAGAGCTGAACCTAAGCTATCTGTTTTCTCCCCTCCCTTACATTGCAGCATTTCCTCCATTATGCAGGAGCATGGAGCGGAAGGCCTTCTTTGTGGTGTGCAGATCACCCAGTAGGATACTAGAGTGTATAATTAGAGCTCTGTGCTTTAGGCTGCTGTCACTGACTGGAGGTGAGCCTTTGTACCTAGAACAAAAGGGACACGCGAGATCATTGCCTGGCACGTAAAGGAGAGCAGATCGCCGATGAGTCACAGCAAGTTGAGAACATTGCCCCAATCCTCCACATAGGTCCGATTCTTACAGGAAAGTGAGCCATGTCCTTGCTGTGGCAGTTGAGAGGTGTTGAGCTCACACTGGAAGCATTTTACTATTTATTATAATGCTTCCTTGATGGCATATATGTCGATGTAACTTTTTGTCTGCCTTTTCATGTTCTGAAAGTTCTTTTTAAACACTTTTTGTGATTTTTTATTAAAAATAGATTCTATATGATGCTGTTTTTAGCAGTGTCATCGGGAACAAACTTTGTGTGATATAATATCTGCGTGTGTGGGCCTGCCTGGTGGACACAGGAAAAGCTCATGTTGGGTTTGGGATGCGGGCTGCTTTTAGGGGTGAATGAACAGAGGAATCATCAGCTATCCAGCCTGGCAAGCACACAATGTGCAGGCATGTCTATAATATGACTCCCCCAAGTCCTCATAGAGATGGCCAGACTCCCTCGATACAGTAGGGGCCTGGCATAAACACATTTTCTAGATCTGATTTTAGCTTTCACCAATGACCTCCTATGATTGGTTATAAGCCATTTGGTGTATTTACTGGTGAAATCATACAATATTTCTTGGACTGTAGGCCTTAATTAGAGTATAAGGGCAACCTCCCGCCAGTCTGGTTGGTGGAGGTAACTACCTCTGCCACTCTGGCTGGACTACCACCCACCATATATGTAGAGATCTCTGCTCACCCTGTCGAGATCTCTGTGCCTTCAGAGGAGCCACCACAGTACTGGTTCAGCTTATTTCTAACCACCCACACTTGTGGCAAATAAATGAGTTAAAATATTTTCCACTAAGGCGGAGGAGCATTGCTCCACTGCTTTGAAGCAGTGAAAGAAAGGAAAAATAAAATGATAATAACGTAATATAATTATTTGCGTGGTGGGGCGGGGCAGCTCTGCTCACAGAGCAGGGCAGCAGAGGAGTGGTAACACACTCCTAAGTGCGCAAAGACTGTTTGGCCAGCCCTCTCAGGCCGGCCAAACAGTCATGCGCACTTCACATGTTCTCCATGAAGGCTGCATTACAGCCTGCGTGGGGGAAAAGCTCAAGCCCCCAGTCCCTGGCTGAGCGCAGAACCACAGCGCTCAGACCAATCACAACGCTGCATTGCAGCATTGTGATTGGTCAGGGGAGCCTGGCTGCTTCCTGTTCCATTCCCGAAGCGAGGAAAGATGATGGAGAGACACGGCGGTAAGGTATGTTTTTTTCTTTTTTTAATATTCCCTTACCCCCTTCACCCCCTGCCCCGCCACCCCCGATCTGTGCTGGCCGCTACTGTTTTCAAATATCACACAATTTGGTGAAATGGGGATACCATAACAAGAAATCTAGTTGCCAGAATCCAGAGTGTGCAACTTTGTTGCTTGGTCATAACTGATTTAAAATGTATGCCATGTGTTGTTCACATGTGCTTTTAATCAGCAGACCAATCCCTCATTTAGTGACACAGCCAAAAGGCAAGCAATTTTAACAAAAACATGCTTCTTCATATTAGCTCTGTGCCGGGCTGGCAGACCTTGCAATACTGCTCAGTACATGCATCTCTCTGGACAGCAGACAAGAAGTTTCCTTTTAAGAAATTGGATTATTATTTGAGGTGGGTGAATACCCACCTCCAGGAGTCGTCATAAAGCTTAGCAGGGTGAACCCTCAAAGTCACTAAATTAACCTGAGCTCAACCCCCTGGTAACTATGACACAGAGTAGCGAGGCTTAACCTTAGCAATTTGTAAAGTATTTATGTAGTACCAAAACAGTGATCAATCCAAAACAACAGAATGAAAATCCCAAACCAATTTAGGAAAATAGAATACATTTTATTAAACAAAATGACACAAAAATGACAAAAAGATCCAATAAAGGGAACAAGAAATATGATTGTTTTTAAAAGTTTTAAATAAAAATAGCATAAAAAGTGTTACGCACCAACCACAGTCAACTGGTCATAGTAGACTGGGACCTGGGCACGATTTTGAAGCTGTCTGTGATGGAGCATCGGTCGGCTAAGGAAACCAGGTTTGACCCGGTCGGAGGTTTTACCTTCAGACTTAGTCTCTGAAATAGAAGTCCAAAATATTCAGCGGGACAAGGCAGAAGGATGTGGCTGAGGAGGGCCGCACAAGGGCGGATAGCCATCGGACGAGGCCCTGGTGAAGCTGTTGTCCTTTGGCAGGAAAGGTTCGAGCAGGAGAAATTTGAATTCCACGCCAAAGGAAGGTCCCTCACCAGCTGGATACTTTTGGCACCTTCGCCCAGTGAAGACTTCTATGTTTGCACTTAGCCACTTTTGTGGAGCGCAGATTCCTACAGTGGGGCAAGGCTTTAGGCTGTAGCCAAAGAGGGCTCCTGAAGGCCAGATACCTTCTCCATGAGGTCCGTTGATTTGCTACTGCGGAAAAGCACAGAGGGGAGGAAACTTGAATCTTCAGCTCAGCCATAAGGCAACTTCGTCGGATTGGCTTGGCAGGTGGGTCCTGGTTCTCCAGTGGTTTTTGTAGTCAAAAAGTTTCTAAACTCCAAGTTTGTCAGGGTGTTAAGAAGAGTACAATTTGGCACAGTCAAGGGTTCTAGGACCTCAGGAAGAGTACTTAGGGGTTAAAACTCACTCCAGAAGAAGCCCGCTGCAGAGTCCACGGCAGGTCCACTTGGAACTTCAGCTGGGCCGTTGCAGGAAAGGTCTTTTTTAGCTTGTTGGATCCCTATTGCTTGAACAATAGGTCAGCAAAATGACCCTTGGAGCCCACTTCTTTGTTATGGGTACAAGAGAGATTGCGGGACGAGTCCTTCAGGGCTCTTCTAAGGTGTCAGGTAGCAGGTTCAGTCTTCTTCTGATCTTCCTCAAGCCCAGTAGTGTTCTGAAGAGGGTACTGTGGATGCCATATTTATGCCTGGCACTAGTCTGTGGGTGGGGATGTGTCCTGGCCCCTCCCAAATCATTAGGGTAAATATTTCCAGGGATAACTCTACCCACTTTAGCAGCATTTCCTGTGTGTCCTAGAGCAAATGATCTCGTGGGGCCCCTCTCTTCCGCAATCCAAGTTGGTGAAACATTACTCCTCTTGTGCAGAGCCTGTGTGTCAACCCCTTTGGTGTGGCTGGGGAAATGAGCAACCCCTCCTCTCTGGTCACTTCAAACCAATTTTGGAGGCAGCTCCTTCCCTACTTTAATTGGAGCCTGGCTGACTGGCGAAACAAAGAAGAGCCCTAGGCATGTGTCATCTGCCATTTGCCTGAGACAGAGGAAACCCGCCCCTTTGAATATAATTAACATAATTTAGTTCCAGTGCATTGCCCAAATAGCCATCCTGCCAGAGGAACAGAAACACCTTCCCACGTCCAAGCCTTTGTCCTCTGCTCTGGGAGCTGTTTTCACACCTCATTCAGGGTTGAACACTCAGATGGCTTCAGCTAAAGGCTATTGGCAGGGAAAGGCAACTTTCTAAAAGTACATTTATCTTAATATTTATTAAAAACCTGACTTCACCAGTGAATAGGGCTTTTGATAAATATTTCAAAGAGTACAAGAATGAAATTTCTACTGCTTCCTAGATTGAAGTAGCATTATTAAATCTAATATAGCATCCCAGTGTTTTTCTATGCAACAGACAGCCTTGCTACAGTGAAAATAGCTTTTGGGACTTTTTCATTCTAAAGAAATTTTTAATATTACATTTTTACATGTCCTACTTTTAAATACCATGCATCCTGCCTTAAGGGCAGTAAGGCCTATAAGATCCACATAGGGATGAATTATTCATATTTAAAAGAAAGATTTTACCCTGGTTATTTCAATGGGTCGAATTACAGTATTCCAACTTCGACAGTCAGGGCTACAATGGTAGGCCTCAAGACATGTTTTATCCGATTATTGTAGTGTATTGCACAAAAGGTGCTGCTGTCCACTAGTGACATTTATCTTACTGGCCCTGGGTATACTTTTTTACCATATGCGACTGACTATAGTCAAGTTTTCTATGCCAATTAGGAGTATACCAATTTTTCCTTTTGGCTTACAGGAGTTTTTTCACTGGTTAGCAGGGTTGAAGGGCACAGTTCTACAGCCGGAAAAAAAACAGCTAAAGCAAAAATATGGGTGATCACCATGCACAAATGATCATTTCCTACATTACTGTATATGTGTTATAACATTTATGTGAATGAACTCTGAGCAGGAACACTTTCACTGACATGTTTTCTAACTGATTGGTCACATAAAAATATTTTGGGAAGTCTGTAAAGGCTTAGCGATTGTAATTAGAATCAATAAAAAGGTTAACAATCACACATGCTAAAAAATGTATCAATAAGGTGACTGAAATCTAGACAATGGGAGATAAATACGTATTTTACTGCTATCGTTTACACATAATACTAGCAGTTGTTCTGGGAACAGCAGACACAGATGTCTGACCTTTTCATAGTAATGTAGTTATCCAGATCTCAGCAGAGTGCCGAGAGATCCCAGGAGATTACTGATTGAGAGAAAGAGGAAAGGATGCTGATGACTAAGGGATCATATTGGAAAAATAGCACAACCTCTGTCAGCTGATAGTCTTAATAGCGATGACAACTTCTGTAGCAGAGCGAGCAAAGATGAGAAAGTGCATGCACTTATTTTCAATTATGCACACCCACAGTCTGCACAATACAGGTGAGAATACTAACAGAAGCAGAAGGATCTGAAACAGGGCAGGAGGCAGCACAACAGTGCTAATGACTCGTGAAAAGCAGCCATTGAAACAGCCCAACCCATGGACTGTGTGTACCACTAGGTGTCTGAGTGTGTACTCACAGTCTCATGACTGTCCACCTCCTGTCTGGTGCCTGGTAGCTTCACATCTAGCATACCCCACTGTTTCGCCAGAGTCTCCTAGTTTATTGCAGCTTACATGCACATCTCACTGACAAGGACATGGTGTGCCACGGACCCAAACTCACTGCTGCCTCACTGCAGCACCCACCAATTTACTATGAAAGCTCAAAGCAATTGACTATTTTTCCTCTTAGAGCAACAAGGACCTTTAACATTGTCTACTGCAGCAGCCCCGGTTATGATGATGTGAATGGGGTAAAGAGAGCAGGATCTATGCCACAAAACCATTGGCCTCGAGAAGGCGGAATCAAGGTCACAAAAGTGCTTTCTGACTAACACTGTATACATTAACACAACAGGTGTGTTTGTAAAGCACACGTTCACCCAAGGGTGAATAGCAGATGTTTATTGTTACCCAACGGTACTCATTTTATCGACCTCAGAAGGATGAAAGGCTGAGTGGACCCACTGGGATTTGAACCTGTGACAATGAGGTCGAACACAGGACCCTACAGTGGATGCATTAGTCCACTAAGCCACCAGACCCGGCCAGATCCTACGCTGGATGAAACAGAACAGCAAACGTTTCCATAATGAATCTTCAGGGAGCGTGGTAAGGTAGACCCATGTGGACAGTCTCACTGTGGGAGATTCTCGAGCCAAACTCTGTTCTCCTCATATACCTATGCCTAGAAGAAAACTTCACTTTCTTACCCGCAGCTGCCACCTAGTTTGGGGCAGTGGGACAGAGGCCTACGGAGATGAGTGGGCCAGCCGCAACTGTGGAGCAGGGTGGGTGGGGCGGGAGGAGTAGTCCCACCTAGAGAACCAGCCAACATGGTGATCTGTACCGGAGGCAAAGGTGGGCTGTTAGGGAGTGTGGACGTGGGAGAGTAGAAGTAGTGCTCAAGACTGTAGAACCGTTTAGGTAGGCATGAGCAACGTTAGTAGTGGGAGTGAACAGTGAAAAGGGGAAATGCAGAGTCTAACCTAGCCAGATCCACTCTTGTGTTTATGCCGTTAAAACCCATTCCATAGAAAATGAGTGCTCCAATATTCAATTCATGTTTCTCTTTATGAGGTAGCACCACAGCAGGGCCTCAACCAAGCTCTAATCATATTTTTGGGCTTTAGCATTCAACGTCCCCGCGTTGGGGCTTTCCCTTCATGCATTTCCATGTAATTCGTGTGTTATTTCCACATTAAATTGAGCATGGTTACCGCCACAGATTAGGTCACTGCAGCAATGGCAACACCGCTTAAATGTTCTGCAGGCAGACCTGAGCAGCAGGGAATCCTGCGGTTCATCAATTCTGGTCAGAAATCCAAGAAATAATCTATTGTCAACAGAGCGTTATTCCATTTCATGAGTTACAATACTTAGGTATGAAAGGGAAGGTGAGAGAGTTGAGGGCTCTTGGGAGACTCCATGAATGGTTCCATGTCAAGAAAGGGGCTGTGGACCCTGTCTGTGATCATGGGAGGATCAACCTCAAAGCAGAACCTCTGCGTAAGATGCTGGGACGATGTATCAGATGGTTGTGGTTGAAGATGCCAAAGGCTTCTATTGACCATCTGGTTATCTAACTGTATCTGGTTAACCAAACCATAAATGAGGATTGAATTATTTGCCCGGATTGTCAAAAACGAACGTTTGCAGCAAAGGGGTGACCAGGATTTAACGGTGCATGCAGTTTTTTGCAGACTGTGCTTTCTAACAACTTTAATGATTGCGGCAGGTCAAAGATACCTCAGTGGGTTTCGGGATCACCAGGTCTAAGGGATGGTTTCTTGAGCAGGCCTTCGGCAACTGAAGCTGAAATGTCTCAGTCCCTTGAAATAGCACACATCTCTGCTCTTAAATGCCAATATTTTATATACAGCTCAGCCACAGTACAAGCTGCACCTGTTGCTGACCACAGATGCATGACCTCACTGGCATGCTGAGTGGATGATGGCTGTGCCTATCCGCTCTATGCAATGGATAATAGCCCTCTAATTTCATTGACGCAAGACAGACCCTTGAAGCAGCAGCAAATCAGTTCCATGACCACATTTTGATATTGGACTATAGGTTCCAACCAGGGAAGTGGGGCACAGGAAGCAGCTGTCACTCTGACCAATACTAAGTGAATAAGAAGAGGCAAGGGTAATGAAATGAGAGTTATCTGAGAGGAGGCAATCAGCGCTCATGCAGATGAAGGCAATGAGTAGCCCCGGCATGCACACACCGCAGAATACCAATTGCAATACAGTAGCCAGGGCGGGTCATCAGTCTTAAAGCGAATGCATGGAAGCCCTGTTACCTGTGTTGATACTCTCAAATGTCTCTAGAATCTGGGAGAAATGTGTAATGGTATGTGAAGACGCGTGCCCTCCCCAATTGATTGTTTGAGTAAGTGTTGTTATTTAATGACATTCTTTTAGGTTTGGAATAAACATTGTGAATGTCTGATGTTTTTAGAAACATGTTAAGATGCTATAACCAAAGCTAATAATAACTTCACTTGAACCTTACTTTTTTCAATGATTTTTTTTAAATCACACACCTCATCCAACAGTTGGGAATGAGGCTCAAGTGCACCCGGAATGCAGTAAGTGATCAAGCCCCGCTGTGCAAGGCCACTGCCATGCTTGAGGGGGTAGGCCCGGCCACCCAGTGCCTTTGACTGAGTGCTGGTGGAGGTTGGCTATAGGGCCTGGCCTTAAGCCCTGCAACAAACCTCCAGTAGGCACCCAATTACTGCTGAGTGTCAGGCTGTGCGGCCAAGCCACTATTGGCGGCTTTACAGGGCCTAATCATTCATAGAAGCAAGTTCTTTTATTATTTTTATTTTTTTGGGTGTTCCCAAATATGGTTTCAGTTTACTAGCACTAGCTTAGAAGAGTAGGGATAGCTGTGTATCACCCAAAGGCCAATGGCCAAGTTGAAAGACTTAACAGATTTATCAAAGTGTCCATTCAAATGGCATCGAAGGGCGGTATCTGTAAGAGAAAGGCTTTACAAGTCACACTATAGACATATAATGAAATCCTTAGTTCAACTACTGGTGCTTTTCTATTCAAATTGTTGAAAGGATGTAAACCAGACACCAAGTTGGCTCCATGGTAGTTAAAGAAAAAGTGTGGAAAGGAACAGCACGAATGGAAGAAAGAATATGATATGACTGATTCTAAGATCAAGAAATACCAAGAAATTGTGGCGACAAAGTGCTGTTCTATTCTGCTTTAGGGATCCGTATATAGGTTTTCCTGAATCATGTCCTTATATAGGCACAATTCGCATTGCCCTTATATAGGCATAGAATCCCAGTCCTTATTTAGGCATTAACCGTGCACTCCAAATACAGGCATGGTCACCGACATCCGTCCACCCTAACGTCACAACGAGTTCTTAGAAACCAGACCCTTAAGCTTCGGGAGTTCCCTAGCACAGGACTATTGATTTCTCCAAGAACTCATCTATTATGTATGAACCGTTATACCTTAAGGGTTCATTCCTGACGTCTTCCTCTGTCCGACTTCACGTCAATGCTAACATTCCAAGACACCTACCAGGTATAAATATACCTTCCCTTGCCCAAGCAAGTTAGAGGAGACCTCAACTTCAGAGGAGCCCGTATCCCAGCCTGACGCACTGAGAAGACGCTGTCATTCCTGCACGCAGACGAATCCAGCTTCCAGTGTTCTGACTCCCTTCGCGGGGTGTTAGAGTTCCAGATCCGGCTAGAGATTCCCACCTCTCTCATTCTCAAGGTATGGAGCTGACTAGAACCTAGAGGGACTCTGGCATACTAGACTCTTGGCATACTAGACTCTTGGCATACTAGACTCTTAGTATATCATACTAGAAAATACTTCACCTACTTCTTACCTTGCACCACACTTAGGTTAGGTACATTGGGGTAGAACTAGCTTAGAGACGCATCGTATGAGTACTCGCATTTTTAGCTCATGTTATTTATGTACGTGAATATATGCTAAAAGATAATGCTAGCGCAGTATTATTTATTTCTACTGCTTACACTGTACATTATTTATCTTGCATACTGTCTTGTGATCATAACAGCACATATCTCTTACACAAGAAACAAGACTGTTCAATAAACCCTTTTTATTGAAACGCCCGTCTTTCCTTTCTGTGTAACTCTGTAGAAACTAAGCATGCACGATTGACTGAGTGAAACTGTTATCTATTGTTTCCACGATTCTGAGACATGTTCCGCTTCTAAAGGGAAACAAAGTTGTCATGTTTTTCGGTTGCCAGAAACTACTCCCTTCTTGTTCTCAAGGAGTTTCTAGTGGCCTCTGAGCTAGCTGGCACAGGTAATTAAGTTTAATATAATCGATAGGGACATACCGACCTTAGTCCTATGTCAAACCTATAGGTTATATTATTCCAATGCGCAGAGCCTATTAGGGAAATAGGAACTACACTACATGGCGCCCAAACGTTTGGTTAGGCAGTAATTTAACGCTAGATACTGAGTAACTCAGTCGTGCTTTTCTCAGAGACCCCTACTCACATACTCCATAAGACGTCTGGAGTGGGTAGGGTTAAATATCCGCCAAAGCTAAATAGGACAAAAAACCCTATATATTAGCTATTTTGGTTTGTTCAACGTTGAAGGATACAGTGTTCCAAAATATTGTGCACCTTATCTTTTGTTTCCTTGAAACTTGTTCTACATTTTTCAAAAAACAAATGTCCATAAACGGGGACAATAACACCGAAACCGGTGGAGCTGCGGCTGAACCAGTCGTAACAGCTTTTAACTTTACAGGTTTAAATGAAACCGAGGAGGGTGTTATAGACATCCATCCAAACTTAAGAAGAGCCATCACTCTAAAACTTATAAAACACGGCCTACCACCGAGAGGAGGTAGAGCAGTTTTCGTGATAGAGGCACACGAATCCTTTCAGACAGAGGTATTCTATTCATGGATAGTATTCCCAGAATCAAATCCAGTAACAAGACTGTTTCACTTCTACAAAGAAGATGACCCACCAGAGGAATATATTCCTTTCGAGGATATTGAAATTCCACTAACATACCAGGAGCATCAGCTCTGGTTTAAAGGCGCCCTAAAACATCACAAAAACATTACCAGGCTCGGTCCACTAGGTAGACCAGGAGCAACATGGCCGATTCTAGCCGGCTACACACCTCATCAGACGAGGAACTACTTACTCAACTTACAGAGTTAATAAAAATTTACAGACAATTAGTCCAATATGTCATGAGGACTCTCACAGTCCAACCACCATTAACCATTCCAAATCAAACCCCTCAACAGAGGAATACACAAAAAATTACTCCACAGACTTTACAAGCAGTCATGGGTAAAATGCCCACAAAACGTGAGCAAATTCCTTTCCGGATAGCTCAAAAAATTACTCAAATAGAAGCAGTATTTCCTAATACTAGCTCTTATGAGAAACACAGAATCCTAATTATCTGCTTACCAATGGGGATCACACCACAACTGGAAGATTGCACCACTTGGGGCGCAGTCTTTGCTGCCATCTATACTAAAACACATGGTGTTCCGTCAATTGCAGTAATACCAGATGTCCTGAAACAAATTCAAAACGAATACGGGGCAGAGCCTGCTCTGAATTTAGGTATGAAATTACTGAAAAATTTCGACCAGGTCTCAACAATAATATTATCTAATATTAAAGGGGAGGCAGCAGCAGTGGCGATCCGCCAACGATTAAGGGAATTCGATGTTACAGAACATCAAACTGAGCTACCCAGAATAATAGAACAATCTTATGCAGAATTAGGCAGAGATAGTTTGGGTGGAAGACCATTGAAGCCAAAACTATCTGAAAGTCCTGAGAAGGACTCTATTAAACAAACTCCTACATCTTCTAAAAAGAAGTGGGAAACTAATAAACATAATTCAAACGAAAAACGTTCTCAATCCCGAGGTAGGTCTCCTCAAAAGGAGCCCTCTGAAAGGAGGTATAACCTCAGGAATAGGGGTAATTTGAAAAAGCCTGACAGGTATCAAGATACTGATACACGTTCCTCTCGTACCTTTCAGATCTCGTCACAGACATCGGAAAGAAGAGAACGGTCAGAACATAGAGAAGAACGCGTAAAATCGAAAGACGACAAACACGTTCCAAAAAATAAATCCAAACCTCAATTCTCAAAGAAGAAGGTAGCAGGTCTGAAGGTCAGACATGCCGAGGATACTGAGAACACAACTCAGGAACGGAGAATGGGCTCAGACAATGCTGGACAGTGCTGCAGAAGTCACAATAGCTCGCCAGAACCAGAAGGAACTTCTGGAGATAGTGGACTTGAATGAGTACATGACAGTAGAGACTGTAGACACCAGGATTAGTTCTCCACAAAAGTTATATGAAATAACACTCCGGATGGAGGGAGACATACCAAGAAAAGTGAAAGCGCTCTTTTGGGAGAAACTTTCAAGGGGTTATGATATACTTCTAGCAGAAAAAGACTGGCCACCACAATTTGTCAGGGAGTGCCCACATGGCGAGGAAATTATTATGCCTGCCTTCTCCAACCATATTCCAATTCATCTAAAATATACTTATGCCAGGAAATGGGCAGTTGCCCAGGCACCAGCATTATATAAAAATCATGTAGGATGGGATGAGGATTCACCTCACCATAAAATACATTTAAAAAATGAACCTACTGCACAAAGGCAGTACCCAATAAAGCAAGAAGCTAAAAAACAGGTCAGGGATCTTAGATCAACTTGAATACCAAGGGGTGATTGAAACATGCACCTCTTCAATGAACAATCCTTTGTTTCCTGTCTCCAAACCAGACAATACATATCGTCTAGATTTGGATTACAGACACTTAAACACTTGTTCTAAAACATTTGCAGTGCAAAATGCACATAGTACAGCATTAATGAATAATATTGTGCGTAAAAAATATAAGACCACATTAGATATCTCAAATGGTTTCTTTTGTCAAAACATAGCACCTGAAAGCAGGTACTTAACAGCTTTCTCAATAATGGGGACCCAGCGTCAATTTTGTCGACTCCCACAAGGGTTCAAGAACAGCCCGGGGTTATTCTCAGCGAGAGTAACGGAGTTACTACAAATTTATGATAATGAGGCATTGTCATATGTCGATGATATCTATCTGACAGACGATGACCTAGATAGGCACTTGAACAGGGTGAGCACCATTATATTGGGCTTCGCCTCTGAGGGCTATAAGTTCAACTTTAAAAAGTCTAGAATTGCCCATCTTAATGTCCTTTTTCTAGGATATGAGCTTTCAAGTGAAGGCAAGAGCTTGGCAGCCAACTTTTTAGAAAGGTGTGCGCTGCTCCAACCTCCAAAGACGCTGAAAAATTTACAATCCATCCTGGGTTTCCTAAATTTTGGAAGAACTTACATTCTAAATTACGCAGAAAGGGTTAAACCTCTCTACGCATTAATCAAACCTGATTTTTCAATCAAAAATTGGACACAGGAACACACAGAAATCTTGCGTTCACTCCAAGCTAACATGTTAGCAACAAAACACTTACAAACACGCGTAAGTCAACGCAACTTAGTGATCCGAATAATTTCGGGTCCATGCGGATTCACCTACTTAACATTTAATGAGGGTGAAAAAGTACCAATTGCATACAAATCACATTTGTATACACAAGCAGAAATGCCCTTAACTTCAACTGAAAAAATACTGACGGCAGTTCAAACTGCAGTAGCAAAAGAAAGAGCTCTAGCCCAAGGGAAACGCATTATTGTCGTAACCCCAGTTCCGGCCTTAGAGGCGGTAACAAAAGCGAGCATTCCAAATGCAAAAGCTTTACATCCGAGATGGATACAATGGGTTAATTCTCTTGCTGCAACAGATGTTGAATATGGTTTTGATCCTGATCTAAAAACACAAGCGTTCCTGCAATATGAACATGAATGTCCTCTGCCCACTGAGATTCTGCCTCTCGATCAGTATGAATTCATAATTTTCACTGACGGATCCGCACAACCCGCAACAGGGAGTAAGCAAGCTTACAGTGCAGCGTGCGCAATCGTTAAAGGTCGCATGCGCGATGGCAACTTCAGACCTATGGTCACTAATACTCAATCTCTAGGAGATTGCACGGCTCAGCGAGCTGAACTACAAGCATTCAAACTGGCACTTGAAAGTACAGATCGAGAATTCCCCACACTCATAGTGTGCGATTCTTTCTACTGTGTACAGTCGTATAATGAATATATACAAACTTGGCTAGAAAATGGGTTCAAAGATGCAAAAGGTGGCACAATAAAGCATAAAACGCTTTGGGAACAAGTAGTTCAGTTAAAAAACGAACTACCAAAGGCTCACGTGATCCATACACTGAGTCATCAACGTGATGGCGTTCACGTTGCAGGGAATTCATTGGCTGACGAAGCCGCAAAGGGGGCTGTTCAGACGGCTTCCGTAGCTGCGATCACTCGTTCAAAAAAGAAAATAGACAGTGAGATAATGTTGGCTGTCAATGCTACGAGCAAAGGCAGTGGTGCAGAGTTACCAAAAAAGTTTCCACTCAAGTACTCTTATGTAATTGATGCGAACAACGTTCCTTTTGCTCGAATCCCTGGAGTGGGGGATAGGGTAATTCCAAACAAGGAACGCAGATTAGGACTAATCCTAGCAGCACATGAAGGGATAGCTTCTGCCCATGCAGGTATTTCTGCAACAGTATCTTTACTTAAACAAAGATATTGGTGGCCTGGCATTAGGAAACAGACCAAGAACTATGTTTTGGAATGTGAAATATGCCAACAGATGAAAGTCTCCACAGTGAAACGTCCTGCGCAGACACCCCTGTTAATTTCAGACAAACCATTAGCTTGTGTTTACCTGGACCACTGCGGTCCCTTGCAAAGGGACGGTAACTATAAATATATCATGGTCGCAGTGGATTCTTGCTCTAGGTTCCTATGGATATGGCCTCAGCGCTCGGCTGACGCTCGAACTGTTATAAAAGATTTGCGAGTCTTTATCGGCACATACGCAATAGGCACGCTACATTCTGACCAGGGCCCTGCGTTTAGCTCTCGAGCTTACAAAGAAGCCATGGCCAGTCTGGGCGTTGCATTGCGGTACTCCTCTTCGTGTCATCCTGAGGGAAATTCTGTTGTGGAAAGGAAAAACCGGGACATAAAGCAGTCTATAACAGCTAGAGTATTAGGTTCGGGTGATGGGTGGGTCAAAAACATCTTTATGGGGTCCAACGCTCATTAAACAATTTGCCAAGAAGTTCTCTAGGGGGGGTCACTCCATATGAGGTCCTATTTGGGACAAGAATGTGGGTGCCCGATCTGGAATGTAAAGGCACAGTGGTGGAAAATAAACCGTTTGATATCAAAGATCGTTTGGCTGTTTTACAGGAACTAAATGAACTAAGATCGAAACAAAGCAATGTGTTCCTGAAGCCAACCACCACTGGGGAAAAACCGGCAGTCCCAGCAAGGCCTGTCTGGATTCCAAAAGTTGGGGATCTAGTCAGAGAGAAAATTGCGGACAAGAAGGAATTTGGACCTTTTTACAGACAACCAGTACCTGTCCTAGCCATACACGGAACAAGAACAGTACTTCTGCCGCCCCTTGCTGGAAAAAAGGAGAAAAGATTTGTGTCCATCGACCTCATCAAACCACAGTATGTGGCCAATACTAAATAGTAGGCCTCGTGGACTCCGACCTAGTAGCAGACACACTCCTCTCGCTACTATCCAAGAGGTTCAGACTGAGAGACTGATAACCATCGACAATTCAGCAGTAACAGATGAAGGACTGAGCAACAATGCTATGGAACTCATCCCTCTTGAAACTCAAATAACAGTTGGTCCAAATACACCTGTCTACACCAATGTAACAAGTGATCAACTGGTTCCAGCGATTTCTACAAATCCTGATGCAATTTCAACAATTGACAGAACTGCTTCTGGCTATTTCATTAACTTTGATACGTTTTCTGAGGATCCCAGCGAACCTGAAACGACGCCAGAATCAAAAACTTTCAAAAAACAAGTACAAGACTTTTTACATTTTCTAAAAGAGACTTATCTGGTTTCACCATGGATTGAATTTTGGGTTATTTCTGGAATATTTTTCTTCCTGCTTTGGCTAGCTTTGGTTATGACTATGAGCATGCTTATAAATGGGAGATACATCCATTTGGACATTGAAAGAAAAGAAGTGAACTTACTTTTGAAACCTCACAAATCATCCCATCGTGAAACAAGAGACTTGTCTGCAGTGAACATCACAGCCGTTCCTATACAGGATGGTATAGTGTGGGACAAAACAGATTTCGATATTTTTGGCCCGACGGAACATTTGAACATTCCACATTTATTTAAGATTTCACTAAGTGATTTTGTTTCATCCAGTACCTACTCTGATGATTGGGACTTTGAAACTGTAAATAATATGATGTTTGACCTAGAAAAATCTGCTGCATTTTCTAATAATGAATATTTAGAGGGTTCATCAGACTATGAACAGCTGTATTGCTATAACCACTATGGTCATCATTTTTTGCATAACTCTGCAACACCTAGAAATGTGTTTATGTTTAACCAATGGGAGCATTGTCCTACACCACCAAAAGTTAGTTAAAAAACATTTGCTATAAAGTTTCCATATTTTTCAGGATACAATACATCTGATCCAGAAACATTTTACTATAGAAATGTAAACAAAACAGGACTGAAAATTATGTTAACTAATACAAAACAGATTTACTCTGCAAAATTTATAGCCCAACTGTCTAGCCATGGTTTCGACTTGTGGAAAGAGACAATAGACACAAAATCTGTCTGGGGTACTAAAGATTGGCAAGTACAGGGGATAGAAGCTTTATTTAGAGCCTGTATCGTCCCTCAACAAATAATGTTTTTGAATGACACTGTCCAACAAACGTCTTGCCTTGGTTTAGCCAAGATTAAAGACATGAAAGCACCTTCTGTACCAACACCTGCAAGTGATAATAATACACAGGCAGCGGTTACAGTTGACACCATACTACAATTCAACAGAACAAATCCTGATTGGAGAAAATGGTTGATCTGGCCCACAGATACAAACAACTGTCAAGGGAGATTCCTGAATAAAACACAGGGGTTTACTATTCATAGGCCAGACCCACGATACGTCCAAAGACAGCATCCGGGGATAGTAACAACATACAGTGTAGGAAAATTATGCCTCGATTGGCTGCACAAATCTACACTTAAGGATGTGAAACAACACTTATCTTTACTTAAAGAAGGCGCAGACCTTAGGGAATTATTGCTTGGACCAAGAAAACCGTGTCAAAAACGTTTCATATATGCCGGCATTTATGCTGCTTATAATGAAGCATGGAAGGTGTCACAGATGGAGGCCGCAGAACGAATACGTGAACTTGATCGTATTAACTTAGAGAAAACTCTCTCTGTGGTCGACAATGGGTTAACAACTTTGTCCTCCAGAATTTATTCATTGGACAGTATTGTATCCTCTGCTATAGACATACTGGAACAAGATTTAGCCATGTTACAGCAAGGCCAATCTCAACTACGTTCTATTATGTTATGAAGCTGGACGTGGCAATCTTTGCGTGCGGGCTATGTGCCTTGGCGTTTTATCAACACAACGGCTCTGTTTGCAGAATACAATCTAACTGATAAACAGATCACACTGGCACAAAGGGGAGCAAAGTATACAGTACTGAGCATTGAAAAACTTGAAAAATTACCATTTACAGTGGCAGAAAAACCAGCTACAGAATGGCTTATTCATGGCAAAATTAGTCTACCTGTGACTACTTTCCATTTTCAGTATTGCCTTAAACAGATGCAAGCAGGCAAATATGAAAGGTTGGGTAAAGAATACATTAAGACATCCTGGAATTTACCATACACATATAGATGTTGGAGTGGGGATCGTGAAGTGTTTCTAAAGGGTACACACTGTGAAAATGCACTAAACTTTCACTGATTTGTCAGGACATATCTTTACACGGGGCTTGTAATGGTTCTGTGGCAAATTTGTCCTGCCACCAGCAGGGTACACCAGCTGCTGTGATTAATCCAACGTTTGGCCAACTTTCTAATGGGAGTTACCTCATGTTGAATGATCAGAGTTGCTGTGGCATGTTGCCAGGCATCCCATATCTAGTAACGGTCAACTCCAGGGTCACTTGCTGTATGCAAGTATTGTTTGCCCCAATAGACACAGTCAGGGAGTCGCCTTTATGGCCTTCGTTGAATGTCTCTTTTATACGATTTGATATTTTAAGCAGAATGAAAGCCATGCTTATACAACAATCAGTGCCTTTGACCTCGGCCAAAGAAACCTATGATCTACAAGTTGCAAGGACTTCGGCTGAGATACAGAATTTAATTCGTACAAACTGCCCTATACATTTCGTAGAAATGATAGGACGTATCTTTAACATGTCAGATACAAGCGGAATTGTACAGGTATTTAAGACCATCTGTTCCGGACTATTAGCACCTTTCCAGGCTGTCCTCGGAATCATCCCAAACTTCGCACATTCGGTGTTTGGTGGTGTGCCATTAATTCTAGCACTTGTTGCAGGAATTCTGTTTCTATTCCTCCAACTACACTATGGCAAGCCTCTTCGCCAACATCACTCCGAGCGATGTGGAGAGAGCCCTCCTTGAACGGAAATGCCGTGAGCGAATAGTACAGCTTTTGGGCATGCCTCGTCTACGGGAACTTAATACAACGTGGTTCCTGTCATTCAGACCAATCTGGCAAGATTGCATCTTACCTGTTCTACGCTGCCTGTTTTGCGGTGAAGAATGCGTGCTAGACACATGTCTAACACTCCTATCAGTCATGCCAACGGATGTTGATACTCTGCTGGACCCGATAACGGCCATGCTGTGTGTTGTCCCCAGAGGCTACCAATCCTGATGACGGCATTCATTGAGATCTCACAGACGCTTCCGGCTGCTGCTGAGGAACGAGATGGATCAACAGGCACACAGATAACAACGGACGCGAACATTACATCTTCTGCTGAAGGCGATGTTTCTCATCTCTGTGCAATTAACCTTCTGAACGAGGTGTTCCAAATGTCACCAACTTCGGTGGACGATATTTTGGCTACGGACATAGATGATCTAATGTTTACACCAGACCCATACACTGACTTTGATTCGGCTCACAGTGTACCAGGGCACCATTGAAATTTGGCCTTCATATTTTCAAAACTTGGAACTATTCCCAGAAATGGAACTTTTTCTTTTAAAACAAAATTTTTCTCGATAAGAAAAAACATGGCAAAAGAACAATCTGCTTACAGTACAACTAGTCTTATAAAACGGACTTCTTTGAATACTTCCAGGGACACATTGTCACCTTATTTGTCTAAAAAATTCATTTAAATACCATGATATGCAATGGCTTTGATTTTAAGAACTTATCGACCATTTCGTCATATGTATATATTTCTGTTTTCATTCAAGTTGCATTTACTTCTATTATATGCTTAGAATGAAAACGATGCTTTAAATGTACAGTACCTATTGCATTTCAACAGTTTTGAGCTTCTTTTAAAATGCTTTTAGAAATGTTTTTAGCAATATGTGGTACTCGATTTTATGTTTAGCATTTAAATGTTTAGCATTTAGTATTATCGTTCAATCGAAGATGGAGTGGGTGTTGTATTCCGCTTTAGGGGTCCGTATATAGGTTTTCCTGAATCATGTCCTTATATAGGCACAATTCGCATTGCCCTTATATAGGCATAGAATCCCAGTCCTTATTTAGGCATTAACCGTGCACTCCAAATACAGGCATGGTCACCGACATCCGTCCACCCTAACGTCACAACGAGTTCTTAGAAACCAGACCCTTAAGCTTCGGGAGTTCCCCTAGCACAGGACTATTGATTTCTCCAAGAACTCATCTATTATGTATGAACCGTTATACCTTAAGGGTTCATTCCTGACGTCTTCCTCTGTCCGACTTCACGTCAATGCTAACATTCCAAGACTCCTACCAGGTATAAATATACCTTCCCTTGCCCAAGCAAGTTAGAGGAGACCTCGACTTCAGAGGAGCCCGTATCCCGGCCTGACGCACTGAGAAGACGCTGTCATTCCTGCACGCAGACGAATCCAGCTTCCAGTGTTCTGACTCCCTTCACGGGGTGTTAGAGTTCCAGATCCGGCTAGAGATTCCCACCTCTCTCATTCTCAAGGTATGGAGCTGACTAGAACCTAGAGGGACTCTGGCATACTAGACTCTTGGCATACTAGTCTCTTGGCATACTAGACTCTTAGTATATCATACTAGAAAATACTTCACCTACTTCTTACCTTGCACCACACTTAGGTTAGGTACATTGGGGTAGAACTAGCTTAGAGACGCATCGTATGAGTACTCGCATTTTTAGCTCATGTTATTTATGTACGTGAATATATGCTAAAAGATAATGCTAGCGCAGTATTATTTATTTCTACTGCTTACACTGTACATTATTTATCTTGCATACTGTCTTGTGATCATAACAGCACATAACACGAGAAACAAGACTGTTCAATAAACCCTTTTTATTGAAACGCCCGTCTTTCCTTTCTGTGTAACTCTGTAGAAACTAAGCATGCACGATTGACTGAGTGAAACTGTTATCTATTGTTTCCACGATTCTGAGACATGTTCCGCTTCTAAAGGGAAACAAAGTTGTCCTGTTTTTCGGTTGCCAGAAACTACTCCCTTCTTGTTCTCAAGGAGTTTCTAGTGGCCTCTGAGCTAGCTGGCACAGGTAATTAAGTTTAATATAATCGATAGGGACATACCGACCTTAGTCCTATGTCAAACCTATAGGTTATATTATTCCAATGCGCAGAGCCTATTAGGGAAATAGGAACTACACTACGTAGTCAGATCCAACCAATGTTATTGAAGTTTTAAATAAAGCAGCTAGGGTGAAGATGTTAAGGTGTGGAGTTTGAGAAGGATATTTGTATGATGTTGTTCCTGTGTTGCTTTAGGCATGGATAGCAACGTGTATGTTAAACAGAATGTATTCATGGATGTGTCTGCGCTAGAAGTAGAAGGAAAAAGATGTAGGGTAAATGTGGAACTTTTGTGGAGAATAAGTAGAGGTAGTAAGTGTGAGAAGTTGGCCTGGCATATGCTGTCCACTAATTATAGTGGGCACCTTGCACCAGTCCAAACAACCCCTTATTGGAGATAGGTTAAAGACAACCTTATTGAAAACTATCCTAGTGGTAGCTATGGAGAGCAGCCTTCAGGCTAAGTCTTGAAGGAATGTAAAGCAGCTTGTTTTACCAGTCTATAATCTCTTGAGTGATCAAATGAAAGAGCACCACACCAGGTATATATTCAAAATATATGTATTTATTGCTAAACACACCCCTCTAGTCTCTTTATGAGGCTAGAGTTCGAAATACATAAGTTATAAGTTATTAAATCACAGTAATAGCACAAATACACGTTTGGGCCCTAGGGGCGTACCAAACCATATACCAATAAAGTGGTATGCGAACCACGACTGAACTAGACACTAGGCCTAGAGCCTCTAGAAGTGCTTGGACCACAAGGAACCACCCAAGGTAGTGACACAGGGGACCTACGGGAGACGCGTGCAGTGTAAATACACAACCGCGATACGCCGTTGACTTCTATGGAGAAAGTCGGGATCAGGAAAATAGAGAAAGGGACACTTAAAAGAGGACTAGGACAAAACCCTTTGAGATCTAGGACTTTGAAGAGTCTCTACCCACGGGAGCACCGGAGTACTCGTGTTACCTCACCCAGGGAAGCCGGGTGCATAGGTGCCTTTCGGGGTCGGGTTTCGTTGTCGATTCGAATGGCGATCTGCTGCAAAGTGCTGCTGGTGGCCAAGAGAAAAGTGTCCGGGTGGATCCAAGAGTGGATCGGAGTTCTGAAGAACCTGAAAGCAGAGGGGACAGAGTCTGGGTCACTAGCCAGTGACCAGGAAGGCGATGGACAGATGCCCACCGATGTCGAGTGCTTCAGGTGCGTTGACGGTCGTCTTGACTCTTCAGCCACGAGGTCCAGGAGGCGTTGTCGGCGACCAGGAGCAGGATTCGGGCTGGTACACGATGTCTGTCGAGTGCTGAGGTGTCGGCGACCAGATTGGACCCAACAAGCCTTGGCAACGGCAAGTCTCGGTGAAGATGTAGATCGTCGATGGTGCAGACCAGCAAGGTCTGTGGAACTCACCCAGCGAGGGTAAGTGATGGCAGGCCTGGAGCAACCAGGATGCCAAGTAAGAAAGGATTGGCCTTTGTTAAGGGCTACTAGCCAACGGGCTAGCGACCGCGAAGGAGCCTCGTGACGCCGCACGTGGATCTGGCTTACAGGACACTCGTGGAGTGGGGGCCAGTGATCTTCGGTGCAGGTGGTGCTGGAGGCTAGGGCTACTCGGAGCCCAAAGCACGACTTCTTGGGAGACCCAGAAGAGGATGCACTTGCAAATGTGCTCGGTGTCCAGGGGTCACGGTCTCAAGTCACCCACGATAGCCACGGGCCTCAGCTTTGCTGGGGACTCAGGAGTAGCCTCGGGAAGTCTGAGAATCCACCTCTGGTGATGCGATGACTTCGGCGTCCGACAGGAGCTTCAGAAATGCGAACTGGACAGATGCTTCTTTGGTGCCTGCCAAGCAGGGGAGTCACTCCTTGACCCCAAGGGAGATTCTTCAGTCCTCTAATCTTGTCGTAGAGCGTCGAAGGTCCAGGATTCAGTTTCAGAGTTTCGTCCAGGGATAATCTAAAGTCCTAAGGACTGGGTTCCTACCTTTATTCTAAAAATAGGGGTTGGACTACTCTGTGGCCCCACCTATGGGTGGGTCAGGGCAGAGGGGTGGCTACACCCCTTTCCCTTTGTCCAGTTCGCGCCAAAGCAGGGGCTGCAAGCCCCTGATCCGGTTTGAACTGGGGTATGCACTAGGGACACCAAATGTGCCCCCAGTGCAGGACTTCAAAGCACCCGAAAGTGCTCCCGCCCAGCCCCAATACACATTATCCTGTCTGGGGAGGTGGTCACACCTCCCTGGGACAGGAAACCTATTGTCCAGGCCTCCCCTGCCGGAGTTTCGTCCAGCAGCAGGAGGCCAGACTCGTGTCTGTGGCAGCAGCATCCATTTTGTGATGCCAGGGCTCTGGAAAGAAGTTACCGGACTCGTCAGAGTTAACATGTCTTTCCCTCTAGAAGGGTGGAATGCTACCCCCGCCGCCAGGATTGGCGGGGGGTAGTATTCCAAGATGTTTGACACCAAACACGACATGTTTAGGTGCAGCCATTCCAAAGTTAGCATTTTACCGCGAGGATATAATGCGCTTAAGAGTATATGGTCAGGCTGCACTACAAACAGCATCAGAGATGGTCTCCGAACGCTGCAGAGGGCCCTGCTCATGCAGGGGCACCCTCTCACATAGGAACCACGCACTCTGCCTTTAGGATTGATAAGGCCTGCCTTAGGAGTGACTTATAGGTTTATATGTGTGTATGTGTTTCGTGATATAGGTAACCTATATCACAGTAAGGAGTGCATGCACCACCTTACCCAGGCTGCAGTAGCAGACCTGTGGTGTCAGTTTGGATGGCCTTCCAGGGGTGGCATAATACATGCTGCAGCCCCTGGCAGGTCCTCTGAGGTACCTATGCCCTTGGTACATAGTATACCATATACTAGGGACTTATAAGGCACTCCAGATCCCAATCAGTGATGTGCCTGAGGCACATGGAAACCATTTTAGAGAGGAAGCAGCTAGGCTGGGGTTCTGATTAGCAGGGCCCCAGCCAGACTAATGTCGAAAAACAGTGAAGTATCAGCAAAAAGAGGGGGTACCCATGTGAAGCAGATCCTACTCTCCTACACAACCCCCAAACGTAGGGACATTAAACTAACCTTGCCCAGTTAAGTCTTCATGTTCTAAGTGGAAATACCTAGAGAGTCCATCTGCATTCGCATGGTTACTCCCAGGCCTATGTTCCACTGTAAAGTCCATCCCCTGTAGGAAATGGACCACCTAAGCAGTTTGGGGTTTTCACCCTTCATTTGTTTTAGCCATAAGAGGGGCTTATGGTCTGTCTGAACCAGGAAGTGTGTACCAAACAAGTATGGCCTCAACTTCTTCAGAGCCCAGACCACAGCAAAGGCCTCCCTCTCTATGGCTGACCAACCTTTCTCTCTAGGGGTCAGCCTTCTGCTAATAAAAGCTACTGGCTGATCCTGACCTTCTTCATTCAATTGTGATAGTACAGCCCCTACCCCCAATTCAGATGCATCAGTTTGAACAATGAACTTCTTGGAGTAATCAGGACTCTGCAGAATTGGAGCAGTGCACATGGCCTGCTTGAGGTCATCAAATGCCTTTTGACAGCTAACTGTCCACTGAACCTTTTGGGCATTTTCTTAGAAGTTAAGTCATTCAGGGGTGTCACTATTGATCCATACCCCTTGACAAATCTCCTATAGTACCCAGTCAGGCCTAAGAAGGCTCTCACCTGAGTCTGGGTAGTGGGAGCAGTCCAGTCCATGATGGTCTGGATCTTGCTCTGCAAAGGTTGAACCTGGCCTCCACCCACAAGGTGGCCCAGGTACACAACCTGACTCTGCCCTATCTGGCACTGAGTGGCCTTGATAGTCAGGCCTGCCTTTTGCAGGGCCTGTAAAACATTCCTGAGGTGGACCAGGTGATCCTCCCAGGTGGAGCTAAAGACAGCAATATCATCTAGATAAGCTGCACTATAGGCTTCCAGTCCTGTGAGAACTGTATTCACCAACCTCTGGAAAGTGGCAGGTGCATTCTTCAGACCAAAGGGCATTACCACAAATTGATAATGCCCACTAGGGGTTGAGAATGCTGTTTTGGGCTTTGCAGTATCAGCTAGTCTGATCTGCCAGTAGCCAGCTGTTAGGTCAAATGTGCTGAGATATTTGGCAGAGGCCAAAGTATCTATGAGCTCATCTGCCCTGGGTATTGGATGGGCATCAGTCCTAGTGACTGCATTGAGACCCCTGTAGTCCACACAAAACCTCATCTCTCTTTTTCCACCACTGGTGTGAGGTTTCGGTACAAGGACTACTGGACTAGCCCAAGGGCTATCTGAGGGTTCAATAACTCCCAATTCCAACATTTTCTGGACTTCAGTCCTGATACAGTCCCTGACATGGTCAGGTTGCCTATAAATCTTGTTTTTAATAGGCAGACTGTCCCCAGTGTCCACTTCATGAGTGCACCAGGTGGTCTGAATGGGTGTCAGTGAAAACATATGTCTAAACTGATTGAGGACTTGCCTGCAATCAGTTTGTTGCTGGGTAGTGAGGCTGCCTGCCAAGGCTACACCATCAACTGACCCATTGTCAGGGTTCTGTGAGAGCAGGTCAGGGAGTGGGTCACTCTCTTCCTCCTGCCCTTCATCAGTAGCCATGAGCAAGCCCATGTCTGCCCTGTCCACATATGGCTTAAGTCTGTTGACATGGAGAACCCTTTGGGGACTCCTGGGTGTTCCTAGGTCCACTAAGTAAGTGACCTCACCCTTCTGCTCAACAATAGTGTGGGGTCCACTCCATTTATCTTGGAGAGCTGCTGGGGCCACTGGCTCCAACACCCACACCTTCTGTCCTGGCTGGTAAACAGTCAGAACAGCCTTTTGGTCATGCCAGGCCTTCTGAAGTTCCTGGCTAGCCTCAAGGTTTTTGGTTGCCTTTTTCATGTACTCAGCCATCCTGGAGCGGAGACCAAGTACATAGTCCACTATATCTGGCTTTGGGGGCTTGAGAGGTAACTCCCATCCTTCCTTCACCAAGCACAGTGGACCCCTCACAGGGTGGCCAAACAGAAGTTCAAAGGGCTGTAACCAACCCCTTCTGAGGCACCTCCCTATATGCGAATAAAAGGCAGGGCAAGAGTATGTCCCATCTACGCCTAAGCTTTTCTGGGAGCCCTTTAATCATGCCCTTCAAGGTTTTGTTGAATCTCTCAACTAAACCATTGCATTGTGGGTGATAGGGTGTGGTGAACTTATAAGTCACTCCACACTCCTTCCACATTGCTTTTAAGTACCCAGACATGAAGTTAGCACCCCTGTCTGATACTACCTCCTTAGGAAAGCCCACTCTTGAGAAGATTCCCAGGAGGGCCCTTGCCACCACAGGTGCTGTAGTGGTCCTGAGGGGAATAGCTTCTGGGTACCTGGTGGCATGATCCACTACCACCAGGATAAACCTGTGCCCAGAGGCTGTTTGGGGATCCATGGGACCAACAATGTCAATCCCTACCCTTTCAAAGGGCACCCCCACCACAGGTAGTGGTATCAGGGGGCCTTTGTAGTGCCACCTGCTTTGCCACTGGCTTGGCAGGTTACACAGGAGCGACAAAACTCCTTACTGTCTTCAGACATGTGGGGCCAGTGAAAGTGAGGGACAATTCTGTCCCAAGTCTTGTTCTGGCCCAGGTGACCTGCTAAGGGAATATCATGGGCTAGGGTCAATAGGAAGCCCCTGAACTTCAAAGGTATTACCAACCTCCTGGTAGCACCAGGCTTGGGGTCTCTACTCTCTGAGTACAGGAGTCCATCATCCCAATACACTGTATGGGGACCACTAGCTTTCCCAGCAGCCTCAGCAGCAGCTTGCTGTCTGAGGGGTTCAAGGGAGGGCAGCTCTGCTGCTCCTGGCTCAGATCTGCCCTAGAAGGTCCCCCTGTCCCCAAGAACTCAACCTGGTCAGGTTCAAGTTCCTCTGGGACAGTTCCTTCTTCAGGGCTGAGATCATCCCCCTCAAGGGACTGATCTTCCTCCTGAGCCAAGGGGAAGGCACTGCCTTAACCCTACTACTCCTCCTCCTGGAAGGCACTTGGTCCATTCTTCCAGAATCCAAGGCCTGTTCAGTGCTAGACATTTTGGCTTGTGACCTGGTCACAGCAAACACATCTGCAGGGATCCCCAGCATTTCTGCATGGGTCCTGAGCTCCACTTCTGCCCAAGCAGAAGTCTCTAAGTCATTGCCAAGCAAGCATTCGACTGGTAGGTTTGCACTTACCACAACCTTCTTAAGGCCAGTTACCCCTCCCCAGGAGAAGTTAACAACTGCCAGAGTATGGTCTGTTCTGACATTGCTAGCATTGGTCACTTGGTACATCTCACCAAGCATAACTTGCCCAGGAAGCACAAGGTCTTGTGTCACCATTGTGACACTTGCCCCTGTGTCCCTAAATGCCAAAGCCTCACGTCCATTGATTAAAGGCTGTTGTCTGTACTTGCCCAGATTACTGGGACTCACAGTGGAGGTCACATCCATGCCTCCATCACAGACTAACACAGCCTGAGTCAGTTCTCTGACTAAGTCAGAGCCCAACTCAGTTCCCAGGGTGAACCCTACTAAACCCTTTGCTGGAGCACTTCCACCAACTGTACTAGGGGAACAGGTGCCTTAGGGGCATTGGTGGGTGCTGGACTGGAGTCTTTGGACTTGGTGCAATCACTGGTCCAGTGGGTCTTTTGCTTACAGACCTTGCACCATGGTTTTCTTTGGCCTTTCCCTTTGGTAGACTGTGAATCCCCACCAGAAGAAGATTTTTGGGGGCCTGATGAAGACTTTTGATCTTTACCCTTCTCCCCACCCTTGTCAGAGTTCTTAGCATCTTGCTTCTTGGTTTCCCCACCTTGGTTCTGTACCTTCTGCTTCACCCTGGTCCTGACCCATTTGTCTGCCTTCTTTCCCAATTCTTGGGGAGAGGTCAGATCAGAGTCTACCAGGTATTGATGCAACAGCTGATTTTGACAGTTATTCAGAATCTGCTCCCTCATTATCAGATTGTACAATCCTGAGAAGTCACACACCTTACTGCCCATCAACCAGCCTTCCAGAGCCTTGGCAGAACAATCCACATAGTCTACCCAGTCTTGAGTCTGTGCTTTTTGGGTGTCTCTGAACTTCAACCTGTACTGTTCAGTGGTTAGGCCAAACCCATCAATAAGAGCACTCTTCAAGACCTGGTAATTATCAGCATCCTCCTCTCTAACAGTGAGGAGCATATCTCTACCTTTGTCAGCAAAGGAGAGCCACAAGATTGCTGCCCACTGCTCCTGAGGGACCTTTTGTACTTTACAGGCCCTCTCTAATGCAGTTATCCATTTGTGGATATCATCCCCACTCTGGTAGGGAGGGACAATCTTGCTCAGGTTCCTATGGTCATAGGACCTTTCCCTGTCTCTAGGGACATGGCTGCCACCATGGGACTCTAGTCCCAACTTTCTTCTCTCTCTAAGGAGATCTAGGGATTCCCTATCTAAAGCCAATTGCTTTTTCTGATTTCCAGCTGAGTTTCCTCATACTGGACCAGTCTGGTTCTCCTCTCATGAGAGGATTCCCTCCTGTGAGAGGAGACAGAGCTCCCTATAGAGGTGCCAGAGTGGTTAGACTCCTGAGAAGGAGATCTAGACTTCCTGGGCACACTCTTAATCCTTCCTGGGGGACAAAGAGGGCATCATCTTGATCATCCTCATCATCATCCACAGGAGGGATTGGGTTATCCAGGTCAGGGTCATTGTCACCCTCCTGGCCAGTTTCAGAGGGGGGCTGGGGGTATTGGTACCCCTGGCCTCGTCCTCTTCTTCTGCCCCACCCTCAGCTCCTACCCCTTCAGTCCCTACAGGTCTTACTAAGGTCATAAGCCACCAACAACTCCTTGAGGTGTTGGGTGGTGAGACTTTGGCCTGTCCTTATTTTTCTCAAGTTACATAAAGCTCTCAATTCCAAGAATGGGAGTGTATCATACTTGGAGGGTGGAAGCTCAATGGCTTCCTGCAAGGATTCTTTGGATCCTGCCCTTAAAGACATTACTAGTGTGGTGTGGTGTATGCACTACCTACTCTAGTGTGGCCTACTAAACTCTCTTGAGTTGTAGAAAGGGTTGTGCTATCCCTTAACACACAACTCTAAGTTCAGTAGAACTTACTGTATTCTAAGCTTAAATTATATGTACCTTAGGTACCTTTAGTGGTTTTCAGTTGATCGATTCAATTGAGATTATCTGGTAAAACAATAGCAAGCTGGAATCCCACACGCTGCACACCAATGTGAGAAGTTGGCCTGGCATATGCTGTCCACTAATTATAGTGGGCACCTTGCACCAGTCCAAACAACCCCTTATTGGAGATAGGTTAAAGACAACCTTATTGAAAGCTATCCTAGTGGTAGCTATGGAGAGCAGCCTTCAGGCTAAGTCTTGAAGGAATGTAAAGCAGCTTGTTTTACCAGTCTATAATCTCTTGAGTGATCAAATGAAAGAGCACCACACCAGGTATATATTCAAAATATATGTATTTATTGCTAAACACACCCCTCTAGTCTCTTTATGAGGCTAGAGTTCGAAATACATAAGTTATAAGTTATTAAATCACAGTAATAGCACAAATACACGTTTGGGCCCTAGGGGCGTACCAAACCATATACCAATAAAGTGGTATGCGAACCACGACTGAACTAGACACTAGGCCTAGAGCCTCTAGAAGTGCTTGGACCACAAGGAACCACCCAAGGTAGTGACACAGGGGACCTACGGGAGAGCAGCGTGCAGTGTAAATACACAACCGCGATACGCCGTTGACTTCTATGGAGAAAGTCGGGATCGGGAAAATAGAGAAAGGGACACTTAAAAGAGGACTAGGACAAAACCCTTTGAGATCTAGGACTTTGAAGAGTCTCTACCCACGGGAGCACCGGAGTACTCGTGTTACCTCACCCAGGAAGCCGGGTGCATAGGTGCCTTTCGGGGTCGGGTTTCGTCGTCGATTCGAATGGCGATCTGCTGCAAAGTGCTGCTGGCGGCCAAGAGAAAAGTGTCCGGGTGGATCCAAGAGTGGATCGGAGTTCTGAAGAACCTGAAAGCAGAGGGGACAGAGTCTGGGTCACTAGCCAGTGACCAGGAAGGCGATGGACAGATGCCCACCGATGTCGAGTGCTTCAGGTGCGTTGACGGTCGTCTTGACTCTTCAGCCACGAGGTCCAGGAGGCGTTGTCGGCGACCAGGAGCAGGATGCGGGCTGGTACACGATGTCTGTCGAGTGCTGAGGTGTCGGCGACCGGATTGGACCCAACAAGCCTTGGCAACGGCAAGTCTCGGTGAAGATGTAGATCGTCGATGGTGCAGACCAGCAAGGTCTGTGGAACTCACCCAGCGAGGGTAAGTGAGGGCAGGCCTGGAGCAACCAGGATGCCAAGTAAAAAAAGGATTGGCCTTCGTTAAGGGCTACTAGCCAACGGGCTAGCGACCACGAAGGAGCCTCGTGACGCCGCACGTGGATCTGGCTTACAGGACACTCGTGGAGTGGGGGCCAGTGATCTTCGGTGCAGGTGGTGCTGGAGGCTAGGGCTACTCGGAGCCCAAAGCATGACTTCTTGGGAGACCCAGAAGAGGATGCACTTGCAAATGTGCTCGGTGTCCAGGGGTCACGGTCTCAAGCCACCCACGATAGCCACGGGCCTCAGCTTTGCAGGGGACTCAGGGTAGCCTCGGCGAAGTATGAGAATCCACCTCTGGTGATGCGATGACTTCGGCGTCCGACGGAGCTTCAGAAATGCAGAACCGGACAGATGCTTCTTTGGTGCCTGCCAAGCAGGAGTCACTCCTTGACCCCAAGGGAGATTCTTCAGTCCTCTAATCTTGTCGTAGAGCGTCGAAGGTCCAGGATTCAGTTTCAGAGTTTCGTCCAGGGATAATCTAAAGTCCTAAGGACTGGGTTCCTACCTTTATTCTAAAAATAGGGGTTGGACTACTCTGTGGCCCCACCTATGGGTGGGTCAGGGCAGAGGGTGGCTACACCCCTTTCCCTTTGTCCAGTTCGCGCCAAAGCAGGGGCTGCCAGCCCCTGATCCGGTTTGAACTGGGGTATGCACTAGGGACACCAAATGTGCCCCCAGTGCAGGACTTCAAAGCACCCGAAAGTGCTCCCGCCCAGCCCCAATACACATTATCCTGTCTGGGGAGGTGGTCACACCTCCCTGGGACAGGAAACCTATTGTCCAGGCCTCCCCTGCCGGAGTTTCGTCCAGCAGCAGGAGGCCAGACTCGTGTCTGTGGCAGCAGCATCCATTTTGTGATGCCAGGGCTCTGGAAAGAAGTTACAGGACTCGTCAGAGTTAACATGTCTTTCCCTCTAGAAGGGTGGAATGCTACCCCCGCCGCCAGGATTGGTGGGGGGGTAGTATTCCAAGATGTTTGACACCAAACACGACATGTTTAGGTGCAGCCATTCCAAAGTTAGCATTTTACCGCGAGGATATAATGCGCTTAAGAGTATATGGTCAGGCTGCACTACAAACAGCATCAGAGATGGTCTCCGAACGCTGCAGAGGGCCCTGCTCATGCAGGGGCACCCTCTCACATAGGAACCACGCACTCTGCCTTTAGGATTGATAAGGCCTGCCTTAGGAGTGACATATAGGTTTATATGTGTGTATGTGTTTCGTGATATAGGTAACCTATATCACAGTAAGGAGTGCATGCACCACCTTACCCAGGCTGCAGTAGCAGACCTGTGGTGTCAGTTTGGATGGCCTTCCAGGGTGGCATAATACATGCTGCAGCCCCTGGCAGGCCTCTGAGGTACCTATGCCCTTGGTACATAGTATACCATATACTAGGGACTTATAAGGGCACTCCAGATCCCAATCAGTGATGTGCCTAAGGCACATGGGAACCATTTTAGAGAGGAAGCAGCTAGGCTGGGGTTCTGATTAGCAGGGCCCCAGCCAGACTAATGTCGAAAAACAGTGAAGTATCAGCAAAAAGTGGGGGTACCCATGTGAAGCAGATCCTACTCTCCTACAGTAAGGTCAGGAGGAGGAGATGGTAATTTTAGTAGTCCTGGAGACAGCAGAGGTAGTAAGGTGGAATTGGCCTTTGTGGGTTCAAAGGGTGGTGAGAGATTGAGGACCTTCTGGAAGGTTAAGTGATTTCACTGTGGGGTTGTTTACTTTTGGGGTAGTTGAGCGATATTGTGAGGGGATGTTATAAATGTACATTGTGTATTACTTGGTTTATGTTTGTGTGTACATCTATTGGAAGTTTGTATAAGGGGTAGATGTATGGTAAGATGTGGTACTTGGAGGAGAGTGGAGCAATATTCATAGTGTGTGTAATGCATGGAGTAGTAGGATACGCATGATTGGAATGTCTGGGTATAATGGTGGTTTGTATGTGCAAGTACATTGGATGTGGCTGCAGGTTTGAGGATGAAGGTATGTTGGATGTAGCTTTTTTGCATGTTGCTTTCATTTCCAGTATCGCTCCTATATTTCAAGAAATTATTCAATTAACTTACTACTGTGAATACCACACATCTGGGGTAGTGTCATTTGCTTCTTCAGTACCACATAACTTCTGGAAGTTCTAGTTTTGGAGAGAGAGTAGGCGTGTGATTGTGTTCGCTTTTGTGTCTCTGTCTCTGTCTTTTATCCTTACACCATACTCTTTATTGGTGTTACACATTCAGATAAGAGGGGTAGTCCAACATTTTCCCAACTAAGCAGCCTATCCAACTATCTTCTCTAGAGCTGAACCTAAGCTATCTGTTTTCTCCCCTCCCTTACATTGCAGCATTTCCTCCATTATGCAGGAGCATGGAGCGGAAGGCCTTCTTTGTGGTGTGCAGATCACCCAGTAGGATACTAGAGTGTATAATTAGAGCTCTGTGCTTTATGCTGCTGTCACTGACTAGAGGTGAGCCTTTGTACCTAGAACAAAAGGGACACGCAAGATCATTGCCTGGTGCGTAACCGAGAGCAGATCGCTGATGAGTCACAACAAGTTGAGAACATTGCCACAGTCATCCACATAGGTCTGATTCTAAGAGGAAGGGGTGTGGTGTACTTGATGCGGCAATTGTGCTCACACGGGAAACATTTTACAATTTAGAATAATGCTTCCTGGGTGGGTTATGTGTCAATGTAGCTTTTAATTAGCCTTTCTGTGGTCAGGAAGTTCTTCCCCTGATTATATTGAAGATAGATACTGTATGATAGATATGTTTTTAGCAGTGAATTCTGAAACAAACTTCATTGCTAGCACTTACTGCAGGTCTGGACTTGCCATTTGGGACCCAGGAAACACTCCTGTTAGGCCACGGGTACTCACAAACATTATTTAAGGGGCCACTAAGTTTAGTCTGTGATGTGACCGATTGATGCCAGCCGGTTTCTCCGCTTAACCAAATTATATGATCCTAGTCAATTGTTTTATTTCACTTTCCCTCTTTTTTTCTTCATTATCACATAAGAGGACCTCAAAATACATGGCTTGAGGATGTATGCTGTAGAAAACCTTCATCCTGTGTTTGATTTAACAAACTATAATGTTGTTCACGCATAATAGAAACCCAGGACACCATTAGAGAGCACATAACGACTGGCTTTCCTCTCAGTTCACTATTGACGTTTTTTTCAAGGTGGGGTGAAGAATGAATGTTTCTAAATTTATGTTTGAAATCTATCACCTTTAAAAAAATACTTCTGAAGGCACTCATATAATCTGATGGGCTAAGGTGAAACAGTTCTGCGCTTTTTGAATTTTGAACAAGCATTATCATACTTTTACACTTTTGCTGCAAGATGTATTTAAAAATGAAGCTTTTTCTAAATTTAAGCGGTGAAGGCCTCCTAGTTACTTCCGTTCTTTAATTAAGTTAACCTTTAAATAAATGAGTGTCTGTTTATTTAACCTCATCTTAAGGTTAGTGCTGAGTGAGTAAACAGCAGCCCAGTGCTGCTGTTGATGAGGGGGCCACATGTCAAGGTCAGAAGGCCCGCATGTGGCCCCCGGGTCGTACTTAGACTTTCACTGTGGATGAGTGATGCTTTTAGGGGTGGATGAACAGAGGAATCATCAGTTATCCAGCTTGACAAACACTCACAATTTTTTGTAGGCGTGTCTATAATACGATTCACCCAAATCCTCATAGAGACCGTCAGACTCACCCGGTACACTAGGGGGCTGGCATGAACACATATTCTACATCTGCTTTTAGCTTGCACTGATGGCTTCCTGTGATGTGATTGGTTATAAGCCATTTGGAGTATTTTCTGCTACTTCTATGAGCTTGGTGAAATCACACAATATTTCATAGACTATAGGCCTCACTTAGAGTACAAGGGCGGTCTACTGGACTTCAGGGTGGAGTAGGTAACTGCTCCTTCTACTCCTGTTTGACTACCACACACCATATTTAGAGATCTCTGCTAGCCCCCATGAGATCTCTGTGCCTTCAGAATCAGGGCGGGACTGGCCGTACCGGGCATCGGGCGTTTCCCAAGGAGGATGGAAGGGTGGGGGTCAGTTTTGCAGGGTGCTGCAATATCGGCCCCCAGTAACAAAAGCAGCAAGCAAGAGGTTTCTAGCCTCCCGGGCCAGGTGGTGCTTCCCCAGGGGCTGGTCGCGAAAACTGCCAGGGCCGCTTTGGGTTCCCAGTCTGGCCCTGTTCAGAGGAGCCACCACAGTAATGGTACAGTTTATTTCTAAGCACCCACCATTTTGGCAAATATATGTTTTGTTTTTTTAAGAATCATACAATTTGGTGAAATAGAGATACCGTAGCAAAAGTCTCTTAATCAGAATCCAGAGTGTGCAACATTATCTCTTGGACATCACTGAGTGAAATGTATGCCATGTTTTGCTCACATGTGCTTTTAATCAGCAGGACATAAAGCCATGATTATAACTATCCTTTCCAGAAGATGTTTTGAAGAGCCTCATAATTTGAAAATTAGGTTTTCATAGTGATTGGTCCCCTACACATAATTGCTATGCAGGCTCTGTCCTAACCCACTTATGGTTAAGTATTTAATCTAGGCTCTGATTTACTGCATTATGTTTTGCAAAGTGGAATGTAGAGGGAGCAGCGCTCAGAAAAGATGTCATCAGAGGAGCAGCTGGCTATCTTTCCTGTATCTGCACATGGATGTATCATAGTGACATTAGGGGAGCACTCGGGTGTTAGTCTGAGATCTTCAAACATTGTGTCCCTCCCTATGCACTGGTCTCCTGGTAAAGAACCATCCACCAAGCTCCTATAATGCACTGGTATCCCATTACTGAGACATGGACCTCCCATTCTCTCTGATTTGATTTAGACATTAATTGATATCCCAGTAATGAGACTGTTCTACATCATGCTGTGACAGTTCAGTATGGAGCCATTAGCAGGGCTCCCATCATGCACCTCTGCACTTTCCTCCATCATGCGCTGATAACTCAGGATGGAGACATTTCTGGAGCTCCATTTATGCGCCGGCATACTGTCTTGTTGTTGTGAATCCCCAAACAGGACACAACCAGCAATATTTCCTCAGCCCCAAGGGGATCTTATTTATCACACCCTCATCAGAGAAGAGGAAAACAGGTATATCTCAGTCTTCTCTATGACGAGTTAGACTCATCTATATCCAGAGTGTTATGAGGTAGGCAGCCATGCCGGAGAAGCTCTTGCCTGCAGGGGTGATTTGTAGAAGTGTGGACACTCACCCAGGTCTTGAAAGAAGCAGATACACACTGCAGTTGGTGTTTTCTAATAATTGGTAAATGATTATGTACCACTAGCGAATATAGCACTTTACAACGCATGCTTTTTCTATGTGGTATTTCACAACGAAGTTGTTACAACGACCGTGTTGTTACCACGCAATGCCATTACTACGCAAGTCATTACATCAACTTGCAGTAGATGGCGCCGTAACATTAGAAATGTATAATTTACTATTCCAACTCCAGCCTACGTAACAGTAGGGAAGGTGTTGGAATAGTAAACTATACTATTCCTTATGTTAGAGCGCCATCTACTGCAAGTCAATGTAATGACTTTCGTAGTAATGGCACTGCGTTGTAACAACGCGGTCGTTGTAACGACGGCGTTGTGATTGCATTGCGGTGTAAAATCCGCAATGTAAAGGTTGTTTCCCACCACTAGCACACTAACTTTGAGGACCAGATTGCTGAAAGTTATTATTGTAATCTCAAGAGGTATAATAAAGAATAAAATAAACTTTTGAATAACCCCAAACATTTTATATCACACATCTGCTATCTGTAATAATTGGTCTAAACTCTACCTAATGCACATGTCCATATTACTATCCGCATTATAGCAATGGTATTGACTGAATGACTAGTATTTTATCTCACTAGCTAATTCCAAGCCATGTGTTATTCCGCATACCGTTAGAGAGCTCTCAGGCCTGCAGTTGGATAATAGCTCTATGACATTTCCCCCAAGCAACCAGTCGTTGTGTTTGCGCCTCCCAAATGTAAAGGTCTCTTTGTTCCTTTCTCTCCAATGGTTCTCTACAGAGAGGAGGAGGAGTTGCTGTGTAGTCCCTTATCTGCATCACTGTGTGAACAATGCCTCAGTTAGTCACATAGCCAAAAGGAAAGCAATTGTATCAAACATGCTTCCTTCATCCTAGGCCTGTCCCAGGCTGGCCGACCTTGTAATGTTGCTCACTGCATGTAGCTCTCTGGACAGCAGAAAATAAATTTCCTCTTCACTGCATTTCTGTTATTTTAGTTAGCATGGCTAATGTCAACCTGCTAATAAAATAATATGGCAATTTTAGACACATCAGCTATTACCACCATTCAAAGTATTCATTTTCTAGGCCCTAAGCCTTCACATGCACACTTTAAAGAGTAATTGGACAACTATAATATATTAAACCGCACTATCCAACCAGTTCTCTTCAGTACATGCAGATGGGGAAACAGTGTTTACAACGCTGTCATTACTTCGTGCTACTATTACAACGCGGTCGTTACAACGACCGCGTTGTTAGTACGCGATGCATATACTTCGCAAGTCATTACAACGACTTGCACTAGGGGGCGCTCAGGTATTGGAAATGAATTCCAGCACCTTCCCTACTGTTGCGCAAACTGGAGTAGGAATAGTGATTAATACTATTCCTAAGTCCAGCGCGCCCCCTAGTGCAAGTCGTTGTAATGACTTGCGATGTAAATGCATCGCGTACTAACAACGCGGTCGTTGTAACGACCGCATTGTAAAAGCATGCGATGTAATACATCGCGATGTAATGAGCCATATTCTGCAGATGTTGCTCACCTCTGTGGGTCAGGTGCCCTAGACCCAAACCGCTAAAAATAATTACAAAAAGGGAGAGACAGCAATACAATGTAATCTACATTTATCAATCATAAAGTGATTCAGTTAATTTGATCCAGAAAATACTCCAGAGATTTTGCGCTCATAGTAAAATACATTTTTTAATTATTCTTTTGATGCTTGACAGAAAAGCACAGCAGAACAGCCAATGTGTTTCGCTCACATATCAAAGGAGCTTCATCAGGGCTAATTAGTATCTTTCATGAAATTCCTCCAATTGTAGATGTTATACACAATTCTCCTATTGGCTTTTGGGTTTTGCTAATGAAATCCATTTTTCTCTTTCCTATTGTACAGTTCCTCATCAAACTAGTACAAGTGAAACAAAATTCAAATGGAGTGTGCTTCAAGTCATTTTGTACTTCTACTGTGTTCGGCATTTCAGGTTGCAGAAAACACGTTCTGTCGATCAAAACAAGTTGTTTCACTTGTACTGGTCTGACGAGGAACGTGTACGAGCTCTGCCAAAGAATCTTCAAATAACTGAAACTAATAGGGAAGACCTCTGGAGCTCATGGTCCAAGTCTATGGAATGCCACGCGTCCAAGACAATGGTTTGAACCAAACGTCATGCTCTTCAGCTTCCTACTACTTCATCAGTACTTTTTCTCACCTAATTTTAGTGCTGTGAAGTAACTGCACAGAAACACATAGCACATTTTAAACAGTGATGTGTGGTCATGCAGACGTGTGTCTGCATGCCAGCGTGTGTGCACATGTCTATACAGACTGTAGGAGAGTAGGATCTGCTTCACATGGGTACCCCCACTTTTTGCTGATACTTCACTGGTTTTCGACATTAGTCTGGCTGGGGCCCTGCTATTCAGAACCCCAGCCTAGCTGTTTCCTCTTTAAAAGGGTCTCCATGTGCCTTAGGCACATCACTGATTGGGATCTGGAGTGCCCTTGTAAGTCCCTAGTATATGGTATACTATGTACCAAGGGCATAGGTACCTCAGAGGCCTGCCAGGGGCTGCAGCATGTATTATGCCACCCCTGGTAGGCCATCCAAACTGACACCACAGGTCTGCTACTGCAGCCTGGGTAAGGTGGTGCATGCACCCCTTGCTGTGGTATAGGTTACCTATATCACTAAATGCATACACACATATAAACCTATAAGTCACTCCTAAGGCAGGCCTTATCAATCCTAAAGGCAGAGTGCATGGTTCCTATGTAAGAGGGTGCCCCTGCATGAGCAGGGCCCCTCTGCAGCGTTCGGAGACCATCTCTGATGCTGTTTGTAGTGCAGCCTGACCATATACTCTTAAACGCATTATATCCTCGCGGTAAAATGCTAACTATGGAATGGCTGCACCTAAACATGTCGTGTTTGGTGTCAAACATCTTGGAATACTACCCCCCGCCAATCCTGGCGGCGGGGGTAGCATTCCACCCTTCTAGAGGAAAGGCATGTTAACTCTGACGAGTCCGGTAACTTCTTTCCAGAGCCCTGGCATCACAAAATGGATGCTGCTGCCACAGACACGAGTCTGGCCTCCTGCTGCTGGACGAAACTCCGGCAGGGGAGGCCTGGACAATAGGTTTCCTGTCCCAGGGAGGTGTGACCACCTCCCCAGACAGGACAATGTGTATTGGGGCTGGGCGGGAGCACTTTCGGGTGCTTTGAAGTCCTGCACTGGGGACACATTTGGTGTCCCTGTGCATACCCCAGTTCAAACCGGATCAGGGGCTTGCAGCCCCTGCTTTGGCGCGAACTGGACAAAGGGAAAGGGGTGTAGCCACCCCTCTGCCCTGACCCACCCATAGGTGGGGCCACAGAGTAGTCCATCCCCTATTTTTAGAATAAAGGTAGGAACCCAGTCCTTAGGACTTTAGATTATACCTGGACGAAACTCTGAAACGGAATCCTGGACCTTTGACGCTCTACTCACGATTAGAGGACTGAAGAATCTCCCTTGGGGTCAAGGAGTGACTCCCCTGCTTGGCAGGCACGAAAGAAGCATCTGTCCGGTTCGCATCACTGAAGCTCCCGTCGGACGCCGAAGTCATCGCATCACCAGAGGTGGATTCTCAGACTTCCCGAGGCTACCCTGAGTCCCCAGCAAAGCTGAGGCCCGTGGCTATCGTGGGTGACTTGAGACCGTGACCCCTGGACACCGAGCACACTTGCAAGTGCACCATCTTCTGGGTCTCCCAAGAAGTCGTGCTTTGGGCTCCGAGTAGCCCTAGCCTCCAGCACCACCTGCACCGAAGATCACTGGCCCCCACTCCACGAGTGTCCTGTAAGCCAGCTCCACGTGCGGCGTCACGAGGTTCCTTCGCGGTCGCTAGCCCGTTGGCTAGTAGCCCTCAACGAAGGCCAATCTTTTCTTTACTTGGCAGTCTGGTTGCTCCAGGCCTGCCCTCACTTACCCTCGCTGGGTGAGTTCCCCAGACCTTGCTGGTCTGCATCATCGACGATCTACATCTTACTCGGGACTTGCCGTTGCCAAGGCTTGTTGGGTCCAATCTGGTCGCCGACACCTCTGCACTCGACAGACATCGAGCAACAGCCCGAATCCTGCTCCTGGTCGCCAACAACGCCTCCCGGACCTCGTGGCTGAAGAGTCAAGATGACCGTCAACGAACTTGAAGCACTCGACAACGGTGGGCATCTGTCCATCGCCTTCCTGGTCACTGGCTAGTGACCCAGACTCTGTCCCCTCTGCTTTCAGGTTCTTCAGAACTCCGATCCACTCTTGGATCCACCCTGACACTTTTCTCCTGGTCGCCAGCAGCACTTTGCAGCAGATCGCCATAAGAACCGACGACGAAACCCGACCCCGAAAGGCACCTATGCACCCGGCTTCCCTGGGTGAGGTAACACGAGTACTCCGGTGCTCCCGTGGGTAGAGACTCTTCAAAGTCCTAGATCTCAAAGGGTTTTGTCCTAGTCCTCTTTTAAGTGTCCCTTTCCTCTATTTTCCCGATCCCGACTTTCTCCATAGAAGTTAACGGCGTATCGCGGTTGTGTATTTACACTGCACGCGTCTCCCGTGGGTCCCCTGTGTCACTACCTTGGGTGGTTCCTTGTGGTCCAAGCACTTCTAGAGGCTCTAGGCCTAGTGTCTAGTTCAGTCGTGGTTCGCATACCACTTTATTGGTATATGGTTTGAGTACGCCCCTAGGGCCCAAACGTGTATTTGTGCTATTACTGTGATTTAAGATCTTATAACCTATGTACTTCGAACTCTAGCCTCATAAAGAGACTAGAGGGGTGTGTTTAGTAATAAATACATATATTTTGAATATATACCTGGTGTGGTGCTCTTTCATTTGGTCACTCAAGAGATTATAGACTGGTAAAACAAGCTGCTTTACATTCCTTCAAGACTTAGCCTGAAGGCTGCTCTCCATAGCTACCACTAGGATAGCTTTCAATAAGGTTGTCTTTAACCTACCTACCATAAGAGTCGATTTGGACTGGTGCACGGTGCCCACTATAATTAGTGGACAGCATATGCCAGGCCAACTTCTCACATTGGTGTGCAGCGTGTGGGATTCCAGCTTGCTATTGTTTTACCAGATAATCTCAATTGAATTGATCAACTGAAAACCACTAAAGGTACCTAAGGTACATATAATTTAAGCTTAGAATATCAGTAAGTTCTACTGAACTTAGAGTTGTGTGTTAAGGGATAGCACAACCCTTTCTACAACTCAAGAGAGTTTAGTAGGCCACACTAGAGTAGGTAGTGCATACACCACACCACACTAGTAATGTCTTTAAAAGCAGGATCCAAAGATGCCCTGCAGGAAGCCATTGAGCTTCCCCCTCCAAGTATGACACACTCCCATTCTTGGAACTGAGAGCTTTGTGTAACGTGAGGAAATTAAGGACAGGCCAAAGTCCCACCACCCAACACCTCCAGGAGTTGTTGGTGGCTTATGATCTTAGTAAGTCCTCAGAGACTGAAGGGGTAGGAGCAGAGGGTGGGCCAGCAGATGAGGAAGGGGCCAGGGGTACTACTACCCCCAGCCCCCTCTGAAACTGACCAGGAGGGTGACAATGACCCTGACCTGGAAAACCCAATCCCTTCTGGGGAAGATGAAGATGAGGATCTAGAGAACCACACCTTTGTCCCCCAGGAAGGATTATGAGTGTGCACAGAAAGTCTAGGTCTCCTTCTCAGGAGTCTAACCACTCTGGCACCTCAATAGGGAGCTCTGTTTCTTCTCACAGGAGGGAATCCTCTCATGAGAGAAGAAAGAGACTGGTCCAGTATGAGGAAACTCAACTAGAGATCAGGAAGAAGCAATTGGCTTTAGATAGAGAATCCCTAGATCTCCTTAGAGAGAGAAGAAAGTTGGGACTAGAGTCCCATGGTGGCAGCCATGTCCCTAGAGATAGGGAAAGGTCCTATGACCATAGGAACCTGAGCAAGATTGTCCCTCCCTACCAGAGTGGGGATGATATCCACAAATGGATAACTGCTTTAGAGAGGGCCTGTAAAGTACAGAAGGTCCCTCAGGAGCAGTGGGCAGCAATCTTGTGGCTCTCCTTTGCTGACAAAGGTAGAGACAAGCTCCTCACTGTTAGAGAGGAGGATGCTGACAATTACAAGGTCTTGAAGAGTGCTCTTATTGATGGGTTTGGCCTAACCACTGAACAGTACAGGTTGAAGTTCAGAGACACCCAAAAAGCACAGACTCAAGACTGGGTAGACTATGTGGATTGTTCTGCCAAGGCTCTGGAAGGCTGGTTGATGGGCAGTAAGGTGTGTGACTTCTCAGGATTGTATAATCTGATAATGAGGGAGCAGATTCTTAATAACTGTCAAAATCAGCTGTTGCATCAGTACCTGGTTGACTCTGATCTGACCTCTCCCCAAGAATTGGGAAAGAAGGCAGACAAATGGGTCAGAACCAGGGTGAAGCAGAAGGTACAGAACCAAGGTGGGGAAACCAAGAAGCAAGATGCTAAGAACTCTGACAAGGGTGGGGAGAAGGGTAAAGATCAAAAGTCTTCATCAGGCCCCCAAAAATCTTCTTCTGGTGGGGATTCCCAGTCTACCAAGGGTAAAGGCCAAAGAAAACCATGGTGCAAGGTCTGTAAGCAAAGACCCACTGGACCAGTGATTGCACCAAGTCCAAAGACTCCAGTCCAGCACCCACCAATGCCCCTAAGGCACCTGTTCCCCCTAGTACAGTTGGTGGAAGTGCTCCAGCAAAGGGTTTAGTAGGGTTCACCCTGGGAACTGAGTTGGGCTCTGACTTAGTCAGGGAACTGACTCAGGCTGTGTTAGTCTGTGATGGAGGCATGGATGTGACCTCCACTGTGAGTCCCAGTAATCTGGGCAAGTACAGACAACAGCCTTTAATCAATGGACGTGAGGCTTTGGCATTTAGGGACACAGGGGCAAGTGTCACAATGGTGACACAAGACCTTGTGCTACCTGGGCAAGTTATGCTTGGTGAGATGTACCAAGTGACCAATGCTAGCAATGTCAGAACAGACTATACTCTGGCAGTTGTTAACTTCTCCTGGGGAGGGGTAACTGGCCTTAAGAAGGTTGTGGTAAGTGCAAACCTACCAGTCGAATGCTTGCTTGGCAATGACTTAGAGACTTCTGCTTGGGCAGAAGTGGAGCTCATGGCCCATGCAGAAATGCTGGGGATCCCTGCAGATGTGTTTGCTGTGACCAGGTCACAAGCCAAAATGTCTAGCACTGAACAGGCCTTGGATTCTGGAAGAATGGACCAAGTGCCTTCCAAGAGGAGGAGTAGTAGGGTTAAGGCAGTGCCTTCCCCTTGGCTCAGGAGGAAGATCAGTCCCTTGAGGGGGATGATCTCAGCCCTGAAGAAGGAACTGTCCCAGAGGAACTTGAACCTGACCAGGTTGAGTTCTTGGGGACAGGGGGACCTTCTAGGGCAGATCTGAGCCAGGAGCAGCAGAGCTGCCCCTCCCTTGAACCCCTCAGACAGCAAGCTGCTGCTGAGGCTGCTGGGAAAGCTAGTGGTCCCCATACAGTGTATTGGGATGATGGACTCCTGTACTCAGAGAGTAGAGACCCCAAGCCTGGTGCTACCAGGAGGTTGGTAATACCTTTGAAGTTCAGGGGCTTCCTATTGACCCTAGCCCATGATATTCCCTTAGCAGGACACCTGGGCCAGAACAAGACTTGGGACAGAATTGTCCCTCACTTTCACTGGCCCCACATGTCTGAAGACAGTAAGGAGTTTTGTCGCTCCTGTGTAACCTGCCAAGCCAGTGGCAAAGCAGGTGGCACTACAAAGGCCCCCTGATACCACTACCTGTGGTGGGGGTGCCCTTTGAGAGGGTAGGGATTGACATTGTTGGTCCCATGGATCCCCAAACAGCCTCTGGGCACAGGTTTATCCTGGTGGTAGTGGATCATGCCACCAGGTACCCAGAAGCTATTCCCCTCAGGACCACTACAGCACCTGTGGTGGCAAGGGCCCTCCTGGGAATCTTCTCAAGAGTGGGCTTTCCTAAGGAGGTAGTATCAGACAGGGGTGCAAACTTCATGTCTGGGTACTTAAAAGCAATGTGGAAGGAGTGTGGAGTTACTTATAAGTTCACCACACACTATCACCCACAATGCAATGGTTTAGTTGAGAGGTTCAACAAAACCTTGAAGGGCATGATTAAAGGGCTCCCAGAAAAGCTTAGGCGTAGATGGGACATACTCTTGCCCTGCCTTTTATTCGCATATAGGGAGGTGCCTCAGAAGGGGGTTGGTTACAGCCCTTTTGAACTTCTGTTTGGCCACCCTGTGAGGGGTCCACTGTGCTTGGTGAAGGAAGGATGGGAGTTACCTCTCAAGCCCCCAAAGCAAGATATAGTGGACTATGTACTTGGTCTCCGCTCCAGGATGGCTGAGTACATGAAAAAGGCAACCAAAAACCTTGAGGCTAGCCAGGAACTTCAAAAGGCCTGGCATGACCAAAAGGCTGTTCTGACTGTTTACCAGCCAGGACAGAAGGTGTGGGTGTTGGAGCCAGTGGCCCCAGCAGCTCTCCAAGACAAATGGAGTGGACCCCACACTATTGTTGAGCAGAAGGGTGAGGTCACTTACTTAGTGGACCTGGGAACACCCAGGAGTCCCCAAAGGGTTCTCCATGTCAACAGACTTAAGCCATATGTGGACAGGGCAGACATGGGCTTGCTCATGGCTACTGATGAAGGGCAGGAGGAAGAGAGTGACCCACTCCCTGACCTGCTCTCACAGAACCCTGACGATGGGTCAGTTGATGGTGTAGCCTTGGCAGGCAGCCTCACTACCCAGCAACAAACTGATTGCAGGCAAGTCCTCAATCAGTTTAGACATATGTTTTCACTGACACCCAGTCAGACCACCTGGTGCACTCATGAAGTGGACACTGGGGACAGTCTGCCTATTAAAAACAAGATTTATAGGCAATCTGACCATGTCAGGGACTGTATCAGGACTGAAGTCCAGAAGATGTTGGAATTGGGAGTGATTGAGCCCTCAGATAGCCCTTGGGCTAGTCCAGTAGTCCTGGTACCTAAACCTCACACCAGTGGTGGGAAAAGAGAGATGAGGTTTTGTGTAGACTACAGGGGTCTCAATGCAGTCACTAGGACTGATGCCCATCCAATACCCAGGGCAGATGAGCTCATAGATACTTTGGCCTCTGCCAAATATCTCAGCACATTTGACCTAACAGCTGGCTACTGGCAGATCAGACTAGCTGATACTGCAAAGCCCAAAACAGCATTTTCAACCCCTAGTGGGCATTATCAATTTGTGGTAATGCCCTTTGGTCTGAAAAATGCACCTGCCACTTTCAGAGGTTGGTGAACACAGTTCTCACAGGACTGGAAGCCTATAGTGCAGCTTATCTAGATGATATTGCTGTCTTTAGCTCCACCTGGGAGGATCACCTGGTCCACCTCAGGAATGTTTTACAGGCCCTGCAAAAGGCAGGCCTGACTATCAAGGCCACTAAGTGCCAGATAGGGCAGAGTCAGGTTGTGTACCTGGGCCACCTTGTGGGTGGAGGCCAGGTTCAACCTTTGCAGAGCAAGATCCAGACCATCATGGACTGGACTGCTCCCACTACCCAGACTCAGGTGAGAGCCTTCTTAGGCCTGACTGGGTACTATAGGAGATTTGTCAAGGGGTATGGATCAATAGTGACACCCTTGAATGACTTAACTTCTAAGAAAATGCCCAAAAAGGTTCAGTGGACAGTTAGCTGTCAAAAGGCATTTGATGACCTCAAGCAGGCCATGTGCACTGCTCCAATTCTGCAGAGTCCTGATTACTCCAAGAAGTTCATTGTTCAAACAGATGCATCTGAATTGGGGGTAGGGGCTGTACTGTCACAATTGAATGAAGAAGGTCAGGATCAGCCAGTAGCTTTTGTTAGCAGAAGGCTGACCCCTAGAGAGAAACGTTGGTCAGCCATAGAGAGGGAGGCCTTTGCTGTGGTCTGGGCTCTGAAGAAGTTGAGGCCATACTTGTTTGGTACACACTTCCTGGTTCAGACAGACCATAAGCCCCTCTTATGGCTAAAACAAATGAAGGGTGAAAACCCCAAACTGCTTAGGTGGTCCATTTCCCTACAGGGGATGGACTTTACAGTGGAACATAGGCCTGGGAGTAACCATGCGAATGCAGATGGACTCTCTAGGTATTTCCACTTAGAACATGAAGACTTAACTGGGCAAGGTTAGTTTAATGTCCCTACGTTTGGGGGGGTTGTGTAGGAGAGTAGGATCTGCTTCACATGGGTACCCCCACTTTTTGCTGATGCTTCACTGTTTTTCGACATTAGTCTGGCTGGGGCCCTGCTAATCAGAACCCCAGCCTAGCTGCTTCCTCTCTAAAATGGTTTCCATGTGCCTTAGGCACATCACTGATTAGGATCTGGAGTGCCCTTATAAGTCCCTAGTATATGGTATACTATGTACCAAGGGCATAGGTACCTCAGAGGGCCTGCCAGGGGCTGCAGCATGTATTATGCCACCCCTGGAAGGCCATCCAAACTGACACCACAGGTCTGCTACTGCAGCCTGGGTAAGGTGGTGCATGCACCCCTTACTGTGATATAGGTTACCTATATCACGAAATACATACACACATATAAACCTATGCCACTCCTAAGGCAGGCCTTATCAATCCTAAAGGCAGAGTGCATGGTTCCTATGTGAGAGGGTGCCCCTGCATGAGCAGGGCCCCTCTGCAGCGTTCGGAGACCATCTCTGATGCTGTTTGTAGTGCAGCCTGACCATATACTCTTAAACGCATTATATCCTCGCGGTAAAATGCTAACTATGGAATGGCTGCACCTAAACATGTCGTGTTTGGTGTCAAACATCTTGGAATACTACCCCCCGCCAATCCTGGCGGCGGGAGTAGCATTCCACCCTTCTAGAGGGAAAGGCATGTTAACTCTGACGAGTCCGGTAACTTCTTTCCAGAGCCCTGGCATCACAAAATGGATGCTGCTGCCACAGACACGAGTCTGGCCTCCTGCTGCTGGACGAAACTCCGGCAGGGGAGGCCTGGACAATAGGTTTCCTGTCCCAGGGAGGTGTGACCACCTCCCCAGACAGGACAATGTGTATTGGGGCTGGGCGGGAGCACTTTCGGGTGCTTTGAAGTCCTGCACTGGGGGCACATTTGGTGTCCCTGTGCATACCCCAGTTCAAACCGGATCAGGGGCTTGCAGCCCCTTCTTTGGCGCGAACTGGACAAAGGGAAAGGGGTGTAGCCACCCCTCTGCCCTGACCCACCCATAGGTGGGGCCACAGAGTAGTCCATCCCCTATTTTTAAAATAAAGGTAGGAACCCAGTCCTTAGGACTTTAGATTATACCTGGACGAAACTCTGAAACGGAATCCTGGACCTTCGACGCTCTACTCACGATTAGAGGACTGAAGAATCTCCCTTGGGGTCAAGGAGTGACTCCCCTGCTTGGCAGGCACCAAAGAAGCATCTGTCCGGTTCGCATCACTGAAGCTCCCGTCGGACGCCAAAGTCATCGCATCACCAGAGGTGGATTCTCAGACTTCCCGAGGCTACCCTGAGTCCCCAGCAAAGCTGAGGCCCGTGGCTATCGTGGGTGACTTGAGACCGTGACCCCTGGACACCGAGCACACTTGCAAGTGCACCATCTTCTGGGTCTCCCAAGAAGTCGTGCTTTGGGCTCCGAGTAGCCCTAGCCTCCAGCACCACCTGCACCGAAGATCACTGGCCCCCACTCCACGAGTGTCCTGTAAGCCAGCTCCACGTGCGGCGTCACGAGGCTCCTTCGCGGTCGCTAGCCCGTTGGCTAGTAGCCCTCAACGAAGGCCAATCTTTTCTTTACTTGGCAGTCTGGTTGCTCCAGGCCTGCCCTCACTTACCCTCGCTGGGTGAGTTCCCCAGACCTTGCTGGTCTGCATCATCGACGATCTACATCTTACTCGAGACTTGCCGTTGCCAAGGCTTGTTGGGTCCAATCTGGTCGCCGACACCTCTGCACTCGACAGACATCGAGCAACAGCCCGAATCCTGCTCCTGGTCGCCGACAACGCCTCCCGGACCTCGTGGCTGAAGAGTCAAGACGACCGTCAACGAACTTGAAGCACTCGACAACGGTGGGCATCTGTCCATCGCCTTCCTGGTCACTGGCTAGTGACCCAGACTCTGTCCCCTCTGCTTTCAGGTTCTTCAGAACTCCGATCCACTCTTGGATCCACCCGGACACTTTTCTCCTGGTCGCCAGCAGCACTTTGCAGCAGATCGCCATAAGAACCGACGACGAAACCCGACCCCGAAAGGCACCTATGCACCCGGCTTCCCTGGGTGAGGTAACACGAGTACTCCGGTGCTCCCGTGGGTAGAGACTCTTCAAAGTCCTAGATCTCAAAGGGTCTTGTCCTAGACCTCTTTTAAGTGTCCCTTTCCTCTATTTTCCCGATCCCGACTTTCTCCATAGAAGTTAACGGTGTATCGCGGTTGTGTATTTACACTGCACGCGTCTCCCGTGGGTCCCCTGTGTCACTACCTTGGGTGGTTCCTTGTGGTCCAAGCACTTCTAGAGGCTCTAGGCCTAGTGTCTAGTTCAGTCGTGGTTCGCATACCACTTTATTGGTATATGGTTTGGTACGCCCCTAGGGCCCAAACGTGTATTTGTGCTATTACTGTGATTTAAGATCTTATAACCTATGTACTTCGAACTCTAGCCTCATAAAGAGACTAGAGGGGTGTGTTTAGTAATAAATACATATATTTTGAATATATACCTGGTGTGGTGCTCTTTCATTTGGTCACTCAAGAGATTATAGACTGGTAAAACAAGCTGCTTTACATTCCTTCAAGACTTAGCCTGAAGGCTGCTCTCCATAGCTACCACTAGGATAGCTTTCAATAAGGTTGTCTTTAACCTACCTACCATAAGAGTCGATTTGGACTGGTGCACGGTGCCCACTATAATTAGTGGACAGCATATGCCAGGCCAACTTCTCACACAGACCACATCTGAATCATCTCCAAAAACTACATTTCAGCATGCCGGTGTTTCCAATGCTTTTTCCAGCAGTGGATGTATTCACAATGTATAGTATTCTTTCCATGTGTGAGTAATTGTTCTGTTTACAGTCTAGTTTCTGTGTGACAGGAGATTATCTGATTCTGTTGATCCCATTACATCAAGTGCACGCCCAAAAATAGCTTTGTCATGAAAAAGAACCCTCCAAGTTATTAAATCATAAAATAAAGAGGTTATAACTCAGAATTTCTTTGAATATGTGTCTCTGACATCAGTGAGACAAACAACAAATTGTTGGAAGGAATGCCTGAATTAATCTCAGTCATAGGTGATTGCTCAAGCTGCATTCCATACCATGTTTTTTTTTTTACCAATATGGCACTCTTGACAGGGACCAGCCATATGTAAATGAATCTTGGCTGAGCTTCAGTAGAAGCAGCCTCGCCTCAACTGTCAGATGAGATTTTCTCCAGATGGAAACCTGAGCAAGCCCAGACTAGTTTTGGCCTACTCAAGCCTCGGCAATGAGGTATAGTTTGAGCCCTGTGGCACAGTGAGCCCTGGACCAACATCTGGGCATACCCGTCGCACTTTGAACATCTACTGCAACAAAAAAAGATGATGGAAGGAATGCTTCAATTAATCTTAGCCAATGGCATTTTGCTCTAATCACATCCCATTCCATTGTTTTTTACGTGCTATGTCACTTCAGACAGAGACAAGTCATATGCAAATCATTCTTACTCCTGCTCCAATAGGAATTGTCCAGCATAAACTACCAGGCTAGGCCCCCTCCAGATGGAAAGACAAACAATACCAGGCCAGTTTCAGCCTACTTAGGTCTTGTCAGTCAACTATAGCTTGAGTCCTGTGGCACAGCGAGTAAGCGACCTATGTCTGGGCATATAAATATCACATCCTAGGGCAGCACTTGGGAGTCTTGGCTAACCATTGGCAGAGCATCAATCCCCAAGGCCTTGGGAAGTTAGGAGATAATGATGGTATTGAGGTAGAACATCACAAAGTAATAACTGCCTATACGTGGACCTGGAAAAGCTCTAGCATCATTCCTACATTGCCGCACTCTCTACATCTGTGTTTCGCCTCCGCCTTCTTCATGTATTTGTGTCTTTTGTCACCCTGCGCCCACTCTCCATAACTACTTCCCCACTACTACCTGCTCCCCATCTGGGTCCTTCCCCTTCCAGCCACTCCTTGCTTCTATGTCCAACCCTCTTCTCTGGCTCTTCGATTCTGAAGCCCTATTGTCCCCCAGTCCCGCTCCTCATCACAATGTCACAGCTCATCCCACTCACCATACCCGACTAAAGACCAGTCCAGTCATTAGTTGAGTTGAGTATGCAGGGCCTGCAATTCCTTAAGGAACATTAAGTAATCTGTCTTCAGGTGCCACCTACTGGTGCCATCAAATTACTACAAAAGGTCAGAAAACGTTTTTGTTTCAGTTTATGGGGAGTGCCACAGAGGGCAAAATTATATTTTGCATGGAGTGCTGAAAAATTCGACACCGTTTTTGCAAGTATGTGAAGTCGGAGGCTCAGACCTCTAAAGGGTCATGTCTGAATATGGCCTTAACTCTTACTGCAAATAGGATTCTTTGCAAAAAGCAGATCTGCTTTCTTTTGAACTCAGGAGCCCTGTCTTGAGATATTATTCCATAAGCTTGTGTTTGCCAGGACATAGTCAGTGAAACTTCTTTAAGCCAAAAGCATTGGTTTTCCGGCTATTGATTTTGGTCTGCAAATGAGCGAGACAGTATGGAATACAAAAACCATCAGAAGGGTTTTTTGCTTTAAATCAGCTGTAGTCGAGCTCTGGATTAAAATGACAGCGATACCAGTGTCTAATGACCTTTACTTAATCAGGCATTACCATTAGGGGTGGGAGTAACTCGCATAATTCAGTGTAGCATAATTACGTGGAATTACCTGATAATTCCGTGAGATTACTGAAAATTACGTGAGAAGAGGAATTCTGCCTTTAGCGCTATTTCTTAGTGCAAAAATGCCCCCTTGTGTCTAAAATGGGAGCGAGTATACATTTTGCACTACAAAACAGTGCTAAATGCAACAGAACACGAATAGCGAGTGCGAGCAGCCACTTGCGCTTGATAAGTGTGATCTTGGGGTAGGATTTAACCCCAACTTACTCCTGGAATTTAGCGCAATGTTCTTAGCTTCAAATGCACCCTCGCATCTAAAATGGATGCGAGAATCCACTTTGCGCTAAGAAATAGAGCTAAATGCAGGAGAACACGAATAGCGAGCGCAAATGTGCTCTTGCGCTCGTGAAACGTGCCTGTGCAGTACAATTGTTTTCCCCCAAATTACTCTTAATTATGCGAGCAGGATTAATCACGTTATTATTGTTACTTCCAGGTCAAAAAGTAACTCGGAATTACCAAATTACTGCGATTACTCCACTGTAATTAAAATTACACCTGGACCTAATTACCATACTCCCTCAGGCGTCTTGCCTTGTTGCAGCTCTGCTACCACTAAATAAATGATAAAGTGGCTGGGGTATCTCTACATACCTTCTGAGATAGCTCAGTAGACTAATGCAGACATCTGTGGGCGACATGAAGGCCAGAGGTCCAAGCCTTGGATGGGCCTTCCTCTACAGTGAGTAAGATTTGCACCTCTGAGCTTGGTAACAAATCCACGCCTGATTTCTGGCCACCTTTGTGCATTTGTTGTATTTGGGCACATAAGATACAATTGGGTCAAGGCTCATGGGTCCTTAGTTTCATGCGAAGGTTCCTCCATCTGTTCACATGTTGCAGAACTATCTATGTGTTGTGGTGTTGTGGAGGAGACCAGTTTTCTGCGAATTGATCCTTTCCTGAAAAGTTTTTTTTTTTTTTAAGTTAAATATAGGCAGGTGCTAAAAATACCTGCAGACTCTGCAAATGTTGACTATCAAAAAAATACAGCTTCACACACCCCTAAATTATTCCTCTGTGAGGTGGTCTGACAAAGGGAGCAATGCTGTCTGCTGGGCAGGTACTCCGCAGGAGGCAGAAGCCGCATTTTACAGGTGAACCTCATCATTTTGCTGTAATCAGTGCCTTTTACAAATGGAGGCCAATTCATAAAGGATTTGTAGATTAGGAGTAGATAAAGCAGAACTCCTGTAGGAATGCTTCAGGTGCTGTTAAATGCCTCTGTGAACTGTCCCCAAATATCTAAAATGGAAATAGACTGAGAATATTCATATACAATTAGTACAGACAGAAAGGACTGGACCTTCTTTGCACCTTTACTAATAGGGAGCTGGATATTTCTGGCCAGTTCACAAAGACATTTAACAGTACAAAGAGAGTTTTACTGCAGATGCTCAGAAATGCTTTTGTGGCTCAGCCCGAAGCTTGGTGCGTGTTTCAATGGGTTATAGTACATCATGACAGCATCACAAGGTGGTTGTACCACATATCGGCAGGGGAAGGCCAAATTATGTGGCAAAGTTGATTAAATTATGTGGCAAGAAAAGGCAAGGTATGTGATAGTATTCCTTCATTATTTTGTCATTTTTGCACATGTAAACACTGTCTGAGGAAAGATGCCACTTTGGTTTGAACAGTTGAATACCCAAATATGGCAATAAGCAAATGAAAGATGAGCCAGCCAACTATTGCAAAGGGCCTTCCACTGTGGTGCAGCATGTGTCGCCACTTTTAAGCAACATTTGATCTGTTTGAACTAGAAACTATTTTTTTGTTACAGTTTGAAGATTATGCAGCAAATAATGGATTGTGTGGCAAATGCACCAAATCATTACTTATGCAGAAAATGTAGCGGCCGCAGAATCGCATAATTCCAGTGGCCCTGATTATATCCCAGAAGGATACTGGAGTTTTAAAGGAAGGAGTGATGCTCTGAGGCGGCCAGGCAGGCACTGATACCACCACTGCCAGTACTGGTGTACTTGGTACTTGTATTCAAACCCGTGTCTTCCATGCAGTACATATATTTTTGTAGAATGTGCATTAACCAAATGCAATGTTTTGCTGTGCAGGACTGGAGAGTCATGAGTTGGGTGTCCAAGCAGAGGGGTGGTGGCAGTTCCTGGAGACACGAAATAGTGAACAATGTACATGAAGGAAACAAAAAAAAGAGAATGTTAGACCAAACCAGCATTTGCAATGCAATAGGTCTCGCATTCACACGAGTTTGAGCTATTGGCATTGTAAATGACAATGCCTTTTATTTATGTTTTGGGTTTTAAAACATAAATAAAAGGCATTGTCATTACAATGCTAATAGCTTAAACTCTCGCAAATGCGAGACCTATTGCATTGCAATAAAGTGCCTTCTCGACCGCTTGTTAGATTGTAAATATCAGAGGAAGAAACCGGCCTGCGACGTCTTCAAAGTAGTGATAAATAGTGCAGTGAAGAAGATGTGTGAGTGTTGTAAATTACACAGACACAAAGTGTGAAGTGAGAGTTACGTATGATCTGAGCTATAAACACTAACAAAGCGCTCCAACACCTTTCGCTTTGTGATTACAATGTCGTGGCTCAGGAGGAAGAGCGGGAGGGAGGGGCTATTTCCTGCCCTCTCTGTGATTTGAGTGTGCAGTGTGGCATTGTGTAATGTCACTGCTATCTTTGGCCTAATAAAAAACACTCCAGCTGTAGTAGGGCCCTGGCTTCACCTCCTGGTGCAGGGCGGGCTGTGCTTTATGGTAGGCATGGAGGGAGGGAGGGATGGTCTCGGCTGCAGCTCCGGCCTCGTACAGTGCCCCTGCTAATACTAGTGAGCGAGAGGTGCTGAGGTGGTGGTATTGGTATTGGTGGTGGTGGTATTGGTATTAGTGGTGGTGGTATTGGTGGTGCTGGTATTGGTGGTTGTATTGGTGGTTCTGGTATTGGTGGTGGTGGTGGCATTGGTGGTATTGGTGATGGTGGTATTGGTGGTGGTGGTGGTATTGGTGGCGGTATTGGTATTGGTGGTGGTGGTATTGGTATTGGTGGTGCTGGTACTGGTATTGGTGGTGGTGGTATTGGTGGTATTGTTGGTATTGGTGGTGGTGGATGTATTGGTGGTGGGGTATTGGTGGTGGTATAGGTGGTGGTGGTATTGGTGGTGGTGGTGGTATTGGTAGTGGTGGTGGTATTGGCGGTGGTATTGGTGGTGGTGGTTGTATTGGTGGTGGTGGTATTGGCGGTAGTGGTGGTATTGGTGGTGGTGGCATTGGTGGTGGTATTGGTGGTGGTGGTGGTATTGGTGGTGGTGGTGTTGTTAATAAAACAGGCTTTTGAAAACAACCCATCAGGTGGCTTTAGTACAGATGACATGTAACACAGATGTGCTGTTGTCAGCTTCAGTCCATTAGCACAAGATTATGTGCTACCTGGAATTCACATGACTTAATTCGCTAATCATTTCTAAATCCATTTTTCTTTCGGGGGGGAGGGGGTGTTGAAACAGACACAAGATAATGCCGGGTTAAAGTGATTGAAAGCAGGCGCCCGTGTTGCGAGGGCGGCCGTGCTGCTTAAAAAAACACAAGCGGTTTCAGCTGAAGCAGCGCATGTCCGGCCTGCAGTAAGAGAAACTCAATAAAGTAAATAGTGCTTACAGACTAAATACGGGGGCATTTGGGGCAAGCAAGAAATATAAATGAGCTGCCAAAGACAGAACACACAAAAATAATTTGTTGATGTAATTGAAATTTCTGCTGGAGGTTAAGGTACATGCAGCACACTCTTTTTTTAAATCAAATGTAATTGACAAGAATGATAACTTTCTCCCAAAAAAGTAGGAACTGTCCATCGAATGTCGAGACAGGTGGTAACAATCCGAGCAAAGTGCCCTGCGAGAAAAAGCATCACTAGTTGTTAGTTTAAGCATACTACGACAACCCAACACACTCCTATCGTATCTCATAGAGCAGAGTTTATTTATTTATTTATGTATGTTCAAATAAAAACTATTACGCCCATTTATTTATTAAATAAAAACGATTACATCTCTGCTGATGTCTTTCTCTATATTCGCAATAGAAATGACATTGACGATCCTTCTGTTAAACAGATTTCAGCACCACAATGAAGCCGATCAACAACAAAAATGTTGTCAACTTCTGAGGACCTCCAATGTGATATAAATCACTTCTGGCAGAAAATGAAAATGTCTGCGTACTGAGTCTGTGGGTGGGGTGAAAGTGTGTGGTGTGGGCTAGGGGCGGGGGTGTCACAGGTGAATTTTAATTTTGACATACGCAGGCATTAAAAATAAATTCCTGAAACACGAACAGGGGCAGAAGTCTACATGCAATAGAAGCCGGGGCTCCTTTGCGCAGAGACGAGCTGTGCCGTGTGAAAGGGGCACCCACCGGCTCCCAGAACAGCTCTCATTTCGGAGAGGTTTTTGTTTCCACACCTCAGATTCCTGCCTGAAGCTCTGTGTCAAGCTTTGCTCTGCCATTTGGGAAGCTGTGCCCGAAGATGATGCTCTGTCCTCTCCGCACACCCTTCCTAACCTTGAAACGATGTAGCGCCCCACAAATGACACCATGTCGCCGTGTTGCGACTTCCCCGGCACTCTGAGGAGCGGAGAGAAGGAACACTTCGCTCGGAGCCACCTGCCTTCATGCTCCTTTCTGCACTAAAGACGTTTAAACAAATAAATATTTGCAATGCCAGAGGTCGCGCATTTAAATGGGAGACCTATGGCATTGCAAACAAACGGCCGCCATTGTCCCTGCTTCGAAAGTGAAAGCGGGCATGGCGCGCTGAATGTAAGCGAAGCACGTCGTTGTGCCTAATGTAGGAGAAGCTCAATAAAGAAAAAAAGTACATGTACTGTGTAACAAGTTAAGGGGCCAGTAGCCATGGGAGGATACAAATGACGACATGGCTGTACTAAGGAGGGATTAACAAGCCTATTAAGGGATCAAACGCCAGCATTTATGAAGGACAAAGACATAAGCCAATGAAAAATATGGGCGTGGCTTCTCCTCCGTACTCTACCTACAACAGATCGCCAGAGCAGCGCTTGTGCACTGGCCCAGGCTCGACCTAAAAAGGGGTGAGATTGTGAGGAGGGGCAGCTTTAGGGCACAGTTACCACATTAAAAGAGAAAGAGCATGCTGGGTGGGGGGTGTGCGAAATTTCTGTAATTTGCTTTCGTGTAATTATGCAGAATTTCAGAAAAATTACGCAAAATCATGTGAAATGCGAAACCACCATTTGACACTATATTTTATCATGAAATGCCTCCTTGCGTCTATTTTGGACATAAGAATGCATTTTGCGCTAAAAAAAGGACACAACAACTACAAACATCAAACATAAGCCACTCGTGTTGTGGTTTCCTTGTGTTGTTCCCACGCTGTTGCACTACATTTTTGCCACGAATGGCATTACCTGACGTGGCATAATAGTTTTTAGAGTTTCACATAACAAGCGCTAATGCAAAATTACCAAAATCACACAAGATACCGCATAGAGAGTGGAAATTTCACCCAGGCCTAATGCCAGGTAGCAACCCATAGGAAAGAAGCGAAATCGAGAAAAGAGGGACTGCATGATAAGAGGAGCAGGTAATAAAAGGAGGCATGGAATAAGAAAAGTGGAAGAAGGAAGAGAGACTGCGCTGAGGGGAGAGTGAGAGAGGATACAAAAATGCTGTGCCACAGTGATATTGGATCTCACGATTTAATGTACCATTCAGCAAAACATTTAGTTAATTAAAATCACAAATCCAGGGTACTGTGGGTATTTGCACGTGTTCTCCCATGGTGCTTCCCTGCGGCTCTCCCATTAACATTAAGCAAACTCTGACTCTTCCATGATGGTTCTACGAATACAGGAGTATTTGACTTTGTTCTAGTTTTTGCACTTTTTATCTACATCACTAGGTATGGGAGCACAAACCAGGGACTCAGAGACTCCTCCAGGTCTGAAAGGTGGGTAAGGGCAAACCCTAGAAAAGACAGGACAGGATGGAGGAGGCAGGGTCCACAAAGGATACTGGGGAGGGATTGGAAACTGTGGTGTGATGTGGTGTGATGTGATGTGGTGTAGGTTTGCAGTATTGTACAGCAAGATTGGCCGTCGCCGGTGCAATAAAACAGGCAAAACCTTTTTGCCTTCTTTGCCTGAGATACGGAATTGAGCAAACACGTTTTGCACCATTGCATATTAGAAAATCTTTTCTGCACGGGGACAAAATTTAGAAAACTGGCGATGATAGTACAGATGTTCATAGAACACACTTTTGTGCTTAGAAATCATTTTTAGAATTCTGAGATTTTAACAAAAGCCAAAGACACCCCAGACCCTGGAAACATAGCGAAAACGGATTTTGCACTGTTTTTCATACTTATGTGATAAAAATGGAATTGGCTTTGCTTCAAAGCGCATTGAAAATTGAAAAAAGGTGAATTTTCCCACTCTTATTATGAAAAGGGAGTGCCGTCTTTGCTCAGGTACAAATACCCTTTGTTCCGCTCCATAATAACTAAGCAGAAAATGGTGGAAGCGCATCCGTCCTTTTTTGCACCAGTGTAAAGTTCTGCTATATGTCTTCTGACCTTTGGACTATAAGAGGGTCTCGAATCATAGACAAGATGTCCTAAAAGAATGAGCACATTTAGGTGGCAATCATAGTCTATTTCTTTTTGGGGTGGAGCCAACACCGATTTGTATATGGCTTGGTCACTGTCCATGAAGTATAGATGAACTAAAAATGATGGAATGCTCCTCCAATCATCTCAACTGGTTCAGATTTATGAAGTGTTCTTGTCTTCCTGGCCAATCAGATGAAGACTTCCATTTTGCCTTTGTCTTCTGTGTCTTTACCACTGGGTGGGTCTCCGGGTCATACGTTCTACCACATGGGTACTCACAAACTTTCTCTCGGGGGCCAAATTTACAGTGTGGTTTGTGGCCAAGGGCCGCACCGGTGGGGGCGGGGTCAGTGGGGGAGGGGGGCGGGGCTAGAGCAAAAAAAACCTGTGACCATGAGGTTGAACACAGGCCCCTGCAGCGGACGCCTTCGTCCACTGAGCCATCAGACCCAGCATACACACATCTCTCTCTCTCTCTCTCTGTCTCCCTCCCTCTCTCGCTCTCTGTCTCCCTCCCTCTCGCTATCTCTCTCTCTCTCCCTCTCTCTCTCTCCCTCTCTCTCTCTCCCTCTCTCTATCTCCCTCTGTCTCACTCACTCTGTCTCCCTCTCTCTGTCTCCCTCCCTCTCTCTCTCTCTCCCTCCCTCGCTCTCTCTCTGTCTCCCTCTCTCTCTCTGTCTCCCTCCCTCTCTCTCCCTCTGTCTCCCTCCCTCTGTCTCCCTCTGTCTGTCTCCCTCTGTCTGTCTCCCTCTATCTGTCTCCCTCTGTCTTTCTCCCTCCCTCTGTCGCCCTCCTCCCTCTGTCTGTCTCCCTCTGTCTCCCTCTCTCTGTCGCCCTCTGTCTCCCTCCCTCTGTCTCCCTCTCTCTCCCTCTGTCTCCCTCTGTCTGTCTCCCTCCCTCCCTCTGTCTGTCTCCCTCTGTCTCACTCTGTCTCCCTCTCTCTGTCTCCCTCTGTCTCCCTCCCTCTGTCGCCCTCTCTCTCTCTCCCTCTCTCTCCCTCCCTCTGTCTCCCTCCCTCTGTCTCCCTCCCTCTGTCTCCCTCTCTCTCTGTCTCCCTCTCTCTCTGTCTCTGTCTGTCTCCCTCTGTCTGTCTCCCTCCCTTTGTCTCCCTCCCTTTGTCTCCCTCCCTTTGTCTCCCTCCCTCTATCTCCCTCTGTCTGTCTCCCTCTGTCTGTCTCCCTCTGTCTCCCTCTGTCTGTCTCCCTCTGTCTGACTCCCTCTCACTCCCTGTCTCCCCCTGACTCCCTCCCTCTGCCTCCCTCTGCCTCCCTCTGTCTCTCTCCCTCTGTCTCCCTCTCTCTCTGTCTCCCTCTCTCTCTGTCTCCCTCTCTCTCCGTCTCCCTCTCTCTCTGTCTCCCTCTCTCTCCGTCTCCCTCTCTCTGTCTCCCTCTCTCTCTGTCTCCCTCTCTCTCTCTGTCTCTGTCTGTCTGTCTCTGTCTGTCTCCCTCTATCTGTCTCTGTCTTCCTCCCTTTGTCTCCCTCCCTTTGTCTCCCTCCCTCTATCTCCCTCTGTCTGTCTCCCTCTGTCTGTCTCCCTCTGTCTATCTCCCTCTGTCTCCCTCTGTCTGTCTCCCTCTGTCTGTCTCCCTCTCCCTCCCTCTGTCTCCCCCTGACTCCCTCCCTCTGTCTCCCTCTGCCTCCCTCTGTCTCCCTCCCTCCCTCTGTCTCCCTCTCTCTCTGTCTCCCTCTCTCTCTGTCTCTCTGTCTCCCTCTCTCTCTGTCTCCTTCTCTCTCTGTCTCAGTCTGTCTCTCTCAGTCTGTCTGTCTCTGTCTCCCTCCCTCCCTCCCTCTATCTCCCTCCCTCTATCTCCCTCTGTCTGTCTCCCTCTGTCTGTCTCCCTCTGTCTGTCTCCCTCTCCCTCCCTCTATCTCCCCCTGACTCCCTCCCTCTGCCTCCCTCTGTCTCCCTCTCTCTGTCTCCCTCTCTCTGTCTCCCTCTCTCTGTCTCCCTCTCTCTCTATCTCCCTCTCTCTCTGTCTCCCTCTCTCTCTGTCTGTCTCTGTCTCAGTCTGTCTCTCTCAGTCTGTCTCTGTCTCCCTCCCTCTGTCTCCCGCCCTCTGTCTCCCTCGCTCTGTCTCCCTCCCTCTATCTCCCTCTCTCTGTCTCCCTCTCTCTCTGTCTCCCTCTGTCACCCTCTGTCTCCCTCCCTCTGTCTCCCTCCCTGTCTCCCTCCCTCCGTCTCCCTCTCCGTCTCCCTCTCCATCTCTCTGCCTCTCTGTCTCTGTCTGTCTCTGTCTCTGCCTCTATCTGTCTGTCCCTGCCTCTATCTGTCTCTGTCTGTCCCTGTCCCTGTCTCTGCCTCTATCTGTCTCTGTCTGTCCCTGTCTCTGTCTGTCCCTGTCTGTCCCTGTCTCTGTCTCCCTCTACGTCTCTGCCTCTATCTGTCTGCCCCTGTCCCTGTCCCTGTCTCTGTCTGTCCCTGTCTCTCTCTGTCTCTATCTCTGTCTGTCTCTGTCTCTATCTCTGTCTGTCTCTGCCTCCATCTGTCTCTGCCTCTATCTGTCCCTGCCTCTATCTCTGTCTCTATCTCTGTCTCTCTCTCTGTCTCTATCGCTGTCTGTCTCTGTCTGTCTCTACCTCTATCTGTCTCTGCCTCTACCTGTCTCTGCCTCTGTCAGTCTGTCCCTGTCTCTGCCTCTATCTAGCTCTGTCTGCCCCTGCCTCTACCTGTCTCTGTCTCTATATGTCTCTATCTGTCTCTGTCTCTATCTGTCTCTGCCTCTATCTGTCTCTGCCTCTAACTGTCTCTGTCTCTATCTGTCTCTATCTGTCAGTCTGTCCCTGTCTAATTCTGTCTATCTCTATCTGTCTCTGTCTGTTTCTGTCTCTATCTGTCTCTGTGCCTCGGGCAGTGCACACGTACTGTGTCTACACGTCCCCGTCACCAGCCCAGAGACAGCCCCCCCCCCCACTCCTCCCTCTCCCTATGTAATGTAAAAGCCAGCTCGTTTTCTCTCTGAATTTGCTGCTGCACAGGGTTTGTGTCCCACCACTGGGCCTGGGGTCACATCTGTCGCTGGCTTTAATTCTGACTCTCACCCCCGAGCTGTCAGATCAAAGCCCCCCTTTGGCGCCCCCCTTTGTCACCTCAGGTGCCGGCTCTCACACCCTGCTGTCCTCTGTCACCTCACCCCGCGCGTGTGTCAGCCCAGGCTGTGACAGCTTCCAGGGCACACACACAGCCGCACCCCGAGTACTTCACAGGTCTTTAAAAGACCATTTACTTGTTAATGAGGCTTCGTTGTATTTCACCTCTTCGTAGCGCCCCTGCATCTCCACTGTGACTATCGCTGGAATAATCGCCCGGCCTCCATAGAGCAGAGTCTCTCGGAGTACGCCCTGCTGCAACCGGCGGTGTTTGCTGACACTCTGCAAGGTCCGCGGGCCGCCAAGGAAGGCTTGCCGGGCCGCTGGCGGCCCGCGGGCCGTACTATGAGTACCCGTGTTCTACCACTTGTGGGAGTATTTTGTGGCCAAACGAAAAGTCAGCTTCATGATTTGCCAGTATGCTCAGGCAAGGTCCTTGGATTTGTGCTTTACATGGATCTGATGCCCATGCAGGTACCTACGGTGCCCTTGCTGGTGGCAGAACCATGCACTGTTTGGGCCTCGTCACTCCTGGGGCCACCATAGGGTGGAGTGGACACCTAACCCCATTACAGAAGGCGGACATTGGTAAGGAATAACCAGGGATCCTTGGAAAAGGATTAATAAAATCATAATATAGTTAAACATACAATAATTGTGGGTATGCTATTTGATCTGCACATCTATTATTTTACGGTATTGTAATTTTTTACCAGTTCAAATCATTCACATGTCATAGAGGTGCTCTCATGGTGTCACAATACCCGCCCACTTGGGTATAGATCCACTAGAACTGTAAAAACAGTCTAGATCCAAAGTCCAACAAATACACCGAAGTACACCACTTTTATGTTACTCTTATCCTTTGCAAGTAATCCGAGGCCCAGCCAATCATGAGGTTTCCTTTGAAGAAGTTCACCACAATTGATGAATCAGGTCACTGTTGATATTTTAATTCATTCCATTACAGACAAAAAACAGCAGCCGACTCGCGTTTCGTCCTCTTGGACTTTATCAAGGCTTCAATTCAAATTCTTTGAGTAGGTTCAGTATCATGTAATTCATACAAAAAATATATATGCTAAAATTTCCAATGGAATATAAGTAGAAATCTGTAAATCCGAAAGTGTTGGTAAGTGATGAGTCCAAGTAGCAGCCGCTACATGCTCTACAAAAACTTATTCGTATCTTGAGTCACGTATTAATCATTTTAATGGGCTCCGTTTTCCGTGAGTCGCCAAACACTCGATCCCGACGGTGAGATAAACTGATATTGCGGCGCTGTTAAGAGTGGACTTATCAAGGTCCTTACTCACGGAAAACGGAGCCCATTTAAATGATTAATACGTGACTCAAGATACAAATAAGTTTTTGTAGAGCATGTTGCGGCTGCTACTTGGACTCATCACTTACCAATACTTTCGGATTTACAGATTTCTACTTATATTCCATTGAAAATCATAATATATTTGGGTATTTGATGGACAGGAATAGAACATTTGAGGGAGATTCAAAAACTACGGCCACCCCTTAATGCAGCAGCGTTTGCTGCAGACCTGTCACGCGCTACAGATGTGACTCTGCATTTTCCAGACTCCCCTACAGCCTGCAGCTATTAATATTTCTCTTTTGTCTTCTGGATGGGTGGTGAGAGACAGCGTTTGTATGCAGCGCTTCCATTGAAATATTAAAACCAGGGCAAACAAGGACCTGAATGCTTATGCCCGCGTGCAGGCGCCGAGCCATCAACAGACACAGGGTGCCCGCATGCAGGAACGAGCTTTCACCAGCCACAGGGTGTCCGCATGCAGGGACGGGCCTTCAGCAGACACAGGCTGCGGGCGTGCAGGGACGAGCCTCAAGCAAACACAGGGTGCCCGCGTGCAGGCGCCGAGCCATCAACAGACACAGGGTGCCCACGTGCAGGGACGAGCTTTCACCAGCCACAGGGTGCCCGCGTGCAGGGACGGGCCTTCAGCAGACACAGGCTGCGCGCGTGCAAGGACGAGCCTTCAGCTGCCCGCGTGCAGGGACGGGCTTTCAGCAGACACACGCTGCGCGCAAGCAGAGACGAGCCTCCAGCAGACACGGGCTCACTGTAATATCAGAGGCCCCGCTTTATTCTTCAAGGACCAGGCTCGGCTTTTAGAGGCCGCCTTCTTTCTTTGCTCAGAACAAGCATCAGCTACTAAAACCCAGGGCCCCTGCTCTAGCGCTGGCGAGGCCTGTGCCGCAAAGGCTCCTGGGAGACAAGCATTGCCCTTAGAGATAACTAAAATGATTTCCGTTTTTGATTTACTGCGTTGGTAAAATACGCAGCGCTGATAGCAACTACTTTGCAGCATTTTTTAATTCATTTGGAAACGATGCACCTCGTTGTGACCTACGAATACCTGTTGAGGGTCATTATCTCACTTTTAGGGTACGGAGTGCTCTGCTCAGGGAGTCCGAATGTTTATTTGCTCCACTAAAGGCTCTTCTCGAAGCAGTGGCTGGTATCATGGCCTTCACCACACAGCACAGAGCATATCAGAGCAACTTGCTTAAAGTTCTTTGGCCTAATTACGAGTTTAGCGGTGCAGCAGCGGACAGCCACGCCGGCGGCCCGCTCCTGCACCGCCAAACCTGTTTGCGCACCCCGCTTGCTAGATTACAAGTTTCCTCGTGTCTAGCGTTTTTTTTTTTTACAGTCCCCCGGCAGTGCCTCTGAAAATGGGCAACGCAATGGGAACGCCAAAAACAGTTCTTTCACGGCATGGACTGTAAAGTCCATGCCGTGCAGGAACTGGGGTGCATGCATACAGGGGGGCACATGTTGTGCCTCCCTGCATGCATCGCCATGCACATGGGCAATAGGGGGCCCTATAGGGCCTCCTTTGTTTCAGGACCACCAGCCTTTTCATGGAGTGAAGAACCTCCATGAAACCGCTGGCAGTCCTGAAACTCGAAATATGCATGGCGTTGCTGAAGCGGCACCACCAGCATATTGCTGAGCCCCCGACCTCCGCGCCACTGCCAGGGAAAAGGGGTTCCCTGGTGGTGGTGCGGCAGTCCGACCGCCAAAGTTGTAATTGGGCCGTCGTACCGCTGGTGCAGCGGTGGCTGGACTGCCACCGCTGCACCCCCACGAGTCTGGCAGTCCTCGGACCACCAGACTCATATTTAGACCCTAAGTTTTAACTTCTCTGCAACATCATTTGTCCTATAAATGTATATACCCTCGCGCTCAGCTTCTCTGCGCATTCTGAGCTCGGACTGTAGTCCAACTTATGCCATCCCAGTAGCCAAGTTCTTGGGTACTATGTGGATACTTCAAAGAAAGGCACCCCCCATCTCTTAATTTTACGCTGACCGTCGTGTTACACCCCTGTTTTTCACACCGTGTGTGTCAACAACACTAACGGCCCTGTTTGCGCTATCCCTGTATCCTGTATATGCAAGTTGACATTTTATCGTTTTATTGCATCAATTTTAGCATCTACTTATATGAATCGTAAACGTTTTATGCTGAAATGCTCTAATTCCACCACTGTTTTTATTTTCTCGTGCCTGCCTGTTCCTTTTGCCTTTCGACGCTGCTGCCCCTGCGGCCCCTCCCCCCCGGAATTCCCCCCTGGAATTTCCCCTCCGGAATTTCCCCCCGGAATTTCCCCCCGGAATTCCCCCCTGGAATTCCCCTGCTCCCGCCTCCCAGCCTCTCCTCCCTCCCACCTCCCCTACTTAATGGCGGCCGCGCGCAGCGAGCGCGCCGCGGACGCGCCAAAGGCGCGCCAAAGGCAAGCCCGTCTGCGCCCGTCCGTGACCCGACCGCGGCCAGCGCCAGGAACCCTGGCCCTCCCACTACCCATCGCTAAGACACCAACACCCTCCTCGCACTCAACCCTGGAAGACTTAGAAAATGCCAACAGGCCTCGCCGAACACGACCCACGGCCAGTTCTCCTGCCTCCACTGCCGCCAGACCATCACCGCCACCCCGGCCTCCAACACCACCGATGCCAGCACCGGCGACACCTTAAATGCATCCTCCTCAATGTACGTTCCGTACACAAACACACCATGGAAATCTGGAACCTACTCGACTCTCTTTCGCCCGACATCGCCTTCTTCACAGAGACCTGGACCAACGCATCCTCCGCCCCTGACATCAGCACCGCCATCCCAGACGGATACAAGATCCAGAGGAAAGACCGCCACAACCACCCAGGAGGGGGACTCGCCATCGCCCACAAGAGCACCCTCCGCCTCACCACCTCCAGCGAAACCTTCCCCTCCGCCGAACACCTGCACTTCAAGATCCAGACCACCCCCAAAGCCACACTCCGAGGAACCCTCGTCTACAGACCCCCCGGCCCCCGAACACCCTTCGCCGCCACCATCACCGACTTCATCGCACCCTACGCGATCGCCTCAACAAACTACATACTCATTGGAGACCTGAACTTCCACCTCGACAACCCCAGCGACCCCAACTTCACTATCCTTCGTGACAACCTCGCCAGCATCGGACTTAAACAACTCGTCAACACACCGACCCACAGAGCAGGAGACACCCTCAACCCCATCTTCGCGGCAGGAAACAGCGTCCATTTCAGCCACACAACGCAGCCGCCATGGACCGACCACCACTGCGTACACTTCGCCATCAACAAACCCAAGGCACCCAAACCAGCCCCACGCCCACCACGAAGGAACAGGAGCAAGGTTACCGACGAGCAACTTAACTCCACCCTCAACCGAGACAACCACACCTGGGCACCCGATGCAAACAGCGCAAACGACGCAGCCAGAGAACTCCACACCTGGATCTCCAACTGCGCAGATGAGCTCGCCCCGCTACGCAACTCCGACAGACAACGCCCCAGGAAAGCCGCCTGGTTCACAACCGCTCTCCAAGAAGCCAGACGCACCTGCAGACGCCTGGAGAAGAACTGGAGAAACACCAAGACAACCGAAAACCACACCACCTACAAGGACGCCATGACGGACTACCACAACCAGATCAGAGCCACCAAAAGGAACTTCATCCACAACAAAATCCTGGCCAACTCCACCAACTCCAAGGAACTTTTCAGTGTCATTCAAGAATTCACCAACCCACGCAGCGAAGTCACAGACATCACCCCATCCCAAGACCTCTGCAACAAGCTTGGAACCTATTTCCACCTCAAGATCAAAAATCTCTATGACAACTTCATCGACCATCCACCAGGTGCCACAGACGGCCCCCGCCCCCAGAAACACCAGCCAGCCCACCATCTCCAACTGGACACCGATCACGGCCGAAGACACTGCCTCGACCATGAAAAGCATCCACTCGGGGGCCCCCACCGACCCTGCCCCCTCACATCTACCACAGAGCCGTGGCCGCCATCGCACCCGAACTACAACGCACCATCAACACCACCTTCAAAACAGGCACCTTCCGAGATGACTGGAAGCGCGCAGAAGTCAGACCCCTGCTCAAGAAGCCCACAGCTGACCCCACCGACCTCAAGAACTATCGGCCCATCTCGCTCCTCCCCTTCGCAGCCAAAGTTGCAGAGAAAACAGTCAACAGGAAACTGACACGATTCATTGAAGAAAACACTGTCCTCGACCCGTCCCAATCCGGATTCCGAAGCAACCACAGCACAGAGACCGCCCTACTCGCCGCCACAGACGACATCCGCACCCTCCTGGACCAAGGCCACTCCGCAGCCCTCATCCTACTCGACCTATCAGCGGCCTTCGACACCGTCTCCCATCGCACACTAGTCGTCAGACTACACGACGCAGGCATACAAGGAACAGCCCTAGACTGGATCCGATCATTCCTCACCGGAAGAAGCCAAAGGATCAGACTCCCACCCTTCCTCGCCGACCCCACGAAAATCACCTGCGGAGTCCCACAGGGTTCATCACTGAGCCCCACCCTCTTCAACATTTACATGACCCCCCTCGCAGCCATCGTCCGACAACACGGCCTCAACATCGTATCCTACGCCGACGACACCCAGCTCATCCTCTCCTTCACCAAAGACCCCACCACTGCCAAACTCCAGAAAGGAATGCAAGACGTCGCAGTCTGGATGACCAACAGCTGCCTGAAGCTCAACGCAGAGAAGACAGAAGTCCTCGTCCTCGGTACCACCCCTTCTGCATGGGACAGCACCTGGTGGCCGACCGCCCTCGGAAGCCCACCTACCCCCTCAGACCACGCCAAGAACCTCGGCATCGTACTCGACTCATCACTCTCGATGAACCGACAGGTCAACGCCGTCACCTCCAGCTGCTTCATCACCCTCCGCATCCTCCGCAAGACCTTCAAGTGGATCCCCCCCGAGTCAAGGAAGACAGTCACCCACGCACTCATCACCAGCAGACTGGACTATGGAAACGCACTCTACGCCGGCATCAACAAGTCCCTACTCCGCAAACTCCAGACAGTACAGAACACCGCCGCCAGACTCGTCCTCGGCATCCCCCGACACCAACACATCAGCCAACACCTACGAAGTCTCCACTGGCTCCCCGTGGAGAAAAGAGTCACTTTCAAAATCCTCACTCACGCCTACAAATGCCTACACAACGGACCCAAATACCTCAACGACAGAATCAACTTCCACGTACCCAAAGAAACCTCCGATCTTCCAACCTCGCACTGGCCGAAACCCCGCGCATCCACAGAGCCAGAGCAGGCGGAAGATCCTTCTCTCACATTGCAGCCAAGACCTGGAACGAGGCTACCGGCAGACATCAGACGCGCCCCTCCCTGAACACCTTCAGGAAGACCCTCACGACCTGGCTCTTCGGCTAAACAGATCTGCGGACCCCCCCCTCAGCGCCTTGAGACCCTCACGGGTGAGTAGCGCGCTTACAATTCCCTGATTGATTGATTGAAATGTACTTTTTATCTATTTATTATGTATTTTTATCTGCACTTGCACTTTTTTGGCCCTGGAGGCCGAAGTAAAGTTATTTGATTGCTTGTATATACCCTCAATATTCATGATCTTCAAACTCTCTTTAATTCTGTACAAAGTTAATTCTGGATATAGATAATACCTTTCACTGTACATCTTCTTAATGTTATAATATATGTTACTGCTCATCAGTAACTATGTGGCTTCATTGGACTTGCCACAGGTATGGAACTGATCCAAACTGATGTAAAATACCCAGGGCGAGTTTTGCACTTCTGCATCCTGTGTTAAGTAATTTGTCACATATTGAAAAAGACCCTGTTCTTGACCTAAAATAAAAACAACAGTTGTGCTGGTAAAGTACAAGTCAGGTGGCAACCTGGAGTCAAAGTACTGTGTTAAGTTACTGCGACTCCACGGATTAACAGGCCTTTAGGGTTTAACACACTGGGTTCAGCACCCTATAGATACTTATATCATAATTTATTAAACAATGTGTGCACAAAGAAGATTCCAGTTTGCAGACGCGATCTTTTCTTGTTTAAAACTGTTCTTTATTGTATTTTCATAAAAATCCACAAAGCCATAGCCAACGCGTTTCGTCTCACACAGAGACTTCTTCAGGGCGCAATAATAACTTGGCAGTGAAGACACGAGTCAGTTTAATATTCAAATGTAAGATCCGAATAAAACCTTTAGCCCTGATATTTGGCAAGGTAACAGAAAAGTGACTTTTTTTGTGAAACCGACGCGTACGGACTTGATCGGCTACCATGCCGCTTTTTGGATATGAGGACGTTTGTGAACAGCTAACTTGAGCACACGCGCAAGTACCGATTTCACATATCTGGCGTTGTATTATATCAGGCTGATGGTCGAAAAATCAATGCTGACCTCCACAACCGTCTTTTTGTCTTACTCCTGATATAAGAATGGAGTTTTAGTCACTTTTCTGTTACCTTGCCAAATATCAGGGCTAAAGGTTTTATTCGGATCTTACATTTGAATATTAAACTGACTCGTGTCTTCACTGCCAAGTTATTATTGCGCCCTGAAGAAGTCTCTGTGTGAGACGAAACGCGTTGGCTATGGCTTTGTGGATTTTTATGAAAATACAATAAAGAACAGTTTTAAACAAGAAAAGATCGCGTCTGCAAACTGGAATCTTCTTTGTGCACACATTGTTTAATAAATTATGATATAAGTATCTATAGGGTGCTTAACCCAGTGTGTTATGTTTTAAGGGATTTTTTCCCTATTCAGGAGTATAAAGGGGAGTGCTCCTAGGTTCGTTGCACTCAGCAATAATAGGAAATAACTGTTATATTCAAAATTTTTATTGTCAGGTGCGGTTTGCTATAGCCTCTTCCCCTCTTCTGGTTTGTTTAAAGGCCTTTAGGGTTGTGATGTAGGCGTGTGGCAAACACGTATGTGCTTACATACTATTCCAGGCGGCCACACAAACCATGTCTTCCTGTGTGCCTGCATTACCTCTGCATAAACCTTACGTGAGCATACAGATTGTAATAATAGAGCAAACCACACTGACTGCTTCAAGGATGGTCCATTTACTTGAGGTCTGGCATTGCTGGCACCTCAGTGCCATTCATCCCAAATCCAAGCGCCCCAACCTTGCTTTGCCAATGCTTTGTTGTCTTCGCTATTGGCTTTGCCAATGTTGGATGCATTTCAAATAAGCCAGCACTGTCAAAGCCAAAAGCCATCTTGAAAATTGATTTCTCATACTTTCAAGATGGTTGCCACCTTGCGTGATGCAACATGATGTCATTCAGTGTGATGCCATCTTGAAAGCATTGAAAATATTGTTTACAGACATTCAAGATGGCCACGCCACATGGCATCACACTACATGTAGCAGTGATGCTAAATACATTTTACATTTATGATTTATTTTAAATAGGATTGAATATCTTTAACAGTAGATAAAGACAAAGTGGCCAATTCACAAAGGGCCTTCGCTCTCGTGGTGGAGTCCTCGTAGTCGTGGTGGGGTGCCGCACTCGTGGCGGAATCTCTGCAATGGGTATCTGCAGTATGGAGGTGTTGGGAATGGGATCTGCTTGTAGCTTATGTCTCGAGCTCGTGTGTGAGCTCGTGCTATTAGTGGGGTTCCACTCTAGAGTGTTGGGCTCCTCGACAGTTTAGTTGCTGCCGGGACCTGGAGGTTGTTAGACGGAATAAACCTGACTCCTACCTTCAACGTTGCTGTGCCCTTGTCTTCCTTTCAGTGGCGACAAGTTGGTCTAACTCCTCCAGATTCCCTCCTTGGCACTCCTGAAGCTGTGCCACGCTGTGTCCTGGATCCCTCCGGCTGTTTTCTTCGGATCTGCCTGGTTCCCCAGTCTGCCTTTCCTTCCTGCTGTCTCCTGGTGTTGGCGTTGTACTCCGGTGCATCATTCCTGGAATTTCCTGTGGTTCTGGCAAGTTTTGGAAGTTTTCCTGGCTTGCGCGCGAGCGCTCACTCCTGTGCCATGTGGTGTTGTCCTCGAGGTTCGATGAAGGCCCGCGCACCATCTCCTAGCTACCAGTGCTGGTTCCTGCGCGCACTACTGCCACGCTACGGATTCACCGCAGTCACACGTCTCTACGCCCTACGTCCATGACGTCAGACGCCTCGACGTGCCAGCGGCCATCTTGAAACAGGCTGTTTCCACTTGATCCACTCCTGTACCCGTCGTTGGCTTACCGGTGCATCATAATCCTCAGTGTGCATTGGCAATGCACACACCGCCTACCTGCCAGTAAATCAGTCGTCTCTTCTACACTTCGACGCTGCGCATCCGGTGATGCACACACCTTTCTTCAGTCTGGTATCGTTAATTTTGTTTTATTGCATTACTGCGCATCCGGTGATGCACACACCTGTGTTTTCTTCCTGCATTATTAGCGATACTGCATTTCTTCTGTAATGCACATAATTCAAGGCAATTGCTATATTGTGCGTCCGGTGATGCGCACACCCTTGACTTTCTTGTGTTCAGTGATGCGCACACTTCTCAATATTTTTCTGTGACATTTTGCCATCATCATTCTAGACTCACACCTGTTGTGCACTCGTTATGTGCACACCGTTTGGGAATATACTTCACTAACTTCTGTGACTTAATTTTTCGTTTAGGTTGATTCATTTTTGATTCATTTAAGTGCAGTTTGTATTGGCTTTGGGCAGCAACTCACCCACGCTTGGCCATGGATCGTGTTTCTGCTCCTCCACCCTTCTTACAGTCTGCAGGTACACCACCTGTCCAATGGGAGCAGTGGAAAGATACTTTTGAGGCATACCTTGAAGCCATTGATGGTGAAACCTTTACTTCTAAAAAGAAGAAATCGCTCTTGGTTTACAATTTAGGTGCTGAAGGTAGGAACGTTTTGAAACCCTTACGTCTTGAGGTAGTAAGTACTCTTGTAAGTGGTGGTGACAATGGTGATTCTCTACTTGTTGATGACTATGCTACGGTCATCAAGACTTTGGACAAAAGATTCAGCCCTAAAAGAAATGTTGTTCTTAAACGACAAAAGTTCTTACAACGCGCTCAAATTCCTGGTGAGTCAATTGATGACTTTGTAGCTGCTCTTAGAATTCTAGCAGTCAACTGCAACTATAGAGAGTTTAGAGATGAGATTATTCGTGACCAATTAATTGAAAGGACATCCAACAAAAAGATTCAAGAGAAATTATTGTCCTCTGATGATCCCGATTTAGAAACTGCACTCACCTTAGCTAAGAGTGTTGAGCATTCTCAATTTTGTATGAAAGAAATGAGCAATGTTGTTTCCACTAGCGAAGTTAAACTCTTAAATACCAAACCTGTCTCTAAATCGAAAGGATCTTCCCCTAGCTCTACTACTACACCCTACTCCAAAGACAGATCTGAACAGAGCACTATTGCACCCTTCTCCAAAGTCAAACCAAACATGACTATGTGCTTCCGATGTGGCAGCAAGTCACATTTAGGGAATGCCAGGTTTTGTTTCGCTCTTAATCAAACCTGTTACAAGTGTGGGAAAAAAGGTCATTACTCCAGAATGTGCAAAGCTGTTATGGTTAAAAATAATTCTACTCAAGTTGTAAAGGCCATTGGAGAAGATTCGATGGATTCTGATGAGGAGAGTTATGAACTGTTGATGTTGTCTCCCTCATCGTCTCATGCTGAAGGCGTTGTTGAACTATCTTCTCTGGGGGTCTCAGAAAAGGAAATCTCCTTCACGCGACATTAATGTTAATGGTATTTGTCTTAGCTTTCTTGCTGATTCTGGTTCACCGTTTACTCTCATTAATGTCAAAGATTTTGGAAAAGTCGTCGACGTTCAATTGGAACAATCCAACATCAAAATCTTTGCATATGGTGGCAAGAGAGTAGAAGTTTTAGGAAAATTTTCGGCAAATTTAGTTTTCAATACTGATCAGGCTTGGGGAACTGTGTTTGTGGTCAAGGAAGGTGCGAACTTGCTGGGGTGGGACGAGCAGGGCGCTTTTAACATCATCCTAGACCCGAATCATCCAGATATAGTGGTGTCTCGCAATACTCTCAGTCAATTTTACAATCTCCTGACTCTTCCTCTGCTCGCAGCGTTTCTCAAGTATCCAATAACAAGTGGGCTCACATTTTTCCTGAAGTATTTAAAGCTGAACTTGGTAAACTCAAGGGGTTTCAGCATCGTATCGTACTTAAAGACGGTGCAAAAGCTGTAGCTCATAAGGTTCGTAAGGTACCTTTGAGTCTACGCAATGAACTCAAGTGTGAATTGGAACAACTATGCAGTGCAGGGGTTATTGAACCTATCGAAGGTTCCGAATGGTTGGCCCCCATTGTTTTAGCGCGCAAATCCGACAAATCTCTCCGGATGTGTGTTGACTTGAGAGATCTCAACGCCAACATCTGGATTGATCGCCAACCCCTACCAAACATCAACGAGATGTTGTCCACTCTTCAGGGCGCCAAGTTTTTCTCCTCCCTGGATATTTCTTCAGCGTATCACCAAATTGAACTGTGTAAAGAATCCAGACACTCCTGAGGGTGCTTATCGCTAGATTCGCATGCCTTTTGGCCTTGCGTCAGCTTCAGCAGTGTTCCAAAGACTAATGGCCAATTTGTTTAAGGATATTGCTGGAGTTGTATTTTTCCAGGATGACATTCTCAGTTATGGGAAATCCGAATCAGAACATGATGAGAGAGTCAAGCATGTGTTAAGCATTATTAGATCTAAAGGTTTAACGTTGAGGGCAGATAAGTGCAAATTTCTTCAAGAGGGTGTTGATTATCTTGGTCATCATATCTCATTTAATGGCATTGAACCTAAACTGAAGATTATTGAAGCTATTCAGAATGCACCCACACCTCTGAACAAAGACCAACTCCGTTCTTACTTAGGGTTGGTAGAATATTATGCCAAATTCGTCAGCAATTTTTCCACAAAAACTGCTTCCATGCGGAACTTACTAAAGAAAAATGTCAAATATGTATGGGATGATGACTGCAACAATAATTTTGAGTCTATCAAACAAGAAATTGTACATGCTCGTCCTCTTAAACTCTTTGACATTAATGATGTATGTATCGTATCTACAGACGCTAGTAATGTTGGTTTAGGGGCGGTTCTTCTTCATAGGAGGAGCGATGGTCGCGAAGAAACCATTGCTTTTGCTTCAAGGACCTTAAAGGGTGCTGAGAGCACCTATTCTACCATTGAAAAGGAAGCTTTGGGTTTGTGGTGGGGTGTTCAGCATTTCAGAAATTCCTTGTGGGGCAATGAATGCATTTTAAGAACCGATCATAAACCTTTGGCCGATTTGTTTACCACCAAAGGTGGTGGCAGAGCTACGCCACGTATTTCTAAATGGCAATACAGATTGCAGGAGTTTTGCTATCGGCTTGAGTATGTAGCTGGAGCCAAGAACCATGTTGCTGATTGCTTATCCAGGTTACCTCTCTCATGTGATGATGATGTTTTGGGGTGTGAGGATTTAGAAATTGTTTGTGCTGTGTGTTCATTAGAAGATACTACTGGGGGTGCTCTTTCGGAACATGAATGGTTGGAGTGTACGTCTGAAGATGCTGATGTTGTGAAGGTCATTGATCTCTTAGCTGGTGTATGGCCTAGTGACAAAGATTGCCCTTCTGAGCTAGTGCCCTACAAAAGGGTTAAGGATGAATTATCTGTGGTTGATGGAGTATTAAGGCGTGGTGGTTTGTTAGTAGTTCCTGTATCTTTACACAAGAGGATTTTGAATTTGGCTCATGAGGGCCACCCAGGGATTCGTGCAATGAAACGTAGGGTGAGACAAGATTTTTGGTGGCCTGCCCTGGATAAGGATGTTGAACATTTTGTTTGCGACTGCTGTGTATGTGTTACGAGTAACAAATCCCAGGTGACCCATCCTTCCCCGGTTGAACCTGTTGTGGTGAAGAACACTCCTTGGACTAAATTGGCCTTCGACATTGCGGGTCCTTTTGGACTCATTGGCAGTTCTCCCAAATATGCTCTAGTTTTAATTGACTACATGTCAAAATGGCCTGAAGTTAGGTTTGTTGACAATGCGAACTACTCATCTGTCATCAACTTTTTGCAGGATGTTTTTCTCAGGGAGGGTTTTCCTGAGGAGTTGGTGTCGGATAATGGTACCCAGTTGGTTTCTTGTGAGATGGTGAAATTTCTCAAGGATATTGGTGTAAGACACATCCTTACGTCCCTTTATCACCCCTGCAGCAACGGTCTGGTTGAGCGCTTCAACCGTGTTATCAAGGAACACCTGCAGCTGGCATTAGTTAATGGGTTACATTGGCGGCAAGCCGTCAGTGACATGCTGTGGGCTGTGAGGACCACCCCCAATGTTAGTACCGGCATTGCTCCGTTTACTTTACTTAGGGGAAGGGTAGCTGGCTCCAAGTTGAACAAGGAATGGATGTCCAGGAGGGAGGTAGACACGAAGAAATTGTCAGTCGTAACTGATGTCAGGGCTGCTGTTCAGGCTAAGTACGACACCAGGCCTGGAGTCTGTCGTTCTTTGCCTGTCAAAGTAGGGGATTGGATGAGAGTCAAGAGACCCGGTTTTCTTCGCAAGGGGGAGTCTCGTTTCTCAGCTCCCAAAAGAGTGTCTGCAGTGAAGAATCATGTGGTGGTGTTGGAGAACGGGAAAGTTTGGAACAAGTGTGCTGTTTCCATTGTTCCTGAGTCTATGCTTGACTATGTCAACAAAAAATTTGGTGTTCATTTCCCCTCTACGGTTGTGCCCTCCAATGTTCACGGTAGGGAACCTGTTCATCATGACCGTGCTCTTTCTAGGGGTGCATCCACCAGGTTGAAATTTGTTCCTGCAAAGTTTCAAGATTACGAAATGCTGTAATGTTGTCTCTTATTATATTATATTGCCTGTTTTTAGCCTGTTTATTTTTTTTTCTCCTTGTCTTTCTCTCATCTTTATTCATTCTATGTAACTCTTGGTTTTTTTTTGTTGTGAAGGAAGGGGGGTGTGTTGGGAATGGGATCTGCTTGTAGCTTATGTCTCGAGCTCGTGTGTGAGCTCGTGCTATTAGTGGGGTTCCACTCTAGAGTGTTGGGCTCCTCGACAGTTTAGTTGCTGCCGGGACCTGGAGGTTGTTAGACGGAATAAACCTGACTCCTACCTTCAACGTTGCTGTGCCCTTGTCTTCCTTTCAGGAGGTTCCGCCATGACTGCGGGACCCCCGCCACAACTGCAGGTCCTCTGCCGCGAGTCTGGGACCCCACCTAAACTGCGGGGGCTCCACAGCGAGTGCAGGACCGCCGTCGCGAATGCGGGCCTCCACCGCGAGTGCGGAGGCCCTTTGTGAATCAGGCCCAAAATGATATAATGAATTACAATGTAAAAACAATTTGATTGTTCATATTTTAAAAAGTAGGGGCCCAGTAAGGCTGCGCATTCCTTTGCATCAGCGGCTGTGTGATCTTAACACTTCCCACCATGTATTTGGATTTGAGCTCAAGTTGTGATATCACAGCAAACAATATGGTAAAGAGAATAAAGCTAACAGACATTTTAGTGTATTTCAGGAATGCAGTTTGGTAATCACACATTACCCCCAGGTCCCTTATGTCCTCGTCCCATTCATTAACAAAGTGGAGAAAATCATCTCCCGACAGAAAAAAGAAAAGAGGAATGCTGGGACCCTAACCCTAGCCCCTCCCACTGGGAGTACATAAGCAGTACTTACCCAGCATTCCGCCTGTTCATTTTTTCTGTCTGTCGACAGAATTGGGATGTGGATGCTGGTGCTGCTCTTGCTGGGCTTGAGTGGCTTTCTTCCTTGGATATTCCCCGTCCGACTGCCTGGCTGTGCGGTCAGGGTGTCTGGTGCCCTGCCTCACGGCCTGCCGGGCTTGCTGGGAGGCTTGGTTTTCCTGGACTGGCTCTTGCATGCCGGCTGGCCCTTTGCGGCTGGTGCGCCGGCCTCCCGGGTCCTTCCGGGTTGCTGGGCTCGTCTTCCTGGGGCCTGGCCGGGTGGACGACGAGCCGTGTTGCCTGGTTCCCCTGCTGTTTTCCTCTGCCCTGGCGGGGGTGTGTTCGGACGCCTTGGGCTGGCTGCGGCTGGATGGGGAGGGGCCTTGTTCCTGTCTCCGCCCCCTCCCCGGGTGAGTTCCGCATTGCGGTTTCTTTTTTTTCTCTTTCTGTCCTTGCGCCTCCTTCTGCCTGCCGAGGTCGCGGACAGCTACTTCCCCTGTTGTTCCCTGCAGTACGCGGCGGCTTGGATCACTGAACCTGCTGCCTTGGGCCCGCAGACACAGTTAAGCTGGGAGGAGTCCGGCAGTCCGTCCACGGACTGTGGGCGGTACGCACAGCAGGTGTCTTCTAGCCCTGGGTGGAGTCAGTGTGTATTACTCCTTTGCTGCTCCGGGGGAAGCACCCGTGTCCTCGATGGGCCTGGCTCTGCTTTTACGGGTCCTTGCCGCGTGTCCTTGCTGTGTGGGCTTGCTCTGGCTGCCTGCTGCTCTGCCTTCTGGGAGGCTATCTGTGGCCTGGTGTTTGCGGTTCCAGTCTGTTGCTCCTGTGGTTTCTGGGGTCACATTTTGGGCATTGACGCTTTCTTTCTGGCAGCCTGTTGCTTCTAGTTGTGTGGGGGATGTGTGCTGGCCAGCTTCAGTACTGGGGTTGCTGGTTCGATTTCGGCATCGGCTCCCCTTCCTGTGTTACTGGCGTCTTGCCTGTTTTTCCAGTGCCTTCCGTGATTGCCTGTGTCCTTCCTTGGTGCTCCTGCTTTGGCCGCAGTTGCTTCTTGGGTGCCTGTGGTGTGCGCCGGTCGCCGCTGGCTCACATTTAGGATCTGTGAGTGCGTGCGTTGCATGTTTGGGTGCTGTGGGTTCTGGGCGGTTGTCTCCCCAGCTGCCCTCTATGGACGCCGTCTGTGTGCGGATGGGCCTGGCTCCTTCCGTGCTTTGGCTCAGCTCGGGGTCCCTCGTGCCCTGACCGAGTCACTCCTTGCGGTGGCTTCTGCCTGCTGCGCACGGTCTCTCCTTCTTGTCCTAGTCTTTTGCGGTGTTTCTTTGCCGAGCTGGTGTTCTGGCTCCTCGGTCCGGGTCCCTGGTGGCCTGAGGGGGTGGGACCTTGTTCCTGTTTCTGGCCCCCCCGGGGTGTTTCCGCGTGGCGGGGGCTGTTTCCTCTGTGTGCTGTTGCTGGCTGCCTGCTTTCGGCCTAGGGCCATACCACCCTGAAAGCCCCTGATCTCATCTGATCTCTGAAATTAAGCGAGTTCGGGCCTGGTAGTACCTGGATGGGAGACCGCCCGGGATTTCCAGGTGCCCCTGGCTTTTTACTCTGGTTGCCTTGTGCTCTTCCTGTGGTTCCCGTTATTGGGCTCGTTCTTCTTTCCCTCTTGCGGGGTTCGTCTCTTCGTGGAAGGGGGGCCTTGTTCTGTATCTGCTGGGCCCACCTCCTCCGGGTGCGGGCTGCGTGGCAGTTTTGGCCTCCTGGGTCGACCGCGTGCTGTGGCGTCTGGCCTCTTCTGTCTTGTCTTTGGTGCTGGCACTGCGGGTTCCTGGCTCGTCCTCCTGGGTGTCCTGGTTCCTCGCCTGGTCGCTTTCGTTGCCGCTCCTGTGCTGCGTTTCCTCTTGGGGTGGTCCTTTGGTCCTCCCTTCCTTGCTTCCATCTTCCTCTTGGGGTGTGTCTGCACTCTGAGTGTTCTGTCCCGGTGGTTCCCCGGCTGGGTGCCTGCCTGGGTTTGCGGGGGCTGTGGTCTCTGGCCCCTCTGTGTCTGGTTTTGGGCTGTTTCTTTGCAGCCTTGTCCGCCCCCGGTTTTGCCTGGTTGCTGGGTGTGGTGCTGGTTTGGGTCTGGTCCTTCGCTGTTTTGCGGCCGTCGGCCGTACCACCCTGGCGGCCCTGGTCTCGTCTGCTCTCAGCTGTTCAGCTGTCTGGGGTCTGCCTGGTGCCTGGATGGGTCTCCGCCTGGGACTCCCGGGTGCTGTTGGCTGTTTGTTGTGTCCGTCTGGGGTTGCCTCGGGCCGTGGTGTTTGTTCCTCCTGTGGAGGGGGGGGCTTCTGGGGGCCTTTTTCTTCGTCGGGCCATCCCTGCCTCCGGCTGGGTTTTGCCTTCTGGTCCCTGGTCTGTTCTGGTCTCGACCTTTTTTTTTTTTTTGGGGTGGGTCGGGGCTGGTTTGTGGCCTGCTTGTGCGGGCCTGGGTGGTCGGGTGCTCTCGGCTTCTGCTGCCGGCTGTTCTCCTTTCTGCTCTGTTGGGTTTGGGCTTTTGGCCCGGTCCTATGGTCTCTGGCTGTGTGGTCTCCACCTGTGGGTGGTTGTTCCCTCGGCGGTCGTTTCCTGGCTCTTGCTGGGGTGGGCTGGTTTTGCCCCTTGTGGCCTGGGCCTCCCCTTTCCGGCTGCACTGGTCTTTTGCCTGGGCGGCTGTTCCTGTCTTCCCGGCGTGCCCTGCCCCCTTTTTCTGGGGCCCGCTCTCCTTGGCTGTGTCTGTCTCTTTGTGCCCCCCTCCGTCTGTTCGGGAGGGGTGGTTGCTGGGTGTCGGTCTTGCCCCTTGGGTTGCCTGCCTGGCTGCTGGTTTCCCGGGGCTGGTTGCTGTGGTTTGGGGGTGTGGTTGGGGGTTTGTGCCTCTGGCTCCTCTGGCCCTCCTTGGCCCTTGCTTTCGCCTGTGCCCTGCTGGGGCCTTCCCTGTTTGGGGCCTTTCCCGGTTGGGCCGCTGGGTCCTTATGGTTGGGCAGGTTGCTTGGCTTCGGCCCTGGCTTCCCATCTGCTTGGCACTCTGTTGTCTGGGTTCTGCCCTGGCGGTTTTGTTTTCCCCTTGTTCCTGCCCTCCCTTGGTGGTTGCTGGGCCATGGTGTTTGTGGGCCTGGGCGGTCTGCTTGGCTTCCGTTGCCTCTTTGGTTTGGCTGGTTTTGGGGGTTCGTTTCCCTCCCCTCGGGGGTCGGGGGTTTTGGGCCGTTGGCTCTGTCCCGCCCCTTCCGGGCTTGTGCGGGTTCAGGGTTGTTGGTCCCCGGTCTTTGCTGGCCTGTCTGTTGTTTGGTCGGCTGCCTGCCTGGTCTCTTTGGGGGCGTCTCTGGCTGGCTTGTTCTTCTGCCCTGGTTTTTGTGGCCTTGGGGGTTGACCTCACCGGCCCCTGCTGCTCTGGCGTTTCCTGACGGTCCCTGGTTCGGTTGGGGCCTTGTTCCTTGTGGGGCGTTTGGCCTCCTGGGGTTCTGGTCTCTGGCTCTTCCCCTGTCCTATTCGGTTTGGTTGGGGTCTGGCTGTCTGGTCCTCTTGGAGTTCTGTCGGTGCCTGGTTCTGTTGGGTTCTCGGGCCTGCTCCCTTCTGGCTCTGTGGGCCTTGTGGGGTGGCGTTCCTGGGGTTCTGTTCCTGTTTCCCCGGCTTTCTTGTGTGTGCCTTGGCCTTTGCTGGTTCTTGGCCGGTTCCTGGGCTCTCGTTGTGGCTCCGCCTCCCAGTCGGGGTGCTTGGTGGTTGTCGTTTGGCTGCTCTGGTGGTTGTTGCTGGCCGTTCTTTCCTGGGGCCTTGTCCTCCTCTGTGGGGTTTCGGGGGCTTTGTCCTCTGGGGTCTCTGGGGGTTTGGTCATTCTGGTTGGGGGAGGGGGCGGTTGGCTAGTGCCCGGCCAGTGATTCCCTCCTTCTTGGTTTGGTCTGGCCCCTTTTCGCCCTTTGTGCTTGGTTGCGTCAGTGGCTGTGTGGCCTTCCTTTCTTCCCCTTTTGGGGCTGATTGTGTGTCCCTTTGTCTGTCGGGGCTTCCCTTCTTTCTTGTTGGAGCTAGCTCTGTGTCTGTGCTGCTGCGGGGTCCTGTGTACCTGCCTGGTGGAGCTGGGCTTGTCAGCCTTTTTGTCCTGTGCGCTCCTTGGTCGTGTCCTGTTGGGGCTTCTTCTTCTCTGGTCCGCTGCGGTCCAGGGTGTTGGTTTCTTTGGCGCCTGTTTCCCTTCTGGGGCTTTGCCTTTGGGGTCTCTTTGGGGTGCCTCCTTTTTCGGCTACCTTTTTGGCCTGGTCGCCCTTTTGGCGTGCTCTCCTCCATTTGGCGGGTTGGGGTTTCCCTTTGGTTGGCCTGGGTCCTCTGTTTCCTGTTTCTCTGGTTGGCTGCCTCCTTGCTGTCGCCTTCGGTTTTCCTTGGTTCCGGTTTCTGGTCCTTGGTTGTTTCCCTGCTGGCCTGTTCTGGCTTGAAGGCCAGTTGGGTCGCTGGGGGTCTTCTTCTTTGTGTGGCTTCCTCGCTGTCCCTTTGTTGTGGGCGGCCTCTGTTGGGGTTTTTGTTTGGTGTGTTCTCCCCCTTCGTTGTTCATAGGGGGGCTCCTGGTTTGTGCTGACTGCATTCTGTGGGTTGTCCTTTTCTTTGGCTTGGTCGTCTCCCGTTTGTTTTGGTGGGTGCGCCCCTGTTTTGGTGGGGTGCTTTCCTGTCTGGGTGCTCTGCCTGTTGCTTCCTGTGGTTCTCCTTTTTGCTTCTCTTGGGTTGCTTCCTTTGGTGTGGTTTCCTGGGTGTGCTTGAGGGTTTGGAAGGCCGGGTTTCTGCTTTGGTATTCTCCACTTTGTTAATGAATGGGACGAGGACATAAGGGACCTAGGGGTAATGCTCTATTATTTACCGGTAATCTTCATTACTCCGGGTCCCGTTGTCCTCGTCCCATTCATAGGCCCTGCCCTCCCTCCCAGACGTCCGGCCTTCATGTGGGGGCTTGGTTGTTCAGGCGGAATGCTGGGTAAGTACTGCTTATGTACTCCCAGTGGGAGGGGCTAGGGTTAGGGTCCCAGCATTCCTCTTTTCTTTTTTCTGTCGGGAGATGATTATCTCCACTTTGTTAATGAATGGGACGAGGACAACAGGACCCAGAGTAATGAAGATTACCGGTAAGTAATAGAGCATTCCTTCTAGAAAGAATAAAGAAATTAGGACAGAATCTCAAAAATTCTGGTAGCATCTATGCAATAATTTAATAGCCCATCACAAATGAGTGGTTGCATTGGGTTGTTTTTCGACTGCAATTCCCAATTCTTGATTGGCAAGAGGAGAGCCTGCTCAGAGAGTGTAGAAGATGCACTTTCATGTGTCACCACTCCAGCATGTATAAGCAAGCAAGCAACACACACCCACTGCTGTGTTATGCATCGGCTCATATAAGCCGACAGGGTGTGGTGGCGGGGACCTGCTGATTAGGCTCAGGTGAATTATCAATTAAGCCAGTGTAATTTTCATAACTTTGGGAATTTCACATTATGATTGTTACATGAAATTCCTGAACTTACGCCAATACGCAGCAAAACAATAGTGCGAGAGCAGGGAAACAACGTGAAGGATTAGAACTCGAGTTGCTGGCATTTGTGGTAGTTGTGTTTTTAGCATTATTTCTAGTGCGAAATGCATCCTTGTGCCCAAAATGGATGTGAGGACACATTGTGTTCTAAAATACGGTGCTAAAAGCCGATTTAAATTTTGCTTAATTTCACATAATATTTCTGGAATTTTGCATAGTTAATCCGGAGCAAATTACACAAATTTCATACACCCCTACTGCTGATGTTAGGAGACTCCCACACCTATACTGACCCTTGGGAACACATTGACATTTACATTCCTTAAGGAGCCCGCATTTACATTTACATTCCTAAGTTACATGTGGGAGCGTAAATGTGTACTCCACCACTCACGTATTTGAAGTATAGGGCCTGAAATACAAGCAAGGGATATTTCTGTCCCCTGCTTCAACTGCAACTTCCTCTGCAGCAGCAGATTTTAATGCAATCTTTGGTGACTGTGTGATGCACAGGAATCTTCTCTAGCCACAGCTCCTGCCACACCCCAAGGCACAAGCTCCGAGTAGGGGCCAGATACCTGTACTCACAGAATATTTATGAATCAAGTATACTTTTCACTCATGAAAATTCAGTTTGTGAATTTGTGTGTGTTCAAAATACACTTGTTTATGACTATGAGTTTATGTTTATTGTTTTGTATAGATGCAAAAATATAAGGGAGAAACCCTAATACTAAGAAAAGGGACGGGTTTGACAAGCGCAAAAACAAAGAAATCCCTTTTCAACTAGAATGATTATAACCGTGATGGATATACGAGTAAATATTATAACCTTCTTCAGATGCGGATCATGTGGTATAGCTACTTAACATACATATAAGCAAGCAATAACATCTATAGTTAAGAGAGAAATAAATAATCAGTGTTGCGGTAGTTGAAATTTTATAACAGTGATTCCAAACAAGCAATTCCTTAAAGGACAATAAACAATAATGTGCTTCGAATCCAATTATTTTATTAAAACACTATTGGTTGTAAACCAGACATTTAAAACCCAATGATTAAAAACATTTATCACAGTGATTTCATTACCAATTACATCTCTTTACCTTTATCTGTAATATTGTATCTAAAGGTAAATTACAAATACAGAAAGATTTTTTTTTTTAAAAACACAAAATACAAGTATTATATAAACAGAAAAACTGTCAAAAACTGTCAACGCGGCGTTTTGGCGAGATTTTAGTAGTTCCTCGCCTTCTTCAGGACAAACAAATTTTATTTCAGTTTCTCTGGATAACAAAAACACATAATGGCATCACATTAAAAACATATTTCATTTAATATATCATACATTTGAAGCACATTAAACTAAAACTAGCAACTTAGGGGCCGATTCCGATCTCGACCGGTAGTGCTCCGAATCGGATTCGGATTTACCGGATCCGATTCGGAGCCCTGTTTCCGACCGAATCGTACGCGGGTCCGGCCGAGCGAGTACGATGCAGGCACCCGAGAAATCTCCGACCGACTCGAACGCGGCTTCAACACGCTCCGACCGACTCGCATGGACACGACTCGCACCGCGCTATGGAGACGTTTCCCGGCTGGGTAAGTACGATGCGCGCCGCGAGCAGTCCGACCGACTCGCTCCGTCCGGCTCAAAAAAGCTGTCGGAGCCGGACTTTGGGGGTCCGCGTCGGACCCCACTGTACGCGTAGGCGCGCGAGTCACACACAGGGGGGACCCATGGGTCCCCCCTACCTGTGCATGTACGCCGCGATGCGCATGGATGCGTACACGCTGTAGGGGGCGCCCTTGTCCGCCTCGCACCCATTGAGTCAATGGGAGCCCGCGTACGCGTTGTACGACAGGCTCCCATTGACTTCAATGGGAGTCCGACCGACTCGAGTCCGATGGCATGCGTGCACATTGTACTCGTTCGGTCGGACTGCTATGGTCCGATTCAATCGGAATTCTCTCCGGGTCCGGCTCGGTCGGAGAGATTTCCGGCCGGAATCGGAATCGGCCCCTTAATAGAAAAAACCTCCACAAATTTATAAATTACGTATATTGACCTGATTAAGCATGCACTGTGACTTTTGCTTTATGACCTCCCAATCATTAGTCCAAGCAATGTTTTTTGTGCGTATATCACATGATCCTTGGTGACTCATATTTATTTATCTATCCATTTGAAGTGGATAGGTCAACCTTATAGGCAAAAGAACATGAAAAAAGAGCCTTACCAAATAAAGTTATATTGAGACCCTTCAACAAGTCGTCTCTTGGCTCCACGTCCAAATGGAAGGGTCCTATTTCCCTCCAGTGGTATACTGCTGATAAAATTCTATGAAAAGATAGAGGGCTGTTTAGACTATGCATAAACACTAGTCTTCTATTTATGAAAAAACTATTTTAAGAATCACTGTTATAAACTTTCAACAACCTCAACACTGATTATTATCTCTCTATTCCTTGCATTAACTATAGATGTTATTGCTTGCTTATATGTATGTTAAGTACCTATACCACGTAATATTGTTTTGTATATCACACCCCCATAACACAGTTGCTTCCAAGCACTCCTGAAAGCTGCCTACAAGTGATATGAGTTGGAAGATACCATTGTAGTTTGTGATATCATTGCAGAATATGTTTCTAAAACTGTTACTCCCACATGCACTCTGTCTGCAACACATAATCCCATGAAACATATAGTAAAGTAAGGTGTTTGAATCTGACATACTTTGAAGCATCAGCCTCTGTCTCATGATCAATTTACCCTCCTTTACATGTGCACTGTGGCAGTAAATGCAAATCTTCACAGAGCTCAATCAATCAGGGGTTTATAAAGTGTGACTACTCACCCGTGAGGGTCTCAAGGCGCTGGGGGGGGGGGCTGCTGGTCCCTTTGGGTGGAGGATCATTAGAAGAGCCAGGTCTTGAGGTCCTTCTTGAATTGGGTCAGTGACGCGGATTGCCTGAGGTGGAGGGGCAGGGTGTTCCAGGTTGTGGCAGCGAGGTAGGAGAACGAACTTCCTCTGGTTCTGGTCTTGTGGATCTTGGGGACGGAGGCTAGGGCACGTTGGGAGGAATGGAGTTGTCTGGCGGTTATGTGGAATGTGAGGCGGTGGTTCAGGTACGCTGGTCCTATGTTGTGGAGAGCTTTGTAGGCATGTGTGGGGAGCTTGAAGGTGATCCTTTTGTTGACCCGGAGGCCAGTGGAGTTGTCGGAGGTGTTGCATGATGTGGCTGCGGCAGAGGATGTCGAGGACCAGACTGGCAGCGGCGTTATGAACGTTTTGTAGTTTCTTGAGCTGCTTCTGGGTGACGCCGGCATAGAGTGCATTGCCGTAGTCTAGTCTGCTGGTGATGAGTGCGTGGGTGACCGTCTTTCTGGATTCTGCAGGGATCCATCTGAAGGTCTTTCAAAGCAGGCAGAGTGTGAAGAAGCAGGCGGTATTCAGACAGAATATCGAGTTGGAAATGTCGACTTACACAAATATCGGGACACAGAAATATCGACAGCATGAATGTCGTGGTCAAGAATATCGAATTTAAGGTAAGAAATTTCATTTTCAAAAATATAGAAGTCATTAATATTGTTTGCAAAAATATAGTTGTTTAAAATATCTATTTTTTAATTAGTGTTATGTATTTTAGTTTATATTTTAAATGTATGTGATGTATGTTTTTTTTAAAGTATTGTTTATGTTTTTTAATATATGTGTTACATTTTTAGTAGTTATCAATTTTATTTTAAGTAAATTTTGCTTTTTTTAGTTCCGTACCGGGTTGTGGGTTTATAGGGGAATAGGGTGAGAAGTAATTTAATTATATTAAATTAATGATTATTTTTTTATTAATATTTATTTATTTGAGATTTTATAGTGTTAATTGTGGGAAGTAATTTATTTGTAATTAATTATTAATTGGTTGTTAATTAAAATTAAATAATTAATTGGTAATTATTTATGGTAATTGTGTAATTTGTTTTAGGTGCGGTTTGTGGGGTTTATAGGGGTACAGGGTGGGAAGTAATTTATTTGTAATTAATTATTAATTAGTTGTTTAATGTTAATTAATTGGTAATTAATTATGGTAATCGTGTAATTTGTTTTAGGTGCGGGTTGTGAGGTTTATAGGGGTAACGGGTGGGAAGTAATTTATGTTTAATTAATTAATAATTAGTTGTTAATTAATATTAATTAATTAATTTGAAAATCAAATATGGAAATTGTGTTATTAATTTTAGGTGTGTGCTGTGGGGTTTATAGGGGTAAAGGGTGGGAAGTAATTTATGTTTAATTAATAATTAGTTGATCATTAATATTAATTAAATAATTGATATTTAATTAGGTTATTTGTTTTTTTGTGTGTGTGGGTTTTACTGTTATAGGGGTAGAGTATGGGGAGTAAATTATTTTTACTTACTTTATAATTAGTTGTTAAATACTATCAGTTTTGTAATTGTGTAATTAATTTTTTTGCAGTTTAGTTTTAGCTGTGGGCTGTGGGGATTATAAGGGTAAAGTGTGGGAAGTCAATTATTTTTTATGAGTTTTAATTTGTTTTTTAATATTCATAATATTTCTTTAATTGGTAATTAATTATGTTAATTAAGGAAGTACATTTCTTTTTAAATTTAGATGTGGGTTGTGAATTGTGTGGTGTTATAGGGTAGGAAATAAAAAAGTAAATTTATGTAATAATTAATGTTTTTGTTTCTAAATAATTTCTAATTAAAAATATTTATTTGTTTGGAAATTCTTTTTACTTGATTTAATATAATATTTGTAGGTATTTGTCATATTTATTTAAGATTATAATATGTTTTTTATTTCTTTTTAAATATTAAATATATTTGTATTTTAATTTTTAACATATTTATATATTTTTTAATGTATTTAAAAAAATATTTTTGTTGTTAATATTTTGTTTGTTTTTAATTTTGAACTGACTGGAGTGAGAATATTAATTGTTACCCCTCCGCAATCCAACACTTTCCCTACTGTTGCACTCACTGGAGTGGGAATAGTAATTTTTGCCCCTCCGCTATCCAACACTTTCCCTACTGTTACACTCACTGGAGTGGGAATAGTAATTTTTACCCCTCCGCTATCCAACGCTTTCCCTACTGTTACACTCACAGGAGTGGGAATAGTAATTTGACCCCTCCGCTATCTAACACTTTCCCTACTGTTGCACTGACTGCAGTGGAAAATTTAAGTTTGAAGATTTTTAAATAGTTTAATGTTTTAATTTATAATAGAATTTTTTTTAATTAGATTTTATGTTATTGGTACATATATATATAAGAGGTTTATCTTTGATTGCATCGATATCCAGCACTTGCCTCCACGGTATCGGCAATCTGTCATTTTTGCATTTATCCATCATGTCCAATGAAGCGCTGCGTGAGCGAGAAGCAGCTGCTGAAGCGCTCTTTGACAATTTACCTAACGTGCAAAACCAATTAAGAGCCACTGATCCCAGTAAGGGCTCTTGCAACGAGGATTACAAAACTAAGTTCAAACAACTAGAAAAACGTATGCGCACAGAACTGACGAAGTGGTGGGAGGGCAAATCTTTACAAAAATACCGCGATGTGGGCCATGTCCCACGTGGATTGAGAATTATGCTGGCCCCCAGCTTCGAAAACCCCAACCCACAAATGCTCAAAGAATGGGCAGAGATCAACCTTGATGTATCCATGCGACTGATTATTATCTTAATCAAATATGCGGAAATCAACCGCGTAGCAACATTGAAGGAAATTGAGCGTATTAACAATGAACTTGACACAATGGCGCAAAAGGATTTGATATCCAAGGGTCGCGAGGAAATCACTACAAGGCTCAAGAAACATGAAGAGACAATCAAAACACGCAAAGCTTTCAAATTCGCCCGTGATAAGGTGGACTACGAATCTGGTCAGATAATCACCTTCGCCAGGAGATATGACTCGGTAAAAAAACAGAGAATGAACAAACCTTCAACCACAACACAGGGAGCCGCAGCAGCCCTTGAAGAAGCAGATTCGGCTTCGACATCTGATCTCAGCCCAGTAATTGAAAGTGGGACAGATTCAGAGGATGGCAGAGTACTAAGAGGTAGGGGCGACACCACAACTGGTAACTTCAGCCTTGCAGAGGAACTGGATTTTTTAAGATTGGACCAGAGACAAACCCTGCGTCCTCGGCTGCCCAAGAAACAAGGCACTGACGCAGCCGCAGGAGACGTGAGAGAAGGAAACGTAGTAAATCCAAAAACAAACAACAAAAAGAAAAGCAATTGGAGATGCAAATGAACGTGGACACCAAAACCATAATTAATCTCACTGACTTGAATCTCATGGAAGCTGAGAACCAACTCTTCTCCCTTGGTTTGACCTTTTGCCCAGAAAGCAGCTTTAACTACAGCAGCACAAGGATTGACGTCTTTAAGTTCATCAGGAAACTGAAACTTATAAAAATGTTCAAGCTGAAACACACGAGCAATGCCATTCAACCACCCTCCGCTGCAACGACGCCAGCTGGCAATAATCTGCTGGTCTCGGATATCCCCACTATCCGCACCTTGGTCGAGCTAGAATCAATGTCAGAGACTGTCTCTACACAGCAAATCTTACGTAATGAGGGCATTGACTGTACAACAGCCGTCTCCAGCCCATTCAAACCACAATCCACATTTACTCCCATGATGCCGAGAGACGCCATCGATACTTTCAATGATGTCAGTGTTGATGAGCTTAAAGCATTACACCGGAAAAGCACACGGAAACGCCCCAGTCATCACTACCGCAATAAACAATATACAGACCTAATGAATAAACTACAAAAAAACAATGAGGTTATACTTAATAAATTGGACAAGGGTGGCAACATCGTACTATGGCCCAGAGCAATGTACCTTGAGGAAGCATACAGACATCTCAATGACACCAGTTGCTACAAAACATCTAGCCATAAGGAAGTGGCTTCCAGGGGCAAGGAACTCAAAAAGAAACTGAACTCCTATAGATCGGATGGCATTCTCAGCAAAGATGAATTCCTATTTTTATGTAATGATTCTCCTGTGCTCCCAGTGCTATATTTTCTCCCTAAGGTACACAAAGGACTGTCACCTGTCCCAGGTCGCCCAATTATCTCAGCCCGCAAAAGTATGTGAAAATATATCAAAATATGTAGACTTTTTTCTATAGGAACTTGTCACTCAATTACCTTCATACCTTAGAGACACCAGCGACTTCTTGTTAAAAGTCAAAGACATTCCATGGTCTGATGAGTTAATTCTTATGTCCTTAGATATCACCTCATTGTACACCAGTATTCGTCACTGTGATGGTTTGTCCGCTTGCCAACATTTCTTAAAGAAGAGACCTATCCACTGTTACAGGCATAATGATTTGATTTTATTCTTGATTGAGTGGTGTTTGCACAATAATTTCTTCATGTTCGATAAATCAGTTTACCAACAGCTCAGGGGTGTTGCCATGGAAGCCTGTTTTTCCCCCAGTTACGCATGTCTCCATGTGGGCTGGTGGGAGGAGCAGGTTCTCATGGCAAGACACTCTGATGCGTGGAACAGCCACATTGTGACATGGCTACGTTACATAGATGATGTGTTTGTAATTTGGAGAGGCTCCTCCGAGAGTGCCATGTCATTCATCTCTGCTATCAATTCCAATGATCTTAACCTTGAATTTAATGCCAATATAAGTGCAATTTCTGTTGAATTTCTTGATGTTATGATTTATATCTCCAATGGCATACTACATTCCAAACTACAAAGGAAACCTACCGCAGGCAACTCCACTCTGCATGCATCCAGCTTCCACCCTAGACACTTGATTGCCAGCATCCCTTACGGTGAAATGCTGCGACTATGCAGAATCTGCAGCTCTAACAGTGACCTCGTATTATGCCAGAGTGAGGCACACCAGAGATTCAGAGCATGAGGTTACTCTGAAAACAACATAGTTACGGCCACTACCAGGGCTAACTCAATACCTAGAGAAGAGCTCTTGACAGGTAGACCCGACATCAACCTTGGCAACACTGATACCTCTGCAGAGTTGGTCAGCACAGGAACAGTCAATACTCGTCTCATTATCACATACAACAAAGAGGAGTGAGCCATCAGATCAATCATTAACAAACACTGGAGGATTATATGGTCTGACCCAATCTTGGGGGCACTTGTTGCTCAACGCCCGACCATCAATTACAGACGTGCATTTTCCATGCACAACGCTTTGGTCAGGAGCAGCCCTGAAGTCATCTCGAAATCCAACTGGCTTTCTGACATCAAGGGATTTTTTAAATGCAGCAGTTGCAGAGCATGTAAGTTTGGTATCAACACGACCCAAGTCAATGCCACTTTTCGCAAAGAACCATTCACCATCAAAAGCAAACTCACATGTAGAACGGAGTTTGCAGTGTACGTGCTGCAATGTAGTTGCGGCTTAATGTACGTTGGGAGTACTAAACTCCAGGTCCATCTTGGCATCCTCCAACACTTACGTGCCATTGTCAACAGTGATCCCGCGTACCCTGTAGCTAGGCATTTCAAGGACGAACACAACAACAATCTAGACCATCTTAAATATTTTGTTGTTGACAGTGTACCCCCACTCAGACGTGGCGGCGACCGGGAGAAACAACTTAGACGGTTAGAAACACGTTACATTCTTGAACTCAACACGAAATCACCAGCAGGCCTCAATATTAGTGAGGATTTACACAATTTTCTATAGATCTCCTAGATTGTGGGATTTAGTATTGCTTAGCCTGATTACCCCATGCATATTATTCCTATGTCTGTCCCAATAACTTGATTGGTAACCCATATTTTGCCTTCTTGAATTTGACAGTATGATTTTCATACGTCCGATATATGTTGGTTTTTCATTTTTTTCATTTTATTTCATTTACTGTGTTGTACATGATCACTTATTATGTCTATGTGTAGATTTGATACTTTAGTCACACTATCCAGACATATTTGTGGATTACTCGTTCCGGCTGGAACTTGTAGACAGTTGTTTCATTTTTAAGTATTACACTCCCATTTGTTACATAATTGTGGCCAATACGATGATCCAGTTTCTTAACTAATTGCGTTTTACACACTACTGCACTAGATTTGAGTTCACTGCACTTTTCAACACAACACGTATTAGCTCAGCACTCCTGCACTTTCCTGCCCCGTATCTATTGACCCTTTACTTTTTTCATTTCTTAATTGTCTTACATATCTACTACTGTTCTTTCCAGACGGTCCCTACTTAGGTTACATGACTTATTCCGGTGCTGCCACGCATGCCACGCATTTGTGCATTTTGATATTTTCACTTACTTTTTTCCTAGAATCCATTTTTTCATGCTACACCGAATATACCAAGTTCATCTTCTGTGCACCACCAGGAGTCCATTTCGATTACCCTGGCGTTTTGATTCTATTGTGTGCCCAGTAGAAGAAAAGGAACTTGGGGCATACGCCCTTATATGACACGAGGTCAGGCTATAGTCTTTCTACTCTGTGCCCATTACGTTTCTAATACATTGAATGTCGCTCTAAATAGGGCTGTTATCCTCGTATTTACAACAGTTTACATTCACATGTCCTTAGTCCTTTTTATAGGTGTTAAGCGATTTATTCGTACTTTGTACTTTGTGGATTTCAGGAGTCTGTTTATAATGTCACTTGATGTATTTGATGTGTCAGCATTGTAGTCACTTGCATATGACTCTCCGGGATCCGGTCTCAACTTACGTTGCAAATGTCGGAAATAGGACGTAAATAATGTACCAACCGTGTAGATCATGTAAATATAGTAGAAACACTTCTAGGTCTATGTATAGCTGTAACCTACCTGCAGCTCGCCATGTGATCAAGGCCGCAGTTCGGCAGCCGAAACGCATCATTTGGACTTGATGATGTTGCAATAAACAACTTCTTTCTCATCTAACTGGAGTCTGTGCCCGTGTGTTCTCCCGGCGTGGTTAAACCTTGGGATTTTGTTTCGATATATATACAAATATATATATATATATAGGTATATATATATATATATTTGTAATTTTTTATATAATTTTTTAAAATTATAAAATACATTAAAATTAATAGTTTATTAATTGTTTTAAAGTAAATATATATATTAATTATTATGTATGTGTTTCACTTTTTTAAGTTTATTTGTTATATATTTTTTAATTTATATTAAAGATAAGATAAGATAAATTTTATAAAAGCGCTCGAATGCCGAGGCGTTTTGGCGCTAAAAGTGTGTAGAGGGACTGTACCGTTGACAACGGCGACTTAGTTAGTAGGAAATAACCAGGATTTTAGCAGTTTCCTAAAAAGCTGCCGGTTGGATTGCAGTCGCATCGCGATAGGCATCTGATTCCACAGTTTAGCTGCACAATGTGATAAACTTCTACCTCCCCATCTTGCTCTACGAATTTTGGAGACATGAATGAGACCCACATTTGTGGATCTAAGATTTCTGGAGGGAGTGTACCATGAAAACAGTTTCTGGATATCAACCGAACCACCTCCATATAGTGCCTTGTGCACCAAACAGAGGGCCTTAAATTCTACTCGTTGCTGAATGGGAAGCCAGTGTAGAGATCTTATACCAGCTGAGGTGGGATGGCCTTTAGGAATGTTTAATAGTAGTCTTGCCGCAGCATTTTGTAACGATTGTAGTTTCGTCCTCTGTGCCTTGTCAATGCCCATAAAGAGTGCATTGCAGTAGTCTATTTTCGAAAGAATAAGAGCTACCACCACCGACTTCCTCAGTTCCTGAGGAATAAATGGGAAAATCTTCCGTAAAGTCTTCAGTAAGAAGAAGCAGCAGGAGGTTAGCCGATTGATCTGAGCAGCGAAATTAAGCTGATCATCAAAGATCACTCCTAGGTTCTTAGCCTTCGCTGTTTGACGAGGACATTCACCAGCCTCAATCAGCCACCAGCTTTGATTCCACAGGGATTGGCCCTTGCCGAACTCCACTACCTCCGTTTTCTCAGTATTGATCTTAAGAAAATTTAGACTCATCCAGCTCATGATTTCCGTCAAGCTGGCATAAAAGCTAATGGCGGTGGTCTCTGGCTGTTTAGATACGGAAATGACAAGCTGCGAGTCATCCGCATAAGAGACCAAAATAAAGCCATGCTTTCTGATGAGACTGGCCAGTGGAGTAACGTAGATATTAAATAAAGTTGGTGACATGGCTGATCCCTGAGGCACTCCGCATGGAAGGTGAAAGGTGTCGGATTGTAGATTTTCCCAGTGTATGTTTTGCTCCCTAGAGGCTAGAAAGGAAGAGAGAAGGGCCAGAGCCATGTTCTCAATCCCCACAGCCTTCAGCCGCCGCACTAACACCGTATGGTTCACGGTGTCGAATGCTGCTGATAGGTCTAAGAGGAGAAGGACAGCTCTGCCCCCCCCATCCACCTGTCTGCGAATTTCCTCCATTGCCATAATCAAAGCAATCTCAGTGGAGTGACATGACCGAAATCCATGCTGACTTGAGTCAAGCAGATTATTGGAGTCTAGATATTGGGTTAGCTCCCTGTTGACTGATTTTTCAAGGATTTTGGCTGCTATTGGCAGGCATGAAATAGGTCGATAATTTTCGACCTCGGTGGGGTTCAGGGCAGGCTTTTTCAGGATCGGCCTGATACACGCCTTTTTCCAGGCACAAGGATAAATCCCTGACTCTAACACTTTGTTTAAAAGGGGGGTTAGATGTAAACTAATCTTCCCAGAGACCAGGTGCAAAGTGGCCGGTGGAAACGGATCATTGGGTGATCCTGATTTAGTGGTAAGGAGGATATTGTTCACTTCCTCATGCGTGAGAGGCCGAAAACTGGTAAGTTGGCACTGAAATGTCTTCTCCTCCAGTTGTGGCCTGTTACAGTCGTCCGCGACATGAGCTGTGTTCAGAAGGTCGCTGTAGATCAGTTGTATCTTAGTCTGGAAGAAATTAGCCAGCTTATTACAGAAGGCTTGATCCGGCCTAAACTGATTAACCTGCTGCGGCTTAGATAACAACTGGATAGATTTAAAAAGCTCCCTAGAGGAGTTGTTAGCCGCCTCAATTTTTGCAGTGAAATATGCTGATTTGACTTTTATAATGGCCTCCTTATATTGTTTTAAGGCTAAATTATATGCCAACTTGTGCTCCTTACTATAATCAGATCTCCATGTGCGTTCAATTCTCCTACATTTGGCCTTTATGCTTTCAAGATCTGGTCCATACCACGGCGAAGTAGCCTGAGATCTTCTTGCTCTAATGATTTTTTCAGGTGCTACATGGTTGACTGCTGTTTGGATACATTTGTCAAACTGGTAGGCTGCGTCATTATTATCAGAGACCAGTAAGGGAGGGCAGGTGTTTAGGGCCTGTTCCAATTCTTTGCTTGTATTTTATTCCATGATCGAATTTTTACCAAGGATGGCTTGCTTGGGATGGCATGATGAGGCTGGATCAACTTAATCTTAAAATATATAGCCTTATGATCTGTCCATGGTAGTGGGGAGATTTTAGTCAAAGTGATGTCGGGGTTATTAGTAAAAATGCCGTCAAGCGTCTGACCGGCAGTGTGAGTAGGTTCAGATACTATTTGGGCTAGGCCATAGGCTGCTAGATTATCAAGTAGCCTGCTAGTGTCTGAGTTGTTATTTAGTTCCAAATGGAAATTAAAATCACCCAGGATGGTAAAGGAAGGGGATTCTAAGCAGGATTCAAGTAGGGTCTGAAGAGCTAGAGTGAAGGCAGCTCTCGGACCAGGTGGCCGATACAAGAGTAAGCCTTGGAAGGTAGAAATGTTATTTATTTTAAACGTAAAACGCATTGCCTCCGCCGGTAGCAGTGAAATTGATTCAACTCGCACATTTAAGTGAACGCGATGGATTATCGCTATTCCCCCTCCTTTATTCCCTACCCTGTCTTGGCTAGTTACTGAGTAACCTGCCGGGAGTGCAATATTCCAGTCAGGGTCAGAGGCCAGATTAGTCCAGGTCTCAGTCAGAAATACTATATATAGATATATTAGATATACTTTATTTTTTATATTAATTTTATTATTTAACATATTTGATATGTATTATCTTATTTTATATATATATATATATATATATATATATATATATATATATATATATATATATATATATATATATATATATATATATATATATATATATATTCACTGAAAAAACCATAGGTTTCAGGGACGTTATAGTTACAAATTAGCATTTAAAAAACCTTTGAAATTCACTGAAAAAACCATAGGTTTTAGGGACAGTTATAGTTAGTTGGACATTGCACTCGTACAAAACCCGTGAAATTCCCCCGTTATAGTTAGTCCAGCTAACTATAACTCGCGCCCCGCAATGCACTGCTGATGACGTCACATATTACATCACTCATGACATGGTCAGTGACATCACTGATGACATCACTGATGACATCTCAAATGACATCACTGTTGACATCATCCAGTGACTGTGTGTTTCTGTAAAGTTTAAATATTTTTAATATATATAGGAAAAGACGTATTGAAGAATGAGTGGGTGTGTAACAGTCTGTATGGATGATTTAGTAGGTGCGTGACTGACTGTATAAGTGAGTGATTTAACGTATCTTACTGAATGCATGGGTTAGTGACTAAACTGGGTGAATGTCTGTATCCGTCTGTCTGTTGCTGTGTAAGTGGCTGCATGTGTTTGTGAATAGCTACATGAGTGTCTATATGAGTTATTGAATGCTTGTGTGAGTATCTGTTTGGGTGCCTGAGTGTTTGTGTGAGAGGGGTGTGTGCGACTCTGTGCATAGATGTGTGAGTGGGTGATTCACTGGGTGGATGGTTTCAAGAGTGCATCTGTGATAGACTGTATGGGTGGGTAAGTGTGTGTAAGAGTGTGTTAGTGAGTGAATGTATGTCCCAGTGGTACATGTGTGAGTAACTACATATGTGAAAGGCAGTATATATGTGTGTTGGAGTATATAAATAGCTATTAGCGAGAGTGACTGATTGTGATAGTGGCTGTATGGATGAGTGTGTGCTTGTATCAGTGATTGTATAAGAGCGTAAGAATGTGCTAGTATTTGTATGAGTAAGTGAGCTGGTGTGTGTATAACTGTATAGGTGAGTAAATGGTAGTGTGTTTAATTATTTGCATGACTGACTAGGTGTGTGAGTACCTCTATGGATGAGTGGCGGTGTTTGAGTGTCTATATAGGAGTATGAGTGCATATGATAGTCCTGTACTGAGTGACCGTAAGTATGAGTGACTGTTCGGGTGAGTGAGTGGATGTGTGCGTAGACCTAAGAATCAGTGAGTGGGTATGTAGTTATTGGTGTTGGAGTGTCTATGGTTTTGCGAATGGCAGTCTTTACTTTAGAGTGGGTGTATCAAAGGTTATATTAGGGTGTGAGAAGATGCATGAAATTATCACATGGATGATGTCATCAGTGATGTCATCAGTGATGTCATTTGAGATGTCATCAGTGATGTCATCAGTGATGTCACTGACCATGTCATGAGTGATGTAATATGTGACGTCATCAGCAGTGCATTGCGGGCGCGAGTTATAGTTAGCTGGACTAACTATAACGGGGGAATTTCATGGGTTTTGTACGAGTGCAATGTCCAACTAACTATAACTGTCCCTAAAACCTATGGTTTTTTCAGTGAATTTCAAAGGTTTTTTAAATGCTAATTTGTAACTATAACGTCCCTGAAACCTATGGTATTTTCAGTGAATTTCAAAGGTTTTTAAATGCTAATTTGTAACTATAACATGTCTGAAACCTACGGTTTTTTCAGTGAATTTCAAAGGTTTTGTAAATGACAATTTTTAAATGTATTAATTGTTATATAAATTTTTTAATACTGATTTACTACATTTTTAGAAACTATTTTTTTTTACATATTTTATTTTTTAAATTACATTGTAATTACATTATACATTACATTACAAAAAATACTTTCTCAGAATGAATTACTTTAGTTTAAATACTTTGCACATAGGCAATAGACTTTTAAGTACAGTAGTTACAGTTGTTGCAATGGGCAACACATTTTCAAACACAATGCAACATTCAGCTCAATGTGAATTTCTAGTTAAATGCAATTAGTTACTTTATGGATTACTTTTCTAACCACAGGACTGGATCCTAGATTCAGTCCTGGCACATCTCCTGTAAACAGTTGAGTAAAAGCGTTTGGTTACAGTCGTGATTTTTAAGGAATATTATTGTACTTTAAAAGTTGACACTTAGAAACTTTTCTCATAGAATCACCAATGTTATCCTATGGAAGGAAATTCACTTAGCAGGTAAAAACTGTTATCGTTACTTTTTCTTACTCAGTGTTGGATCCTGGATCCAGCACTGGTGCATCTCCTGTAAACAGTTGAAAGAATGCGTTTAAGTCATACAGGCGATTTTTAAGGAATATTTGTAGTTTGTGAAAATCGACACTTTGAAACTTTTCTGCTGAAAACCAGACAATGGATTCCTATGGAAGAAAATATAAGTTACTGGTAAGTACGGTTAAAATTACTTTTCAGGGTCAGTGCTGGGCTAAAAGATGCAGCACTGGGTTCTCTCCTGATAACAGGTGAGTAAATTGGAATTCGTACTTTGGTTGATTTTAGAGGAATATTATAAAGTTCCAAAACTCCACACTTAGAAGAATTTCCAAGTGAAACCAGTCAATGTTAGCCTATGAAGGAAATTCAAGTTACCGGTAAGTACGGTTAAAATTAATTTTGAGGATCAGTACTGGGCTGAAAGATGCAGCACTGAGGTCTCTCCTGATAACAGGTGAGTAAATCAGAATTCGGATTTCGGCTGATTTTAGAGGAATATTTTAAAGTTCCAAAAATCAACACTTAGAAACTTTTTCAGCAAAAAGCAGGCAATTATATCCTATGGAAGGAAATTCAAGTTACTGGTAAGTACGGTTAAAATTACTTTTGAGGATCAGTACTGGGCTGAAAGATGCAGCACTGAGGTCTCTCCTTATAACAGGTGAGTAAATCGGAATTCGTATTTCGGCTGATTTTAGAGGAATATTTTAAAGTTCCAAAACTCCACACTTAGAAGAATTTCCAATTGAAACCAGTCAATGTTAGCCTATGGAAGGAAATTCAAGTTACTGGTAAGTACGGTTAAAATTACTTTTCAGGACCAGTACTGGGCTAAAAGATACAGCACTGAGGTCTCTCCTGATAACAGGTGAGTAAATCGGAATTCGTATTTCGGCTGATTTTAGAGGAATATTTTAAAGTTCCAAAACTCCACACTTAGAAGAATTTCCAAGTGAAACCAGTCAATGTTAGCCTATGGAAGGAAATTCAAGTTACTGGTAAGTACGGTTAAAATTACTTTTCAGGACCAGTACTGGGCTAAAAGATACAGCACTGAGGTCTCTCTTTATAACAGGTGAGTAAATCGGAATTCGTATTTCGGCTGATTTTAGAGGAATATTTGTATGTTTCAAAATCAACACTTAGAAACTTTTTCAGCAAAAAGAAGGCAATGATATCCTATGGAAGGAAATTCAAGTTACTGGTAAGTACGGTTAAAATTACTTTTCAGGACCAGTACTGGGCTGAAAGATGCAGCACTGAGGTCTCTCCTTATAACAGGTGAGTAAATCGGAATTCGTATTTCGGATGATTTTAGAAGAATATTTGCACAATGGTGAAGGGAGGGGGCGGGGCCTGAGGTGACATCTGTGCAAACGCGCCCCGTGGCGCGTTTTAAGTTGGGGGATTAAGTCCCCTTGAATCCTGAGGGTCCCTAGTTGCCAACTAGCCCACCAGTAACCTCCAATATGCGCCAGGGGGCTGCGTTGCAGAGACGTGTAGAGAGGCCACACCCTTTTACACCTCTCTGCAACGCAGCTCTGTGGCGCTTTCTGGATGTACCTGTTGGGCTAGTTGGCCCCAGGGACCCTCAGGATTGAAGGGGATTTAATTCCCCATCTTAAAACGCGCCACGGGGCCTGTTTGCACACATGTCACCTGAAGCCCCGCCCTCCCTTCACCACTGTGCAAACGCGCCCCGTGGCGCGTTTTAAGTTGGGGGATTAAGTCCCCTTGAATCCTGAGGGTCCCCGGAGTCCAACTAGCCCACCATATACCTCCAAAAAGCCCCGGAGGGTGGCGGTCCCCGGGGCTTGGGGGCCCTTGGAGGCCCCCACACATTAAATTATCCCCCCCACCATGCCCCCGGGACTTGGGCCACCCGGGGCCAATACCATCGAGCGCGGGAGACCGCGCTTCGATTTTTTGCCCAGGGGGTCCTTGTGGGACCCCCTGAGCAAACCTAGGGGGTCAGGGTGTTTCTACCCTGCCCCCTTTGCGCACTTGTTTCTGTCCCTCGGTTCTACCGAGGGACAAAATGGCTGCCAACATTTCCTGAATCGGAATGTTGACAGCCAATTAACATGCAGCTCGTGATCGGGACCATGCGCGCAGGGTGCGCTGAGGGTACGCGGACCCTACTCGGCCATAGATATCACTAACTTTTTACTTTTCATTTTCTCAGCAACTACTGAACGGATTTACACCATTTAACAAAAGGGTTCTTTCTGAACCAAGAACTACCTGTTTGCCAAATTTGGTGTAATTCCGTTCAGCAGTTCGGGCTGTAGCCGTGTCTAAAGTTTCCTATGGAAAAATGCATGGGGAAAACGCGCTTTGGGACCCCCTTTTTCTCGGCCCCCGCTTGACGAATCCCCGAGACTTTCAGGGTAGGAGCGGACCGGAGCGGGCCACAAAGTTTGAAAATTTCGCGAAGATACGTCAACCGGCAAGAGAGTTATCTCAAATAGAATGTCGCGGATTTCCTATGGATAATAGGTTGTAACTATAACTATCTACTGGCGACCGCCAGTAGATAATATATATATATATATATATATTCACACACCAGAATCCTGTCTGCCTATCCTCGGCAGAACCAGCAGGCACGGACCTCAGCCAAACTCAGAAGAAAACTACTTCAGACTCGATGTCGTGGAGAAGCAGTGCAATTTTAATTCAAAATTAACCACGGAGATACACAGGCATAATGCCTGCCATTATATATATATATATATATATATATATATATATATATATATATATATATATATATATATATATATATATATATATATATAAAAATCAATATTTTGTACAACTATATTTTTTACATCAATATTTTGTTTCTCAATATTTTTGAACTTACCTGTTTAAGTATAGGGAGTCGATATTTTTGCATTCTAGATTTTTTCATCGATATTTTTCACGTCAATATTCTGTCAGTGAACCGAAGCAGGCTGAGGAAACTGCATTGATTTGGCGGTTCATTGTGAGTGATGAGTCCAATATGATGCCGAGGTTGCGTGTGTGGTCCGTAGGGGTGGGGGGGGTCCCAGAGCGGCTGGCCACCAGGAGTCGTCCTAGGCTGAAGGGGTGGGGCCCAGGATGAGTACGTCGGTCTTGTCTGAGTTGAGCTTGAGGCAGCTGTCTTTCATCCATGTGGCGACGGCCTTCATTCACGCATGTGCTGTGAAAAGACAACCTGTTGCGACGTCCACCAACAGCTGACATAAGGAGTGTTGAACAAATTGTAAGATGACAGCAAGTACTTTATAAAACTCCTAAATAAATAAATATCTTCACTTCTCTGATGACACGCTCACGACTATCCAGGTACTAGATGAGGAGCACAACATAGAGGCGTATGTTACAGAATTACCAGCACTCAGTTTGTGAATAATCAACTTTAAATACCTAAGAACACATCAAAACCTATAAAGGTGTGAGGTAGACATGGGGGGAGAAACCAGAGAATCAGAGCAAGGAGAATGCTGACGACTAGTCAGAGACTGTGGTGTTGCAGCAGTCCTGAAATTGACTCGGTGTTCTTTCCTACCATTAGTATTATATGTACTTATCAAGGTAATGCCTCAGAGATAGGGATTTAATTGTTTATTTCCCTATGACTTGCACCCATCTTCTGTGTGCTCAATGCCTGGCAGAACCTCAGTGTCTCCCGATGACCTTGTTCAATCTGGGTGACTGCCTCATCTTTTTTCCCATTCCCCAAATCTTGCAGGTAGGTTGCAGCTTGCTCTTCTCATCCGAGCAAAAGTCAGACCACATATCTTCCTGAGGCCAATTGCTTCTCCTGCCTGTATAGCCTACCCCACATAACCACCATCTCTTGCAGCCTGATCCTCCCTCCTGTCTCAGGGGGAATGATGCTACCTGGTCTGCGCTGCAGCCGGCACCCAACATCTGAGTCTTTTCCTAACTCTTGTCATCCATGGCCAAGCCCGCATTCTTGTGTCCCATCCAGTCTCCTGTGGACCAGTTCCTAGGCTCTATCATCTGATACCTGTCCCCAAACACGCACCGCTGACATCCAGCCATAGCCTACTTCTCCTGTTAACCATACCATTTCAGAAAACCATGAAAAACCCACATTTGCCTTTAAGTGGAGACTCCAAATAGAGAAAGACTACTGGACCGAGTACAGACAGTCCCTTCCATCTTCCTCTTTCATTATTTAGACCAGGGGTCTCCATCCTCTTCTGTAATCAGAGCTACTTCTGGTCAGTGAAAATTATCCTGCACTACAGAAGGCCAAGTAACGCGCGCATTCTTTCCAGACACCCACTTGCCCAGCTTCATTGAATTTAAACCTAATGTCCATTAAGCCCGATACTATGGTTTAAACAAAATACTGTGACTAGGAGTGCTGTGATAGGGCTGCCATGTACGTCAGTGAGTGCATCGTCCCTGGGGGAATGTATGAACATGTATGAGAGCCTGTGTCGTATGTACTTGTAGCACAGGACATGCCTTTCGCCATATGTGGCACTGTTACATGTACAACACAAACATACAACCATTTTTTTTTAAATGGGAGAAATTTTAAGTGCTGAAAATTGTTCTGCAAAAATGTTCCTTATAAGGAACATTTTTCTGTACTTGATGAAACATTTTTCTGCACTTTAAATTGATCCCATAAAAAAAAATGGCTGTATTTTTCAGTTATATATATGACAGCATGTACACCAGCCACTGGGAGCAAGATGCCTGCCATGTGGAAATACGACACTTTGAAATGGGAGGAAATTAAACTGAAGAGTTAACTTTATGTTGATATGCATTACATAAAACTCATCATTTTAATTTTCTCCCATGTGAAAGCCTCTTTACAAAACAGCAGGCACTTTACACCCAGTGGCCTGTGGATATGGTGCCATATTTATAACAGGAAAATACAGTCCTTTGTTTAAATGTGAGGAATTTAGAGAGAAGAAACATGGTTCATAAACAATTAGGACGTAATTGGCTTAATTTAAAGTAGAGAAAAACATTAAGACAATGTTTTATAGAAACATTTTTCTTCACTTTAAATTTCTCCCATTTAAAAGAAAATGAGTATATTTTTCATTTATAAATATGGCACTGTGACTAGCAGCCACTGGGAGCAAGATGCCTGCTGTTTGTAAATGTGACACTTTGAGAAGGGAGAAAACTCAAATGAAGAGTTTACTTAATCATTAAGTTAACTCTTAATTTTAATGTTCTCTCATGTAAAAGCATTCAGAAATATCATTTTGTTCTCATGCTCCAATATTGAGTTGAGAATGATTTATCGAAGAGTTCAATACCTCAGTGCTTCAGTTCTGACCTCTGTGACCCACATGGGTCATAAATCAGAGAGGAGCATTGCTCATTATCAGGCTCCTCTATCTGCAGCCTGATAATAATGTAAAATAAACATAGCCTTTCCTTAACTTTAAATAGAAAACACAACACTTATTTATTACAGTTCTTAGTTAACCCCTTCGCTGCGTTCGTCGGCCAACGGCCGTCGCGAGCACTACCTCGGTAGTGCTGCGCACGTCCGTTGGCCGACGCGGCCCCGCCCACTCCTTTAAACCGCCGCACCGCGGTGGAATGTTCGCCGCGGTAAAGGGGTTAAAAATGAACCCCAGGCTGGGAGCTACTCTGAAGGTTTCTGCAAGCTATGATGGACTGCTCGGAGACACCTGATCTAGACCCATCAATACCCAGGTACCAGCTACTGGTTTCTTGCACTAGTCTTATGCTGCTACATGAAGCAGGGAAGGAAGCAATGGGAGTCTGTAGCCACCTAATGCGGAGACTTTCAGCATGTGGAGGGGATTCTGACAATGCATGACAACCAATGAGATGAGGCTTCACACCCTTAGCAGCCTGGGTGGAAGGATGAAAGTGCTGCTACTACGAGACCAGGAAAATTGAGCTGCAACAACATCACCAAGGCGGGAGAGCGGGAGGTCAGACCATCACTCCAGGACAGGTAAGTCAATGATAGTGGGCAAAGCTTATGTACACCTAAAACATACATACAACAAGAAACACTGAAGAGAGCTCCTATCATGCATCCAACCATGTGTAGATGCTTCATATGTTTCGGTATCACCACGCTTGCAGCAACATCACCCATAATAATAAACAATCACAACCTCTAACAGAGCACATCAATCAGTACAGTGCGCATACGTCAGCACAGTTCAGAGATATCATATTGGTGGGGTATACAGAGCTTACCACACATTTCTTTGCAGATAACCCAGATACGTCTCCAAGACACAACATATCACAGTAAACACCTAACAGCTAAACTGATTTAAATGGACACAGTGACTCCTAACAACACACAATACTTTCAATCACTTCCTACACAAACCAATCCTTCAGGTGACACACACCCGAATGGGTAAGGATCTCTGTCTATGCGCTCCAAACAGAATTAACCACTACAACTCACCCACAACCAAACATATATACAAAATATTAACTGCAGCTACAATGTTGATGAGCCTATCCAAAGAAAAAACAGAGAGTGATGGAATCTTCAGGACCATGAGGTGAAGGTAGCTGAACACTGAAGAGCTGGAAGGTGATACTAAGGGCCTTGTATAAAGCCCTATACAAATCTATGAACATAACACATCATGATTAAGGAGTGGTCTGACAACCAGGCACAGACCCGAGGGCCGCACTTTGAGCTGGCGGCCATGTCTTTCTGATGACATTTGCTCGTTTCATTTTTAGATGCTGAATGAGCTGTTTTTCACTGCAACCAACACAGGTGTGAAAGTAGCCTATGAAACGACAGTATGTTAAAAATCAAACGATCAAATAAAAAAAATCCTGTGGAGTTATAGCACACACACAAACAGCTATGGAGTTACAGCTCACATAAAATAAAGACAGAAGTTACAGGTCAGGTGAACTCTATATATGGTTACAGCTCTCATAAAATTCTCACGGTTATACCTCGTACAAAATAGCTACAGATTCATAGTTCTCACAAAAGAGGTACAGTTACATGTCGCACAAAATAGCTAAAGTCATAGGTCTCACAAATGAGGTACAGTTACATCTCACGCAAAATAGCTACAGAGTTATAGCTTTCACAAAAGAGGTACAGTTACCTCTCGCGCAAAATAGCTAGAGTCATAGGTCTCACAAATGAGGTACAGTTACATCTCACACAAAATAGCTACAGTCATAGCTCTCACAAAAGAGCTACAGTAACATCTCACACAAAATAGCTACAGAGTTATAGCTCTCACAAATAAGGTACAGTTACATCTCACACAAAATAGCTACAGAGTTATAGCTCTCACATAAGAGGTACAGTTACATCTCACAAAAAATAGCTAGTCATAGCTCTCACAAAAGACGTACAGTTACATCTCGCATGAAATAGATACACAGTCATAGCTCTCATAAAATAGCTGCAGAGTTATAGCTCTCATAAAAGAGGTACAGTTACATCTCACACACAATAGCTACAGTCATAGCTCTCACAAAAGAGGTACAGTTACATCTCACACAAAATAGCTACAGTCATAGCTCTCACAAAAGAGGTACAGTTACATCTCGCACAAAATAGCTACAGAGTTATAGCTCTCATAAAAGAGGTACAGTTACATCTCACACACAATAGCTACAGAGTCATAGCTCTCACTAAAGAGGTAGTTACATCTCGCACAAAATAGCTACAGAGTTATAGCTCTCATAAAATAGCTGCAGAGTTATAGCTCTCATAAAAGAGGTACAGTTACATCTCACACACAATAGCTACAGTTATAGCTCTCACAAAGAGGTACAGTTACATCTCACACAAAATAGGCACAGAGTTCCATCTCTCTCAGAGCAGCTACGGGTATACAGCCAGGGTTGCTTCTATACATAGGCCAATTAAGCCATTCCCTATGTCCCCCACTGATGGATTGCTGATGGCACCACAGGCCTCTCAAACCTGAACCCTTCAGAATTGTGCTGCAGGTCTGGAGGAGAGTGCATGACAACAAGGGTGGGGTGCCAAAGCAAGTACATCAAAACATTCTTTAGATGGCTGCGGTTACAGCTCACACAAAACAGCGACAAAGATCAGCTCACAGAGTGGCAGCTCATGCAAGTTAGTTACAAGCATCTCACATAAAATACATACAGAGTTACAGGTCAAAAATAGCTATGCACTTACAACCAGAACAAAGTAGCTACATTTGAAGCTCACACGAGTTGCTCCCTAGTTACAGCTCACTCAAATCATTTAGAAATATCAGCTACATGAAATGCCTTTAGAGTTACAGCTCACATCAAGAGGTACGGAATTACAGTTTACACAAAATGGCTACCTAATTACACCTCACACAGAAACAGTGACCAAGTTCAAGGCTCACAAAACGGCTTCAGTCATAGCTCGCATAAAATCAGTTCACAATTACAGCTCACACAAAGCAGTCGTGGCGTTACAGGCTACAGTTTACAAAAAATAGCTGTATAGTTACAATTCACCCACAATGGCTACTGAATTACAGCCTGCATAAATATGTACAAATATACAGCTCATGCAATGCAGCAATATAATTAAATTCATTAAAAATGTTTACATGGTTACAGCTTGCATGTATTTGTTACAAGATTACAGCTCACAAAATAGTTACAGAATTACAACTCACAAAAATATTTATATAGTTATAGCTTACACACAATCGCTAAACTTACAGCTCACACAGAGAAGCTGTGGAATTACAGGCAGGCTACATCTCCCAGAAATTAGTCAGAGTTACAGCTCTGAAAAAACGTTGCACAGAGTTACAACTCCTGCTAATTAGCCACATTTTTACACATTCCACAAAATAAATATTTAGTTATAGTTCACACAGCACAGCTACTGCACAGAAAAGCTATGACTTTTAATGGCTACTCTGCAAAATAACTAAAATATATACATATTTATTTGCAGGGATAGCCATAATGCAGCTTCCTGTTCTGCTGTGTTACTTCCTCATTTATACATTGGATGTTAAGTGAAACTAATCTAAATCTTTTCTTTTAAGTAACACAGCAGTAGTGGTGAACGCACATTATACTGTCATTGGACATGCAGTAGCGGTGAATGCCTGCTAGACTCTCATTGGGAATGCAGTTGCAATGAATTCCCCCTTGACTATCACTGGGCGTGCAGTAATGGTGAATGCCCGCTAGACTGTCATTGGACATGCAGTAATGGTGAATGCCCGCTAGACTGTCATGGGACATGCAGTAGCGGTGAATGCCCACTAGACTATCATTGGACATGCAGTAGCGGTGAATGCCCGCTAGACTTTCATTAGACATGCATTAGCGGTGAATGCCCGCTAAACTCTCATTGGACATGCAGTAGTAATGAATACCCGCTAGACTATCATTGGACATGCAATAGCAGTGAATGCCCGCTAGACTCTCATTGGACATGTAATGAATGCCCGCTAGACTATCATTGGACATGCAGTAGCGGTGAATGCCTGCTAGACTCTCATTGGACATGCAGTAGCGGTGAATGCCCGCTAGACTCTCATTGGACATGCAGCAGCGGTGAATGCCCGCTAGACTTTCATTGTATATGCATTAGCGGTGAATGCCGGCTAGACTATCATTGGACATGCAGTAGTGGTGAATGCCCGCTAGACTCTCATTGGACATGCAGTAATGGTGAATGCCCGCTAGACTGTCATTGGACATGCAGTAGCGGTGAATGCAAGCTAGACTCTCATTGGACATGCAGTAATGGTGAATGCCCGCTAGACTGTTTTGGACATGCAGTAGCGGTGAATGCAAGCTAGACTCTCATTGGACATGCAGTAGCGGTGAATGCCCGCTAGACTCTCATTGGACATGTAGTAGCGGCGAATGCCGGCTAGACTATCATTGGACATGCAGTAGTAATGAATGCCCGCTATACTATCATTGGACATGCAGCAGCAGTGAATGCCCGCTAGACTGTCATTGGACATGCAGTAGTGATGAATGCCCGGCAGACTCTCATTGGACATGCAGTAGCAGTGAATGCCCGCTAGACTGTCATTGGCCATGCAGTATCGGTGAATGCCCGCTAGACTATCATTGGACATGCAGTAGCGGTGAATGCCCGCTAGACTTTCATTGGACATGCATTAGCGGTGAATGCCCGCTAGACTATCATTGGACATGCAGTAGTAATGAATGCCCGCTAGACTATCATTGGACATGCAGTAGCAGCGAATGCCCGCTAGACTGTCATTGGACATGCAGTAGTAGTGAATGCCCACTAGACTATCATTGGACATGCAGTAGCGGTGAATGCCCGCTAGACTCTCATTGGACATGCAGTAGTAATGAATGTCCGCTAGACTATCATTGGACATGCAAAAGCAGTGAATGCCCGCTAGACTATCATTGGACATGCAGTAGTAATGAATGCCCGCTAGACTATCATTAGACATGCAGTGGCGGTGAATGCCTGCTAGACTCTCATTGGACATGCAGTAGCGGTGAATGCCCGCTAGACTGTCATTGGACATGCAGCAGCGGTGAATGCCCGCTAGACTTTAATTGTATATGCATTAGCGGTGAATGCCGGCTAGACTATCATTGGACATGCAGTAGTGGTGAATGCCCGCTAGACTCTCATTGGACATGCAGTAATGGTGAATGCCCGCTAGACTGTCATTGGACATGCAGTAGCGGTGAACGCAAGCTAGACTCTCATTGGACATGCAGTAATGGTGAATGCCCGCTAGACTCTCTTTGGACATGCAGTAGCGGTGAATGCCAGCTAGACTATCATTGGACATGCAGTAGTAATGAATGCCCGCTATACTATCATTGGACATGCAGTAGCAGTGAATGCCCGCTAGACTGTCATTGGACATGCAGTAGTGATGAATGCCCATCAGACTCTTATTGGACATGCAGTAGCAGTGAATGCCCGCTAGACTGCCATAGGACATGTAGTATCGGTGAATGCCCGCTAGACTATCATTGGACATGCAGTAGCGGTGAATGCCCGCTAGACTTTCATTGGATATGCAGCAGCGGTGAATGCCCGCTAGACTTTCATTGGATATGTATTAGCGGTGAATGCCCGCTAGACTATCATTGGACATGCATTAGCGGTGAATGACCGCTAGACTCTCATTGGACATGTAGTAATGGTGAATGCCCGCTACACTATCATTTGACATGCAGTAGTAATGAATGCCCGCTAGACTATCATTGGACATGCAGTAGCAGTGAATGCCCGCTAGACTGTCATTGGAAATGCAGTAGTAGTGAATGCCCGCTAGACCCTCATTGGACATGCAGTAGTGGTGAATGCCCGCTAGACTGTCATTGGACATGCAGTAATGGTGAACACCCGCTAGACTATCATTGGACATGCAGTAGTGGTGAATGCCCGCTAGACTATCATTGGACATGCAGTAGTGGTGAATGCCCGCTAGACTGTCATTGGACATGCAGTAGTGATGAATGCCCGGCAGACTCTCATTGGACATGCAGTAGCAGTGAATGCCCGCTAGACTGTCATTGGCCATGCAGTATCGGTGAATGCCCGCTAGACTATCATTGGACATGCAGTAGCGGTGAATGCCCGCTAGACTTTCATTGGACATGCATTAGCGGTGAATGCCCGCTAGACTATCATTGGACATGCAGTAGTAATGAATGCCCGCTAGACTATCATTGGACATGCAGTAGCAGCGAATGCCCGCTAGACTGTCATTGGACATGCAGTAGTAGTGAATGCCCACTAGACTATCATTTGACATGCAGTAGCGGTGAATGCCCGCTAGACTCTCATTGGACATGCAGTAGTAATGAATGTCCGCTAGACTATCATTGGACATGCAAAAGCAGTGAATGCCCGCTAGACTATCATTGGACATGCAGTAGTAATGAATGCCCGCTAGACTATCATTAGACATGCAGTGGTGGTGAATGCCTGCTAGACTCTCATTGGACATGCAGTAGCGGTGAATGCCCGCTAGACTGTCATTGGACATGCAGCAGCGGTGAATTCCCGCTAGACTTTAATTGTATATGCATTAGCGGTGAATGCCGGCTAGACTATCATTGGACATGCAGTAGTGGTGAATGCCCGCTAGACTCTCATTGGACATGCAGTAATGGTGAATGCCCGCTAGACTGTCATTGGACATGCAGTAGCGGTGAACGCAAGCTAGACTCTCATTGGACATGCAGTAATGGTGAATGCCCGCTAGACTCTCTTTGGACATGCAGTAGCGGTGAATGCCAGCTAGACTATCATTGGACATGCAGTAGTAATGAATGCCCGCTATACTATCATTGGACATGCAGTAGCAGTGAATGCCCGCTAGACTGTCATTGGACATGCAGTAGTGATGAATGCCCATCAGACTCTTATTGGACATGCAGTAGCAGTGAATGCCCGCTAGACTGCCATAGGACATGTAGTATCGGTGAATGCCCGCTAGACTATCATTGGACATGCAGTAGCGGTGAATGCCCGCTAGACTTTCATTGGATATGCAGCAGCGGTGAATGCCCGCTAGACTTTCATTGGATATGTATTAGCGGTGAATGCCCGCTAGACTATCATTGGACATGTAGTAATGGTGAATGCCCGCTAGACTATCATTGGACATGCAGTAGTAATGAATGCCCGCTAGACTATCATTGGACATGCAGTAGCAGTGAATGCCCGCTAGACTGTCATTGGAAATGCAGTAGTAGTGAATGCCCGCTAGACCCTCATTGGACATGCAGTAGTGGTGAATGCCCGCTAGACTGTCATTGGACATGCAGTAATGGTGAACACCCGCTAGACTATCATTGGACATGCAGTAGTGGTGAATGCCCGCTAGACTTTCATTGGATATCATAAGCATTAGCGGTGAATGCCCGCTGGACTATCATTGGAAATGCAGTAGCGGTGACTGCCCGCTAGACTCTCATTGGACATGCAGTAATGGTGAATGCCCGCTAGACTGTCATTGGACATGCAGTAGTGGTGAATGCAAGCTAGACTCTTATTGGACATGCAGTAGCGGTGAATGCCCGCTAGACTATCATTGGACATGCAGTAGCAGTGAATGCCCGCTAGACTCTCATTGGACATGCAGTATCGGTGAATGCCTGCTAGACTCTCATTGGACATGCAGTAGCGGTGAATGTCCGCTAGACTATCATTGGACATGCAGTAGCAGTGAATGCCCGCTAGACTGTCATTGGACATGCAGTAGCGGTGAATGCCCGCCAGACTCTCATTGGACATGCAGTTGCAGTGAATGCCGGCTAGACTGTCATTGGACATGCAATAATGGTGAATAACAGCTAGACTATCATTGGACATGCAGTAGTGGTGAATGCCCGCTAGACTATCATTGGACATGCAGTAGCGATGAATGCCCGCCAGACTCTCATTGGACATGCAGTTGCGGTGAATGCCCGCTAGACTGTCATTGGACATGCAATAATGGTGAATTACAGCTAGACTGTCATTGGACATGCAGTAGTGGTGAATGCCCGCTAGACTCTCATTGGACATGCAGTAGCGGTGAATGCCCGCTAGACTCTCATTGGACATGCAGTAATGGTGAATGCCCGCTAGACTATCATTGGACATGCAGTAGCGGTGAATGCCCGCTAGACTATCATTGGACATGCAGTAGCGATGAATGCCCGCTAGACTATCATTGGACATGCAGTAATGGTGAATGCCCGCGCAACTGACATTGGACATGCCGTAGTGGTGAATGCCCGCTAGACTATCATTGGACATGCAGTAGCGGTGAATGCCCGCTAGACTATCATTGGACATGCAGTAGCGATGAATGCCCGCTAGACTATCATTGGACATGCAGTAATGGTGAATGCCCGCGCAACTGACATTGGACATGCTGTAGTGGTGAATGCCCGCCAGACTCTCATTGGACATGCCGTAGTGGTGAATGCCCGCTAGACTCTCATTGGACATGCAGTAGCGGTGAATGTCCCCTAGACTCTCATTGGACATGCAGTAGCGGTGAATGTCCCCTAGACTCTCATTGGACATGCAGTAATGGTGAATGTTCGCCCAACTGACATCGGACATGCAGTAGTGGTGAATTGCTGCTGGAATGCCGACGCACTGTGTGCAGCCTAGCACCAACGCAAGCACCCAGGCACCATGCTGCAAGGGTGGCTGCATTACAAGCAGCATTGTTTTGTGTAGGAAGGAACACGTTTCTGTACCTTTTTGCATAAAAACAATCCCTAGAGGCATTCGAGAATTCCATGAATGGCTTACTAAGATACTCATAGTCTACAAAAAGGAGAAACAGTGGGTAAAGGGAAAGGTTGTTAAAGACGTGGAGGGTTTGTTCTGATGTAACAATAGCAATATCTGACCTCGTTGTTGTTAATCAATTTGTAACAGCTGTTGCACTGAACTAAAGTTTCTATCCTTAGCTTTGCTTTCTATACGTAAGTGAGAACATAGGAATCGTGTAATAAAACTCAACTGACCAAAAAAAGACTAGCAGTGCTACAAACTGTATCAGGGCGATACCAAACCGGGACATATGATGTGAGGCCGGAGCTTGTTCCAAAGCTTTCACATTTCCATGCTGGAAGATCCACTGCAAAGGTTTGTTTCATGGACGTCTGATACCTGTAGCCTGAAGTTATAATGAAGTAAAACAGAATATAAAATAGGTACCAGAGTCCGAGATATACACCTGGGAGAGTTGTGTTACTCATGCCTGGAATCAGGAAACTCAAGAGCTCTATTGTTGCTGCAGTGGGACTAACTGAGCAGTTATTGACAACAGTCCAGTCCATGGGGGCAGATTTACTTCCTATTCATGCAACACATGCAGCCAGACAAGTTGCTGCCCTGCGTTGCTTAAATGGAAGAGAGCTGAAAAGCCCCATATCTACTAAGCAAAATAGCTACAGAGTTATAGCTTTCACAAAAGAGGTACAGTTACCTCTCGCGCAAAATAGCTAGAGTCATAGCTCTCACAAAAGAGGTACAGTTACCTCTCGCGCAAAATAGCTAGAGTCATAGCTCTCACAAAAGAGGTACAGTTACCACTCGCGCAAAATAGCTAGAGTCATAGCTCTCACAAAAGAGGTACAGTAACATCTCGCACAAAATAGCTACAGAGGTATAGCTCTCACAAACCAGGTACAGTTACATCTCACACAAAATAGCTACAGAGTTATAGCTCTCACATAAGAGGTACAGTTACATCTGGCACGAAATAGATACAGAGTCATAGCTCTCATAAAATAGCTGCAGAGTTATTGCTCTCATAAAAGAGGTACAGTTACATCTCACACACAATAACTACAGTCATAGCTCTCAAAAAAGAGGTACAGTTACATCTTACACAAAATAGCTACAGAGTCATAGCTCTCACAAAGAGGTAGTTACATCTCGCACAAAATAGCTACAGAGTTATAGCTCTCATAAAAGAGGTACAGTTACATCTCACACACAATAGCTACAGTCAGCTCTCAAAAAAGAGGTACAGTTACATCTTACACAAAATAGCTACAGAGCCATAGCTCTCACAAAAGAGGTAGTTATATCTCGCACAAAATAGCTACAGAGTTATAGCTCTCATAAAAGAGGTACAGTTACATCTCACACACAATAGCTACAGTTATAGCTCTCACAAAGAGCTACAGTTACATCTCACACAAAATAGGCACAGAGTTCCATCTCTCTCAGAGCAGCTACAGGTATACAGCCAGGGTTGTTTCTATACATAGGCCAATTAAGCCATTCCCTATGTCCCCCACTGATGGATTGCTGATGGCACCACAGGCCTCTCAAACCTGAACCCTTCAGAGTTGTGCTGCAGGTCTGGAGGAGACTGCATGACAAAAAGGGTGGGGTGCCAAAGCAAGTACATCAAAACATTCTTTAGATGGCTGCGGTTACAGCTCACACAAAACAGCGACAAAGATCAGCTCACAGAGTGGCAGCTCATGCAAGTTAGTTACAAGCATCTCACATAAAATACATACAGAGTTACAGGTCAAAAATAGCTATGCACTTACAACCAGAACAAAGTAGCTACATTTGAAGCTCACACGAGTTGCTCCCTAGTTACAGCTCACTCAAATCATTTAGAAATATCAGCTACATGAAATGTCTTCAGAGTTACAGCTCACATCAAGAGGTACGGAATTACAGTTTTCTCCCTGCGCTGGCGCACTTGTGTCTGCTTAGCACCAATGCAGGCACCCTTGCACCCTGGTGTGAGGGGTCCTCTATTACAGGCAGAATTGTTTTTGTGCAGGAAGGGCAAAAAACAATCCTTAAAGGCATTTGATGAGGAATGCATCACACATAGAAAAGGGAAGAAAAAAGGGTTAAAAATATTTCTCCTTGCTACACCTGGGTCTAGAAGGCACACCATTGTGACTCATTTCCAGGCTTACAAGTCTTTCTAAATCCGGGAATGTGCCAAAATCTACAGGTGGATTGCGTGGGAACACCTATACTCTACCCATGGAATACCTGCCTGGTGCAAGGCAATGGCAGGCAGCTCATCGCGCCATGCGCTGCCTTGCGTTACATTGAATTTACTAAACCATGCAAAGGGGGTTTGCGTGGCTTAGTAAATCCCAGATAAGGACTTGCGTTGCCGTGGAACAATTTGTGTCACGCAAGGACAGCGCAAGTCCTTAGTAAACATGGGCCTCAATGAGCAGAGTTTGTCCTAGGTAATGTCAACACTTCGCCGTCTGTGTCAGTACATGATTTGAAAGTGCAGCTTTTTATCTTTCACCTACAGACGACATTAGTTGCCTGTTATAGAAAAATCTATTGTTTACAATACCAGTTCTTACGGTGGGCTTTGACTGAATCCATTCCTCATGATTGATTGGTTTTCTTATGTGTCTCATTTGGTTATTGTTTTTCAATGGTTTTCCTTCCACTTCTTGTGTTTGTCCCTTCCATGAGTAGAGCTGTTGTACTGATTACATGGTTTGTATCCTTCCACTGTTTACCCTGAGGGAACTTTTTCTTTCAACACTGCACCAGTTGCATAGGTTTTCTTGCTTTGTCCCCGTGTTCTGTCCACTGTAACATCTCAGCCCAGCTGTAGCAATCGTATCGTATTTTTAACAGAGTATCCAGCACCTCCCTTCTTCTTTAGCAGTATAACTAATTTCATTGTAGTTGTAATGCTGATGCAGGAAGGAATTGTCTTAATAGATTGTGTCAATATAGTGTATTTTTATATGCAATGACGTTTGTACTTAAAAGATAATATATATAGATATATATTTAAATAGAGTGTATATATATACACACAAACAACATATATATGTGTGTGTGCATGTGTATACACTAGTTAAATATATATATATATATATATATATATATATATATATATATATATATATATATATATATATATATATATTCACTGAAAAAACCATAGGTTTTAGGGACAGTTATAGTTAGTTGGACATTTTACTCGTACAAAACCCGTGAAATTCCCCCGTTATAGTTAGTTCAGCTAACTATAACTCGCGCCCCGCAATGCACTGCTGATGACGTCACATATTACATCACTCATGACATGGTCAGTGACATCACTGATGACATCACTGATGACATCTCAAATGACATCACTGATGACATCATCCAGTGACTGTGTGTTTCTGTAAAGTTTAAATATTTTTAATATATATAGGAAAAGACGTATTGAAGAATGAGTGGGTGTGTAAGTGTCTGTATGGATGATTTAGTAGGTGCGTGACTGACTCTATAAGTGAGTGATTTAACGTATCTTACTGAATGCATGGGTTAGTGACTAAACTGGGTGAATGTCTGTATCCGTCTGTCTGTTGCTGTGTAAGTGGCTGCATGGGTTTGTGAATAGCTACATGAGTGTCTATAAGAGTTATTGATTTGTTGTCTGAGTATCTGTATGGGTGCCTGAGTGTTTGTGTGGATGGGGTGTGTGCGACTGTGCATAGATGTGTGAGTGGGTGATTCACTGGGTGGATGGTTTCAAGAGTGCATCTGTGATAGACTGTATGGGTGGGTAAGTGTGTGTAAGAGTGTGTTAGTGAGTGAATGTATGTCCCAGTGGTACATGTGTGAGTAACTACATATGTGAAAGGCAGTATATATGTGTGTTGGAGTATATAAATAGCTATAAGCGAGAGTGAGTGATTGTGATAGTGGCTGTATGGATGAGTGTGTGCTTGTATCAGTGATTATATAAGAGCGTAACAATGTGCTAGTATTTGTATGATTAAGTGAGCTGGTGTGTGTATAACTGTATAGGTGAGTAAATGGCAGTGTGTTTAATTATTTGCATGACTGACTAGGTGTGTGAGTACCTCTATGGATGAGTGGCGGTGTTTGAGTGTCTATATAGGAGTAAGAGTGCATATGATAGTCCTGTACTGAGTGACCATAAGTATGAGTGACTGTACGGGTGAGTGAGTGGATGTGTGTGTGTAGACCTAAGAATCAGTGAGTGGGTATGTAGTTATTGGTGTTGGAGTGTCTATGGTTTTGCGAATGGCAGTCTGTAATTTAGATTGGGTGTATCAAAGGTTATATTAGGGTGTGAAGAGCTGCATCAGATTATCACGTGGATGATGTCATCAGTGATGTCATTTGAGATGTCATCAGTGATGTCATCAGTGTTGTCACTGACCATGTCATGAGTGATGTAATATGTGACGTCATCAGCAGTGCATTGCGGGGCGCGAGTTATAGTTAGCTGAACTAACTATAACGGGGGAATTTCACGGGTTTTGTACGAGTAAAATGTCCAACTAACTATAACTGTCCCTAAAACCTATGGTTTTTTCAGTGAATTTCAAAGGTTTTTTAAATGCTAATTTCTAACTATAACATATCTGAAACCTATGGTTTTTTCAGTGAATTTCAAAGGTTTTTTAAATGCTAATTCCTAACTATAACATGTCTGAAACCTACAGTTTTTTCAGTGAATTTCAAAGGTTTTGTAAATGACAATTTTTAAATGTATTAATTGTTATATTAATTTTTTTCATACTGATTTACTACATTTTTAGAAACAATTTTTTTTTACATATTTTATTTTTTAAATTACATTGTAATTACATTATACATTACATTACAAAAAATACTTTCTCAGAATGAATTACTTTAGTTTAAATACTTTGCACATAGGCAATAGACTTTTAAGTACAGTAGTTACAGTTGTTGCAATGGGCAACACATTTTCAAACACAATGCAACATTCAGCTCAATGTGAATTTCTAGTTAAATGCAATTAGTTACTTTATGGATTACTTTTCTAACCACAGGACTGGATCCTAGATTCAGTCCTGGTACATCTCCTGTAAACAGTTGAGTAAAAGCGTTTTGGTTACAGTCGTGATTTTTAAGGAATATTATTGTATTTTAAAAGTTGACACTTAGAAACTTTTTCTCATAGAATCACCAATGTTATCCTATGGAAGGAAATTCACTTAGCAGGTAAAAACTGTTATCGTTACTTTTTCTTACTCAGTGTTGGATCCTGGATCCAGCACTGGTGCATCTCCTGTAAACAGTTGAAAGAATGCGTTTAAGTCATACAGGCGATTTTTAAGGAATATTTGTAGTTTGTGAAAATCGACACTGAAACTTTTCTGCTGAAAACCAGACAATGGATTCCTATGGAAGAAAATATAAGTTACTGGTAAGTACGGTTAAAATTACTTTTCAGGGTCAGTGCTGGGCTAAAAGATGCAGCACTGGGTTCTCTCCTGATAACAGGTGAGTAAATTGGAATTCGTACTTTGGTTGATTTTAGAGGAATATTATAAAGTTCCAAAACTCCACACTTCGAAGAATTTCCAAGTGAAACCAGTCAATGTTAGCCTATGAAGGAAATTCAAGTTACCGGTAAGTACGGTTAAAATTACTTTTCAGGACCAGTACTGGGCTGAAAGATGCAGCACTGAGGTCTCTCCTGATAACAGGTGAGTAAATCAGAATTCGGATTTCGGCTGATTTTAGAGAATATTTGTATGTTTCAAAAATCAACACTTAGAAACTTTTTCAGCAAAAAGCAGGCAATGATATCCTATGGAAGGAAATTCAAGTTACTGGTAAGTACGGTTAAAATTACTTTTGAGGATCAGTACTGGGCTGAAAGATGCAGCACTGAGGTCTCTCCTGATAACAGGTGAGTAAATCGGAATTCGTATTTCGGCTGATTTTAGAGGAATATTTTAAAGTTCCAAAACTCCACACTTAGAAGAATTTCCAAGTGAAACCAGTCAATGTTAGCCTATGGAAGGAAATTCAAGTTACTGGTAAGTACGGTTAAAATTACTTTTCAGGACCAGTACTGGGCTGAAAGATACAGCACTGAGGTCTCTCCTTATAACAGGTGAATAAATCGGAATTCGTATTTCGGCTGATTTTAGAGGAATATTTTAAAGTTCCAAAACTCCACACTTAGAAGAATTTCCAAGTGAAACCAGTCAATGTTAGCCTATGAAGGAAATTCAAGTTACCGGTAAGTACGGTTAAAATTACTTTTCAGGACCAGTACTGGGCTGAAAGATGCAGCACTGAGGTCTCTCCTGATAACAGGTGAGTAAATCGGAATTCGTAGTAAGGCAGATTTTAGAGGAATATTTGCACAATGGTGAAGGGAGGGGCGGGGCCTGAGGTGACATCTGTGCAAACGCGCCCCGTGGCGCGTTTTAAGTTGGGGGATTAAGTCCCCTTGAATCATGAGGTTCCCTAGGGGCCAACTAGCCCACCATGAACCTCCAGTATGCGCCAGGGGCTGCGTTGCAGAGACGTGTAGAGAGGCCACACCCCTTTTACACCTCTCTGCAACGCAGCTCTGTGGCGCTTTCTGGATGTACCTGTTGGGCTAGTTGGCCCCAGGGACCCTCAGGATTGAAGGGGATTTAATCCCCCATCTTAAAACGCGCCACGGGGCCTGTTTGCACACATGTCACATGAAGCCCCGCCCCTCCCTTCACCACTGTGCAAACGCGCCCTGTGGCGCGTTTTAAGTTGGGGGATTAAGTCCCCTTGAATCCTGAGGGTCCCTGGAGTCCAACTAGCCCACCATATACCTCCAAAAGCGCCACAGAGCTGCGTTGCAGAGAGGTGTAAAAAGGGCGTGGCCTATGTACACGTCTCTGCAAGGCAGCCCCTGGCGCATACTGGAGGTTCCTGGTGGGCTAGTTGGCCCCCAGGGACCCCCAGTATTCAAGGGGAATTCGTTCCCCCTCTGCAAACGCGCCAGGGGGTGCGTTTGCAGAGTACTGCAGGGTGGGGGGCGGGGCCTCCGGCACGATGCCGGTCGTTTTTTTTTAATGGGAGGGGGCTGCGTGGCCCCCTTCCCTGCCCACTTTTGGCCCCGGGGACCCCATCCCCCGGGGCCTGAGCATTTTTTTTATTTTAAATTTTAAAAAAGAACGGGAAGGGGCCGCGTGGCCCCCCTTCCCTGGGCCTGTATTGGCCCCGGGGACCCCATCCCCCGGGGCATGGCCTCGATTTTTTATTTTTTTCTTTGGAGGGGGCTGCGTGGCCCCCTCCTCAGGCCATTTAAGGCCCCGGGGACCCCATCCCCCGGGGCCGGCCTTTCCCTTATTTATTTTTTTTTAAAATTTGAACTTTGGGGAGGGGGCTGCGTGGCCCCCTCCCGGGCCACTATGGCCCCGGGGACCCCATCCCCGGGGCCTGGCCTCACGTTGGAGACTGTGGGGGGTCCCCAATCCCCCACAGTCCCAGCCGGCTCCCCGCCTCCTGCGGAAGCCGGCATTGCTTTCCACATGGGGAGCAGCTAACATGCTGCTCCCCATGTGGAAAGCAATTGGTTTGCATTTTGAAAGAGAGAGCAGGTTTCCTGCTCTCTCTTTCAAAATGCAAACCAAGTTTGCTATGACAGGACGGGAGCCGCGAGGCTCCCGTCCTGTCATAGCAAACAGCAGTGTCCCGAGGGTAGGCACCCGGGACACTGCAGGAGCCGGCCCTGGGGGTGGTGGTCCCCAGGGCCATCAAGGGCTCCAGGAGGGGGCCGCGCGGCCCCCTCCCATTCAGTGCACAGCCCCGGGGAGGTGGTGGTCCCCGGGGCTTGGGGGTCCGTAACGGACCCCCATATTTAAATGTTTAGTGCCCCGGGGAGGTGGCGGTCCCCGGGGCATGTGGGGAGCTGGAGCCCCCACACAGGTTTAAAAAATAAAAAAAAGCCCGGGGAGGTGGCGGTCCCCAGGGCTGCGGGAGGGCTCAGAGCCCTCCCGCCATCATTTCTAAATAAAGCCCCGGGGGTGGCGGTCCCCGGGGCTTGGGGGCCTTAGAGGCCCCCTACATAAATTAAAACCCCACCACCATGCCCCGGGACTTGGGCCACCCGGGGCCAATTAACATCGAAGCGCGGGAGACCGCGCTTCGATTTTTTCGGCAGGATCCGCGCTCCCTGAGCGCATCCTGCCGATTTAAAAAAAAAAAAATGTTTTTGCCCAGGGGGTCCTTGTGGGACCCCTGAGCAGACCTAGGGGTCAGGGTGTTTCTACCCTGCCCCCTTTGTGCGTTTTGCGCACTTGTTTCTGTCCCTCGGTTCTACCGAGGGACAAAATAGCTGCCAACACTTCCTGATTTGGAGTGTTGACAGCCAATTAGCATGCAGCTCGTGATCGGGAGGGTGCGCGAATCCGACGCGGCCATAGATATATATGTACTTTTACTTTTGATTTTCTCAGCAACTACTGAACGGATTTACACCATTTAACAAAAGGGTTCTTTCTGAACCAAGAACTACCTCTTTGCCAAATTTGGTGTAATTCCGTTCAGCAGTTCAGGCTGTAGCCGTGTCTAAAGTTTCCTATGGAAAAATGATTGGGGAAAACGCGTTTTGGGACCCCCTTTTTCTCGGCCCCCGCTTGACGAATCACCCCGAGACTTTCAGGGTAGGAGCGGACCGGAGCGCCCCACAAAGTTTGAAAATTTTGCGAAGATACGTCAACCGGCAAGAGAGTTATTTCAAATAGAATGTCGCGGATTTCCTATGGAAAATAGGTTCTAACTATAACTATCTACTGGCGACCGCCAGTAGATAATATATATATATATATATATATATAAATAGATATTATCTATTAAGTATAAGGAATTGTCTTAATAGATTGTGTCAATATAGTGTATTTTTATATGCAATGACGTTTGTACTTAATAGATAATATATATAGATATATATTTAAATAGAGTGCATATATATACACACACACAACATATATGTGTGTGTGTGTGTATACACTAGTTAAATACATATATATATAGATATTATCTATTAAGTATAAGGAATTGTCTTAATAGATTGTGTCAATATAGAGTATTTTTATATGCAATGACGTTTGTACTTAATAGATAATATATATAGATATATATATTTAAATAGTGTGTATATATACACACACTATTTAAATATATATCTATATATATTATCTATTAAGTACAAACGTCATTACATATAAATATACACTATATTGACACAATCTATTAAGACAATTCCTTCCTGCATCAGCATTACAACTACAATGAAATTCCTTATACTGCTAAAAAAGAAAAAAAGAACGTGGAAGGGGGGAGTTGAATTGAAATGCTCGGATTGGGAGTCCGATATGGACTGGTGTATGCAGGCTGAGAGAGCGGTGTATGAAAGCAGGGGTTGTCCGGGCAAGTGGACAAAAATTTGGGCCCCTTGGAACGAAAGTAGAGGTTGGCTGTGCACCCCCTTTAATGATACCTCTCCGTTCGCTGTTGACAACGAATCATTGTAATCCCGTGTTCCTTGAAGTCAGGCCCCAGGTGGGAACCCTGGATTTCAGCTCCGTATACTGTGCCCCTTAGAGTTGTTTATGATTATTTGTGGACCACATGTGATTTCATCCTTATTGTATATTTTCATGACTGCTTTTTTGTATTTGTGTTGTTGTTTGTGATATTATTTGATTTGCTTTGTTTTCTTAATAAAAATATTTTTTTTTAAAAGAAAGAAGGGAGGTGCTGGATACACACACACACACACAAACACACACATATATATATGTGTGTGTGTATATATATATTTGGAAGGCGTTCCCTTCCAAATTGCGAGTCTCAAAACATTGTACTAATGTTTTGCGACCGCAATTGCGGTCGCGAAACACTCGCAATTACCACCTACTTCAAGTAGGTGGTAATGCATTCGCAAATGAGAAGGGGACCCCTTCCCTTTTGCAAATGCATGCGAAATAATTTTTTAAGGGCAGGCAGTGGTCCCAGGGAGCACTGCCTGCCCTTAAAAAATGAAACGAAAATGTTTCATTTTTTTTTTGTTTTAAATGCATCCCGTTTTCCTTTAAGGAAAACGGGCTGCATTTAAAAAAAAAAAAAGCTGCTTTATTAAAAAGCAGTCCCAGGCATGGTGGTCTGCTGAGCCCAGCAGGCCACCATCCCTGGGAGGGCTGGCATTCACAATGGGCTCACAAATTGCGAGAGGCTCATTAGTATTAATGAGCCTCGCAATTTGCGACCCCATTGGGAATCGCAAAACAGTGTAAACACACTGTTGTACATTTCATTTAGCGACTCGCAATGTGTCGCAAATTGTGAGGCACTAAATGGTCGTACATCTGGCCCTTAAAGTCCACCAATGACTGAGAGAATCCTGCAGAATGCGGGACTTTCACCTCTATAGGATTAGGGATGAATGCTCACAGTGTCATAAGTTTGTGGGTATTCACAGACATCTCCAGTAGCATTTCACAATAAGTTTTTAGTTTTCACTTTAGTGCCACAAGAATGCTGGATCAATGATTCCCCCTCTCATTGTTTTCAACAGTTAGAAGGGAACAGGTCTTTCCACATATTGAAATGTTTTCCATTGTCAGATGAAGGGGAAAAAGGAAAACACACAAATGCACTTTTTCACCATATTTTTATCTGTGGATTGCACTACATACGATTTACAGGACTATGAGTAGGGGAGCAGGAGTACACCTAATGTCCAGCTCTTAGTTCCTATATAGACCTTGATCTTGTGACTTGCAGATCACCCAATGTTGCAGCGTCAAGCTTTCGCCTCAATGAGCTACACTTCTAGCACAGAAGTCTATGACTTGCATCGATTTCACTGGCATTCGGTTAGTGATTCTCATCAAGTGGGGATGACCCTAGTAGCTGGGAATCGACTGCTAATGTTGGGGTGCTATGCTCTGATTCCTATAGGGTTGATGATTTTCTGTAATATCACAGATATTTAAAAACAGATCTAATATACTCACTAAAGTATTCCCGTCATCCGTAGCATCCTCACTACGTTTATGCTTCCAGAATCTTAACTAACTCAAGCACAAGTTTCTCTCTCTCCCTGCTGTGAGGCAAAGGAAGCTGTCAATGGCGGCTGCAGACAGGAAGCAGTCTGTTCGGAAGCACAGGAAGTGAATGTATGTCCACACCAGCCTGAGGACAATGGGCATCCTGTCATCACCAGTGCCGGCCCAGGGCCTTATCTGAAGGAAGCAGCCCGGAGGAGGCTAACCGCTGGCTGCTGTGATACGTGTACATGGAGGGAAGGGATGTGAATAGGGACTGCGATGCCAACGGCTACAACATTCAATTAGAATCATGCGCCCTATAAACTAAATTTTCCACTGCAAAGTGTGCATTATGTCTGCTCTCCTGGAAGGCTCGTGACAGGCTGCCAGGAAGTAACTCTACTCAGAGCAGGAAGTTGAGAGATGCTGCTGAAATACACTAATTTGCTGTGAGGGGGCGGCAGGGTCGGCAAAATAAACTTTAGAAGTTGTACAGCTCAATTTCCATCACATATCTTTTTCACCTTTGAGTTGTTGTGCGCCCGCAGTTCTGGCGGGACATCACATAATTCGAAGCGTGGAATGCTGGGAGCCCCACCGAAGAGGGCCAATAATGCCTCATAGAGACACTTTCTCCAGCGTTACAATGTTCGTCTTTCTGTTTCTCCCTGTTTAATTCAGAAAATTCTAGCCTCAGTTGGTGATGCGCTGTGATTATTTATATCTCTTCTGCCCGGGGCTATACTTTTTGATAATTATAGCCAGTGTTATTGTGCTAAAATGCTATAATAGTTTTGTGCATCAGTTTGATTGTGGTAAGACCTGCTGCTGGTAAATGCAAATACCACCAACACATGACTGTTTACATGAAATGACTCAATGTATGGTTCATTTAATTCCAGTCTTCTCAGGCATGTCCCATCTCATTTGAGGTCAAGCCAGTGCTTCTCACATGCTCAACTTTAATCTGATATTTCACAGGGTTGGGATGACGATGTGCGCATGTCGCCTGTACCACAACATTGGCTGCGAAAGAACTGTAACTTCTGCACAGTACAAGTAGACATGATGACATTCCCAGAACCACCCACCCCAGTTTGAGCTGTATAATTACTTATTGTCACGTTGTTGGATATTCAGGTAAGTGTGTTGCTCAAGAGAAGAGTCAAGAAGAACAGAATCTGATTTAGTAATTTGCACCAGTCCTGGCAACTCTGCAATGTTGATTGTAATAACTAACCGGGGCAAATTGTTGATTTCGCACTGCTCCCTTGATGCAATTGCTGTTTAATAGTACTCAGTCGGTTGAAATGTCTACACAAATTTGCATTGCAACAGTGCAAAATGTGTTCAGTTACAGTGCAAAATTGCAATATAGGAGTCAGACCTGTGGGCAGCCCATGGATGTTGGCCAAGCATCATGTATGCATAGAGAAGGAACACACCTGTCACTTATCTGACTAGATTAGATGAGCCCTGGTGGCTGGTGCATGAAGCCACAGAGGGGCAAAACCTCTTATGGTTTTCATTCAAGCAGCTCTTACAATCACTGAATTCAAAACCCTGAGTTGTAATAAGACCACAAAACCTAGCATTAATGGCTATGAGGTGTGCACGTTGGCTTCAATCGTCTTTACTTGCTTTCTGATCTCCTAATGCACTGTGGACAACAAAGTTACATATTTCACAATGCATGATGCATCACAATTATAGGTTTCAGTAGCAAACATTCTCTTCTTCAAATGTATTATGGCCATATGCAGTTATTCATCTGCTAAATGTATGCTCACACTTCCATTCAGTACAGCTCCAAATATGTATTTGGCTCTGATCTCAACTCACTGGAGGATTGCAGCAGCGGTGGTTCTAAAAAGCAGGAAAACTATGGGGGAATCTCAATCTGGAAGCGTTTTAATCTAGCTCCTCCTACAAGTACTACATCGCCACCCTAAATCCGACAGTGTCTCGAGGTGATCCAGTTTGCAGTATGTACAATAAACAAGGAATCTCAGTGTGCCCTGTTTATGTACCTTGACTTGAGAACCCATTCAATAGTAATGTGGCATAAACAACTCCAAATTTACTATCAGAGAGCAAAAGGCTCTGGTGACCCTCTGAATCCAGAGGGATCCACTCAATCTCTGTCCTCCAAGAAGTACTTTGTAAGGTTTCTTACCTCGTCGAACCTGGCTTCATCCTCGCAACTCTCAAGAACTCGCGTGTAGAAGGACAACCCTGCATGGAAAGAGAAGTACCATTAGCAATAAGAAATGTCTTTGCCTTTTCCACAAACTACTGTAGTTTGAGTTAAAAGTCATTTCAGCATATTCTCAATGTGACAAAATGATTTACACCATTACATTTAGTAAAATGCCTTAATTAGTAGAAATAATTTCCCATTTAATTTTCGAACACAATATATAAAGCTTACACTTTAAACATACTAATCTTTTTTTAACTATCGCATTTAAAATAATATAGAAGTTGATTTCTTTTTATGATGGTCACCATTTCTGGATCTTTGTGCAGGGAACTAAATAGCTAGAGATGCCTTTGCCACATACATTTCCACTGTTATATGTGTTCATTCTTTAGCCACACTCCAGTGGAGTCCCTCTACGTCCAAATATCAACACTGCACGTGTCCTTCAAGACATAACCTCATAGTTGACAACTCCGGCTCAGTAGCTGCCATTGGTGTGAACCAAGACATAGGTGTAGGCTGTCATCTATATACCCTCAGTTCCCCTCTGTCGCTCTGCCTCTCTCTGTTATCTAGAAATAGCACATATAAGTACAAGTATTCTTAATTAACAATGATACTGACTCAAAAATCTATTTGCGCATCTGGGAATACTTCAGGGGCTAGATGTACGACCACTTTTTCTGGTGGCAAACTGGATATCGGTCGGTTTGCGACCGCAAAATAGGTCTGCCCTATGTACTGAAATCCTATTTTGCGAGTCGGTAACCTATAACCGACTCGCAAAATAGGGTTTGCGATTCGCTATTAGGAAGGGGCATGCCAAGGGCCTCCCTTCCTAATAGCGAGTCACACTTCAATGTACAAATGTTTTGCAACTGCAATTGCGGTCGCAAAACACTCGCAGTATACCACCCATTTCAAAAGGGTGGGAAGCCACTCACAAATGGGAAGGGGTCCCCAGGGGACCCCTTCCCCTTTGTGAGTATGTGTGAAAATATTTTTTAAGAGCAGGCAGTGGTCCCACGGACTACTGCCTACTCTTAAAACAAGCATTTGCAATGCAATAGGTCTCGCATTTACGCGAATTTGAGCTATTGACATTGCAAATAACAATGCCTTTTATTTTTGTTTTAGTTTTTGAAACAAAAATAAAAGGCATTGTCATTTAAAATGCCAATAGCTTAAACTCGCGTAAATGCGAGACCTATTGCATTGCAAATGCTTGTTATTTCTGATTCTTGATGTACTGTGTAAAAGCAGTTACTGCCAAAAGCAGTCAGGCTAAGTAGTTGGAGGAGGCGCTAAGCTCTCTAGATCTTTGCCAATTAGTGAAGGAGCCCACTCATGAGAAGGGCCATACTCTTGACCTGATTTGGACGTCTCACCCTTTCACAAATCCTATAGACATTAATCCGTGCCCCTGGTCTGACCACTATGTCCTTAGTGGCCTGTTTCCATTGCCAAAGCAAGCCGTCCATCATTTGCCGGAATGGAAGGTACTGCGGAGCTGGAATAAAATCAGTACCAGCGACCTGGTTGCCACCCTATATAAAACAGCTACCTCCTCTCCTATACAGGGTGACCTTGATGCAAAAAGTACTGCCCTGGGGATAAGGCTAAAGAATGCCATTGATGTGGTAGCACCGGCTCGAAGGGAAAGAATAAAGGACAAAGGTAAAGGGGCGCCCTGGTTCAGTGACGCCTTAAGAACTGCGAAACAAACCCTCCGCCAATACGAGAGGGCTTGGCGGAAAGCCTATGACCCAGGGGCCCGATTAGAATATAATGTTATGTTTGCGAGCTACAAAAAGGCAATCCGCACTAGGAAAGCAGAATTTTATGAAGCAAAGATTGTGGCGGCTGATAATACACAAAGGAGATTTTTCGGATCTTGAAAGAGCTGAGACAGGGCAAGGAACGGAAACCTACCTTCTGTTTGGAGGACTGTAACAGATTTCAGTCTTTCTTTTTAACGAAAGTGGAAGATTTATTAACGGAAATTCATACCACTTCCATACACACTTGCTCTTTAGCTCCAGCACCCCAGCACCTCCGTCCCTCACTTGTGTAAAACCCCTCACTCTCTTCCCCATGCTCACCCCTGACTCCCTATCCCTCCTAGCTGAGCGGGTAAAGTCAGGGTCCCCTGCAGACCCCTGCCCACCTAGAATCTTCAGGGCAGCCTTACCGGGGATAGAAAGCGAGGTGCTCTCGCTTCTCAACTCATCCTTGGAAGGAGGGTATGTCCCCTCTAACTTTAAGGAAGCTCGTGTTATCCCGCTCCAAAAAAAAACAGGGACCGACCTGGGAAATTAAAAAAATGTCAGGCCAATCTCCCAACTTCCGTTCCTGGCTAAAGTGTTGGAACAACACGTGTTAAAATCCCTGTCCCACCACATTGAAGAGAATCACCTTTTACAATCCAACCAGGCAGGCTTCAGGGCTCATCACAGCACGGAACTGGTGATGCTGTCTGTGCTGGATGAATTAAGATTAAGGGCTGACAATAAAAAACCTTGTGCCCTGGTCTTGCTAGACCTCTCCGCGGCATTCGACACGGTCAATCATGACCAATTACTTTTGCGAATGTCGGAGATGGGCATCCAAGGCACTGCCCTGGCGTGGCTGACCTCCTTCCTGAAGGACCGTTCTCAGAGGATACAGTTGACCGACCATGTGTCTGATATAGGGTCTCTCTCCTGTGGGGTACCACAGGGTTCGGCGTTGTCACCTCTCCTTTTTAACGCTTACCTCCAGCCCTTGGTAGCTGCACTAAATCAGATGGAGTGTCAGATTTATAATTATGCGGATGACACCCAACTCATCATCCAGATAGATAATGCTCCGACTGCCCACACAAGATTTCAAAGCATTCTGAAATTTACAGTCAACTGGATGACGGCCAACGATCTTAAGATTAACCCTGATAAGACAGAGGTGCTGGTCATTACCTCAGACTCTAACCCTTGGAGGGACCTTTTTTGGCCCCAAGAGTTGGGCACACCCCCAGACCCAGCCATGGTGGTTAAAAGTCTGGGCATTAAGATTGATGCCAAGCTCTCCATGATCCAGCGGGTATCGTCAGTAGTGGGAACTTGAACGGGCATGCTGAGACAGCTGCGAAAACTGGCCCCACCTCTCACTTTCAACACGCTTAGAACGGCAGTATCAGCTTTGATATTGTCACGACTGGATTATGGCAACTCCCTATACACTGGTCTCCCGAGAAACTTGCTGGCCAGACTACAGGTCGTTATGAATGATGCCGCCAGATTAATTTTTAGAGTACCCAGGCGAACCCATGCCACCCCCCTCCTGCGTCGGTTGCACTGGCTTCCGGTTAAGCAGAGAATACAATTTAAGGGCCTCTGCATCGCACACAAAGCCGTCTACGGCCAAGCCCCTAGGTACATTAAGGAGCGCTTAGTCAAATATACCCCAGCTAGGATGTTGCGGTCTTCGGAGGGCAACCTCTTGGTTTGCCCTCGCTTTAAACTGACCTCCAAAGGAGGAAGAGCCTTTTCAACATCTATTCCTCAAATCTGGAACAACTTGCCGGAGAATGTACGTAAGGAACACACTCTGCTTCCGTTCAGGAAGAAGCTAAAAACAGTTCTTTATGCTGACGGGGAGTAATTTAATGAAGTTCCGCACCTCACTTGCAAGGGCTGGGATTCCTCTCATAAGCGCTTAGAGACCTGTAGGTGTTAACGCGCTCTACAAATCACAATTACAATTACAATTATAATTCCTGTGGAGTTTAGTGGACTGGTTGTGCGTTTTTAGCTTTTGTATTTGGGGCACAGCATGCCAGGCACGCTTAAATCATGCACAAGGCCTCGATTCTTTCCTCAGCAGGAGCCGCTGGGGATGAGGCGGCCAGGCACAGTATAGGCCTCTTGCAGGGGTGCCTCCTTTGGCCAGCCCTGACCTTTAGCTGACAGTTTGCAAGCTGAGATGTTTATGCACAAACCAGTGGCGTAACGCAAAATGATGCCCCCCCGCCCCCAAAGAATGTGATGTGGGGGGAGAAACCCCATAGCTCACAGATGTACATTGGCCTTACCGAGGCCCCCTTGAAGGGTTGCCCCGCCCCACTCTTTGAAGCAAACGTGTATGGTTAGAGTGGAACTTCAAGTCCCAGAATGCACAGCGCCACTGGCTAAAGATGTAAAGCCTGGCCGAAGTCGTCCGTGAATGGCAGCTATAGGTTTGCTCAGCTGTTTAAGAAAGTTATCAGCCCCCAACCAACTCCAGGCCTCAAGCTGATTAAGTAGATGTTACGAGATGACGACAGACGAACAGGAGGAGACACGCACTCGGTCATTTAAGTGCCCAAAGTGGGGCAGGGGTGACAAGCCCGCCCGCCCGCCCCCCATGATGGAACAGGTGCGCAGGTCACCCCAATCAATATCCACCCCACCCCCCTTCAACCCGGAGAACTACAAAGGGGAGAGTCCTAACATCTCTAGTACTGCGAAGTGCGACCGCTTCACCCGTGGTGATGCGAGCGACTCCCCATAGATCAGTTGTGGAGGAGGCTCGTGATAGCAGCCAGAAGGTCAGCAACCGCGCTCACAGCCCGCTAGCGGTTCGAGGTATCTAGCCCCCCCTCCTCCCACATCTGCATTGTCGCACTTTATGGGCACAGCAAACGATCAACCATGGCCAAAACCTACGTTTAAGTGTTATCAGAACACCACATTACCCTTAAAAGAATCGCTTCGTTTGTAATCCGCAGTGACCTCGGTGAACAACAGAGTGCGGGGGGGGCGAGAAGGCACAGACTGCGGGAGGGGGGAGACACAGGAAGAAAATAGTGCTCACAATCTAAATAAAACATACTGTGCAACACTCGAAGTAAAGGGGCCAGTAGCCATGGAAGGATACAAATGATGACATGGCCATCATAAGGAGGGACTAACAAGCCTGAAACCAATCGGAAGGCAGCATTTAGAAACGACAAAGACACACGCGAATGAAAAAGATGGGCGGATAGTGGGCGGAGCTTTCACGGAGCTTCCACTCCATACTGAATACTGCATGCCTCGCAAAGCGAGCAGCGCATGCGCACTGCCGCTATAGGCTTGACCTAAAAAGAAACAGAAACATTTCATTTTTCATTTTTAAATGCATTCTATTTTCCTTGAAGGAAAATGGGCTGCATTTAAAGAAAAAAACTGCTTTATTTACGAAACAGTCACAGACATGGTGGCCTGCTGACCCCAGCAGGCCACCATCCCTGGGAGTGCCCGCCATTCCCAATGGGGTCGCAAATTGCACCTCCCTCATGAATATTAATGAGGCAGGCAATTTGCGACCCCATTAGGAATCGCAAACAGTGTCTGAGACACTGTTGTGAATTCCATTTTGCGAGTCGCAAATTGTGAGTCGCAAAATGGAAGGGTCGTACATCTGGCCCCAAGTGTCCAAATAATTGCGTTTGAACGTGCAAATTAATTTAGTTGTAGTATTCACAAAACGTGAATTTGAACCTTCACATGGTTATTTATACACATATTTAAAATTATGGCAGTAAGGTGTAATTTTACGTGGGAGTAGGTTGTGGGTTCTCCTGGGTTGAAACACTAGAAATAGGCGAACAGCCACAAACACGCACTGTTTGGGGGTATTAACAAACTGTTGCATGGAATCAGACACCCTAGATATGCTGCTAAATTCACTGAAATCAAGAACAGGAGTATAATGCCCTTGGGAAAGGAAAATGGATAGGATGCAGCAAAAATAGGTGGGGTATAGAGCAAGTGGGAAAACTCTAAAAAAGTTTTATAGTGTTTGTGCACGTTTGTGTTACATTTAGGCACACATAAATGTACACTGTGCATGTTTTTAAATGTGTAAATGAAATGCTTGTGAGTAACAAGGAGCCGTGGTCTCGTTAGGGGCTTCCACAGAATTCAGAACTCTACTCTAAATGCAGAAGGAATCTGATGGGAGTACATTTCTAATTACTTTTTGTAACTCGGGTTAATGTGTCTACCTTCAGGACTGTGACATGACCAGAATGAGAAATGAATTTGAGAGAGGGGATTGGGGGGCCTATTCCCAGATATTGTACGCTCTTACTGAAATGAGGGCCAGATGTACAAAGCATATTTTCAGCCACATACTCTTCGATTTCTAATGTACTAAACCCATTTTAGGAGTCTGTAACTTTTTACCGCCTTCTAAACTGTGTTTAGAAATAGATAAGGACCTGCTATTCATAAGGGGCGTAGTGCAAGCATCCTTTCCAAATAGCGATTCCTGTCCAAGTGTATCAATGGTTTAGGACCAAAAGAGCAGTCGTAAACCATTGAAAAGTTGGGGTGGTAACTCATTTGCAAAAGAGGAAGGGGTCCCCTTTTGAATGTCTTTATTAAAAGTGTTGGAGAGTAAGAGGTGGTGCACGGAACCACTGCAAACTCTAAAACAAACTTTTTAAAAACGTTTCTTTTTAAACGCAGCCGTGTTTCTTTTAAAAAGATTTGATTCATTTAAATGCAATCACAGACATTGTGGTCTGCTGACCCCAGCAGGTCACCATCCTTGTGGTGGCCTCCAATCACAGTGAGTCTCAATTTGCGACCTACCTTATTAATTTTCATGAGGTAGGTTGATGAAACCCACAACTATTCCGATTTTTAGGAACCAACGTATCAGTACCAAGTTCAGTTCTTAAATATCTTTACTGGTTCCAAAAATACTGGTCACAGTTTGCGACCAGGATTCTGTGACCACATATTCGTACATCCGGCCAATCGTCCTCATCATTCTGTGTCCCTTGTTTCAGCCGTGTGGTATACCCCCATAGTATTGTTCACCTCCCTACCTACTCCCCGAAGATGCTCTGTTGGTGCCCTTGACATTCAGACATTATTTCTTCTAATGTGGCTGCAGAAGGAAGTCATTGGTAGTGCAGATGTTCAGTCTCTAGCGCAGCTCTTCTCCTACTTACTTTTAACATTAGCATGAACTTTATTACCAAACATTCTTACCCTGCGGAAGTCACACTTCACGCCACTGGAGACCATCATCAGATGGCTTTCTACAACTGCGTCGTCTTACGTCCAGTACCTCGGTTGCCACGACAGCGGGTGATAACCCAGTGTAGACAATAGTGTGTCAGCTACTACTACCAATAAAAGACGGGTATGATACACATGGTGATCCCCATCTCAGAGTGACACTGCATACCTTCTTGGGTAAAGGTGTCTGTACATTGAAACGCTATGACCCCTATTGTGGGGCATAAAGATATTTTTCATCGAATGAATAATTTCTCTTTGAAGTGCGACTCACACCCACTGTCTAAATGAAGCAGTCTGGAGCCGGTACAGTCCCTGCACTTCATTTAGCTTTTTGGGGAACTCTGGTTGTCCTGCTTTGCACCCACATCTCTCATTGAACCGCTGTCTTTCAGCTTGTTTGGGTGACCGCTGGAGAAAGTGGTGAATTGTAGCCTGCAAACCTACGTCTCTGGAGTAAACTGTACTCCAACCAGCCAGAGACCAAAAACCTTCCAACTTGCCAATCTGACCTTGACACCAACTGCCCCTATATCCAGGAGTCACTGTTCCATTTCCACTGCCTTCCACCGTCCTCTCTCACCTTCCAACCACGCTCCAGCCAGGCAGATAACGGGGGCCACCAAGAAACTCCAGTCGCTGACTCTCCCCTCACTCAGGTAGACTGTCCTCCTTTCCCTGCTCCTCATCTGCCCCAGCCTCCCTCAGACAGACTCCTGTGGCCAGCCAGACAGCCCCAGTGGCACCACCTCCCCTCTTTCAAGGCTTACACTAGTCTTGTTCTGATCTTCTCCCCCAGTCAATCTCTCCTAGCTTCTTTCTCACATCCCTCTCTTGGCTACCCTCCCCCTCAGCTGGCCTCCACCTCAGCTGTGATCCCTAAGGCCAGTTAAGAAGCCCTAATTGCTGACTCTCCACCTCTCAGAGGATTCCACAATACAGCCGACCTCTCCCACAGTCAGACACCAATGATCACCCAAACAATGGTCGCTCATCACATCCTGCATGGCCTTCACTCCTGGGGACACAATGCAAGAAGGCAGTGTTCCATAGCTGCCATTTTGTACTCTGTTAGGTCTGTTTGTATCTTCCTGCTTGCATCTTCCTGTTCCTAACCCCATCGTCTGAAGCGGCTGCCACTGGTATGTAGCATGCTGCACCCTTTCCCCTGAAATAATGTGTAGAAATAAGGTTTTGCCACCCAATCAGCTATACTACCATTTGAAGTCAGGGAGAGATTTAAGAGTAACACAACACTGACCTGGCTGATACCAAGCAAGAGCACCATACTTCAACAGATGGCCCCTTTTTCGCTGTCTGATCAGGCAGCTCGTTGCCACGCTGCATATCCTGGTCTCTCCAATTGCAATATGACAACTACCATTCCCACTCTGATGCCCCCTCCCCCCATGACCATCTTGTACCTTCTCTCCCACCTCCCACACTTCTCTCAAGGAGGAGAAAGGATGACAGGCCTTCTCCTGCAAAGCATCACCCATTTGTAACTCCAACCCCACCCATATCCAGCGAGCCCCACCCTCCTTCACCTCCAGGAGGAGCCGGGCTTTCTTATCCTCAAGAGACTCCTTCCAGTAATCAAACTCTTCTTCTCTATGGCCTCGTTCAACATTCTTTTATGTGCTCCTTGTGTCTTTCCCCTTCCCTGTTGAATTCACTCTTGTGTTATGTGCAGTGCTCCATTGCTCTGTAGCTTGGTTAGGGCTTTGTGAGTCATATACATACATACAGACATACATACATACATACATACATACATGCACCTCCTCCTCTTCCACTGTGATCACTGCAGCCCCTCTCCTCGCTAATTCACGTTTTAAGCCTTGGACACATTATATCTCAAAGCGATCTGTGAATTTTCACACATATGCTGCTGATAAGCAGTTATACATTTGCATCTGTAGGAGAGCTGAGGGCTGTTATTATGAGATTATTTTAGAAACTTGCTTAAAATCACATAAATAACAGGATGAATTGCCAAATGTGTAAATTTAAGACAGTGACTACACAGTAAACCTCTGCTCAATTGAGTCCATTGCATTGTGGGACATTGCATTGTAAAAGGTATGTAATATAAATAAGGTAAGGGTTCATTCCTTTACAAATAGGGTAAGGTAATTTAATGAAATACTTTTTCAAAAAAACGTGGGGTATCTGGGATCCTTTCCCTGGGACGACGTAACATTCCACAAATAGTAGAAAGCAGTAGTGACAAATAGCCGCTACACAGCAGTGGCTATTTTTCTTTTCTGTGAATTAGTTCATCTGAAAACGTAATGAGTTCCCAAAGGAATTCTTGGACTGTTAGCAGTAGTGGTAAGCATTTCACTTGAAGCTAAAAATTAAGTGCCATTAAATCTTTATTTTCCATTTATTTAATTCTGGGATTTGAGTATTGTCTTAGCTCATTTATGATGCTTTTTTTTTTTTTTCTGTTAGTGATGGCCATTATTATTTTTCCCTTTCGAATTCTCTTGCCTCTTATAGGAAATCCATCAGACCTTTTCTGAATCTGCAGATGTTTTAATCATTCACCTCATGCAGAGTTGATGAGTTGTCTCGCATGATTGAGATCTGTTCTGCCACTCACCTGATCCTGTCCCAATTGAAGAACCTTCTGCCAATAGTTAGAGACCAGCAATTTTCAGTGAGACCAAGTGCCCTGGAGCCTCAAAGAAGCAGAGTCTTGTAGCTGTGGCCCTTCTCCTTTGTTATCCTTGGGGGAACTTCAGAGGTACCAGCCCATCCCGAACCAGAAGAGTCCTTGAAGCCTCAAAGTGATGTGGCCCGAACACAGTAGGAATCGAATCTTAGCACTTGTTTAATTGCCTTGCATGGTGTTTGTATATTCTTACATCTTCTAGGACCTCTGGCAGGGGTTTGCCTTGAGGTCTGTCCATTTTGACTAGGAGGGAGCTTCAAGGAGACGTTTGGAAGAGCTTAATAGGGTGTTGTAGAAGCTCGGCCGAGGCATTTAAGCTTGTAGTCGCTCTTCCACCTCTACTCTACCCCTGGCTTTTACTCATTGCTGATTGGTTGGCTACGCTAGAGCATAGCTGCACAGACGCTGGGTTAATACATCATTCCAGAAAGTAGAAGCCTGTTTACTTCCTTGTAATCCTCAGGAAATTATCTTTTGCTTTCTTCCTTAGGGTATTCCACCAGAATATTGTTTCTAAAGTATCGATTGATCATACTATCGTGGTCAAAAGGATAACTCCATGTCTACATACCTCTATACGAGGTACGTAGCTGTAGCGTTAAGAATATTTAATCGATGCCTTCTTATATATACGTACTTTCTAGATATTTCGGTCCTCAATATTTTGACCATGATATCGTGGCAGGATGATGTTTTACAAACAATTATTTGAGATAGAACCTTCATCAGGTCTTTAAATTTGCAATGCCTATGAAAAAGTTACTTACAACCTTAGAATAAGAAATGTGTCTTTTGAGAAGAGCCTTACAAAGACAATCTAAAGTTGCATTTTGTAAGTTTTATGTGGTTCTGCAATGATTTGTTAAGACAACTGCCCTGCATACCAATTTCAATGTTTTTTTTAACCATTTTAACAATTTTGAATGTGACAAATGACACTAATATATCCCCTATCCAAGCAAGCTGTGCTTGCTACATCTACTAACTTTCCACAGTATTAGGCGAGGTAGCAATGATTTTAAGTTGCAAACTCCAGTCTCTGGAGCTTAATTAAAGGTGCTGCCTGCGGCGGCTAGAGGACGCAGGAGCGCCTGAAGCCGTAGATATGCAGTGGATCTGGAAGTGAGGAAATCAATGCCATATTGATCTTGTTTAGTGAGAAGGTGCTTCATGGACTCTGTGCCAGACAATAATGGGGTGTGAAGTCTCTATCTCTTACTGTGTCACACAGCCCACCTCATCCTGAGCGATGAAAAGGGATTCATTCGATATCCGCCACTTCATTACAAATCCTGCACGCTCCCGCCGCTTGGATGAAGAATATTGAACTCCCCAGCCTGTGTCCTCTGCACACAGCATGCTGCTAAAAATACAAGGCTATAACCACAGACAGGTGAATCAACACAAGGTGCCTGATGGTACACATCACAGCTCATCTACATTGTCACACATATCCTACTCAAAAGCCAACACAACTGAGCCCAAGAACTAGGAACTGTGATCATATTACCTGTGTCTTGGCCCTGCTCCTGTGCCTGCTCATAGAAGTGTGAGGTATGTTCAGGAGTGCATGTCTGGCACAGAATACCCTAAACCGCAGATTACCACCCCAGATATCTGGCACACAGCTCTATCATCTCTGCATGTTCTAGAGACCTGCTCAGTAAATAAGAGCTCTGATTGGACATTCCAACTTGCAAAAAAGTCCAAACTTCCTGAAAATATGGAATAGTCTTCCCCACTGATTTCAACTTGACCTATATCTTTCTATTTCCAGAAAAGAATGGAAAGCTCTGGGCCTATTCTCAAAGGCATTTTAGAGTACTCAAAGGAAGTACTCTTTTACATACTCTTACCTTTAACACTTGTCCTCAAAATATCACAAATGAGAAGAAAATGGATTATTCAAGGAAGAGTCACATACAATTGGTAAAAAGAGAAAGAACTGTGCCCCCTTCACTCTGTTATTAGTAGGGAGTTTGACTTTACAGACCAATTCACAAATGCACGTAAGAGTAAGTGAAAGAATACTCCTTTAGTAAATACTTTTGTAAATCAACCTCTGAGGGGCAGATTTACAAGCCCCCTGCGCCACCAGTACGTCACTTTTCGTGACGTACTGGTGGCGCAGGGGGCTCCTCGATATTTACAAGGAGAGGAAAAGCCACCATGCGTGACTTTTCCTCTCCTTGTAAATACCGTCCCTTCACACGCAGCACTTTGCGGTGAAGGGGCGTTCCATGGGTGTGGCTGTGGGTGTTCCCACGCAACACCCATGGAACAAGACACATCTCCAGATTTACGAGAAATCGTAACTCTGGAGATGCGTCTGAAGCTACGCCACCCTAGAGGTGGCGTAGCGAGGCGCACCGAGGATTTCTCCTCGTTTTTCCTCTTTCAATGCGTGCTGCATTCTGCAGCACGCATTGAAAGAGGAAAAGCCTGTACTGATTGTTTTTGTGCAGAAAGGTGCCCCTTCCTGCACAGAAACAATCTCCCCATGGCGCAGGCATCCTTGCACCATGGTGCAAGGGTGCCTGCGCCGGCGCTTGGCAGCTGTTTGTGCGCCAGCGCAGGGGAGAGCACAGGAATGCGACATATTCTTGTAAATATGTCGCATTCCTGTGCTCTGAAAGTGCCGCAGCGTGGCGCAGCCAAAGGGCTTGCAGCGCCACGCTGCGGCACTTTCTTGTAGATCTGCCCCTGATTCTTTAAGAAAGCACCTCGCAGGCCCAGTTTAAACTCCTTCCAGGAAACAGCCATCTCACCATATGCTGCTTCTAATACGGTTCACACCCATCCTTTTATGAAGGAGAAGGGTTTGTCACAGAAACGTGGGGAGCGGCTACCTCAGACCCCGAGCTGGCGTTGGCGGTTCCCTCTGGGTATACATTGTTTAGACAAGACCGGGTAGGCAAAAGAGGGGGTGGGCTGGCAATCCTGTTTCGAAATACATGGAAAGGAATTTTCTCCTCACAAAGGAACAGGCCTACCCTGGAATCCTTAATATTTAAGATTTTGATAGATAACCACTATACTTTTAATGGGGTGTTATGTTATCGACCCCCAGGTTCCCGGGCCGATTTTTTGAAGGATATAGGCAGCTCTTTGGACATAATATCCCAGTCACCGGATTTTACACTCTTGGGTGACTTTAATCTTCACCTTGAGGATCCTTCAGATAGAGACACAGTTCAACTTATTGACATTGCAAACAGCCTTGGCCTCACTCAGCAGGTGACCAGCAGTACGCATTCTGGGGGCCATTTGCTTGACGGAGTATTTACAAGTAATAACCATTTACAATGTCTTCCATCACTGCCGCTGGTCTGGTCAGACCATAAAGCGGTTATGTTTTCGTTCCCCTTACAAAATCCTCATACAGAGAAGCTGATAAACAGGCAATCGAAAAAGGTGCGGCCATGGAACAAGATGGCAATAGACACTTTTGAACACTCATTAGCCCAAAATCCACCACATTTTTTAGAGGTTCCAAATGCAGCAGTTGATGCCTTTGAGGAATGGCTTAGAAGGTCAATAGACCAGTTGCTACCAGCCAAATGCATTACGAGCCGTAGGTTAAGACCCACGGAACCTTGGTATTCGGAACAGCTTAGGCTACAAAAACAAAAATGTCGCCGTTTGGAAAGGAAGTGGAGATCTTCCCACGAGTTGGAAGATAAAGGTATTTTTAAACAAGCCTTGCTCGAGTACAAAAAAATGGTTTATAAGGAGAAAACCTGCTACTTCACTACTGCCATATTAACCGCAAAAAACTCTTCAAAGGAACTTTTCTCTACAGTCAAAAAGTTAGCTAAATGCTCTGAGGTGTTAGATTCACCTAAAAACCAGGCATTCTGTAATACAGTGGCTACTTTTTTCCAAGAGAAAGTTTAGGCGGTGTGTAATGGCTTCTCCAGTCCATGGATCAAGAAACAGTATCCCCATCAGAGGCTTTAGCCGCTTCTGGGGTTGCTAATATCGTCCCCGGAACTCTCGTTGAATCCAGTGACCTTCCCGAATTATCTGTTTTTCCGTCATTAACTACGGAAGAGACAATCAATCTACTGCGGTCTACGAAATCAGGCTCCCCAAGGGACCCATGCCCCCCAAAAAATTTCCATCTTTTACCAGAGCTTTTCGCCCTTCATCTGACTCCTATCTTTAATCAGATGTTCTCCTCTGGTATATTCCCCGCTAGCTGGAAGTTGGCATCTATTCTCCCTCTTTTGAAGAAGCCAAACTTAGATGGGGCGGATCCTAACAGCTACCGCCCGATCTCTAGACTTCCGCTGCCGGCAAAGATAGTGGAGAAAGCCATGAATGGGATTGTATCAGATTATATCGAAAGGCATGGTTTTCTGGATGACACCCAATTCGGTTTTCGAAAACATCATAGCACCGAACTGGCTCTGATCACATCATCGGAACTGATCAGGCAGACAGTTGACGCGGGAGGCAATGCAGCACTTGTGCTGCTTGACCTCTCCGCCGCATTTGATACGGTGAACCACCAGAAACTGTTGGAAGTCCTGAGAGGGATCGGTATCAAAGGAAGAGCTTTCACCTTGCTTGAATCATTCTTGTCCGGCAGGGAGCAATTTGTGGCACTAGACGAGTTTAAGTCACCTAACTTTACATTACCATGTGGAGTGCCACAGGGTTCGTCTTTGAGCCCAACCCTTTTTAATATCTACGTTGCACCGCTGGCGAGGTTGATCAGGTCCCTGGGCTTCTCGGCTATTTCCTATGCCGATGACACGCAGATTATTGTCTCAGTGACAGGCTCACCCGCTGACACTATGGCACAGTTTCATACCTGTCTTCGTCAGATCGGTGAATGGATGGCCACCAATAGTTCAAAATTGAATTCCGGTAAGACAGAGGTCTTACTTTTTGGTGCCCATACTAATTTCTGGTCCCCCTAATTTATGGCCTTTGGAGCTGGGTCCGCTACCAACGCCAGTAAATAAGGTGAAGAATTTGGGAGTCACATTTGACTCTAAGCTCTCGTTTGAAAGTCATGTTAATCAGGTCACCTCTCTTTCTTTCTATACGTTAAAGCTTTTGAGGAAAATTCTCCCATACATTCCAGCTGAGCTACGTAAACTAGTGGTTTCAGCACTTGTTCTGTCTAGAGCCAATGATTGTAATAGGCTCTTTATCAATCTTCGAAAAAAGTGCTTGTCCAAACTACAGGTTGTGCAGAATGCTGCGGCACGACTCCTGTTGAATATACCAAAACACAAATCTGTTTCATGGGCGCTTAAAGATCTACATTGGCTGCCTGTAAAGAGACGAATTGAGTTCAAGGCTCTTTGCATTGCTTTTAAAGCTACACATGACATAGGGCCTGGTTTCCTAAAACGGAATCTACAGCCTTATATCCCAGTTCGTCATCTTCGTTCATCTCTTGCCCATAACCTGATTGTTCCAAGGGTCAAAAAATGTTCCTGGGGTGGAAGAAGTTTTTTGGCAGGCACAACCAAACTTTGGAACTCTCTTCCAATAAGGCTGAAACGAGAAACCCACCTGTTGGCATTCAGGAAGGCGTTGAAGACATGGTTGTTCAGTCTCTAAGGTGCTTTTGAACCATTTAGTTTTATCCTGTCTGATGAGCAAGCGCCTTAACACCCTCTGGTTAATGCATCGTGCTCTATAAATCTCCTTTTCATTTCATTTCATTTCATAGCATGAACAGCAGGATGTTACAATGGATCGAGGAAGGTGTTCTTGGGTGCAGGTTAAAATGAGGGTCTGGAAGTGAGTGTTAGTGTCAGATCTGTAGTAGGGCGGGAAGCGTGGGAGTGGAATGGTTCAGGGATTGTCCAGTGAAGCAAGACCAGGCATGGCCACATTCATTCTATGCAAGCCGGACCACCACCCGCTGAGGATCAATGCATGCCTTATGACTGAATGTAACTTCATACTTATCCCTGAATTCACAAAACAAGTTTGGACCTTCTATTCCCCGTTCTTAAACCTTAAGTGTAGGGCTTCTTTTGCACGAGACCCTCTTCATCCCTACACTAGTCATGGATTCGCACGTCACCTCCCAGTAAAATGCTGATCCCCTCGACCAGTTAAAGCATCTCACTATTTTTCACAAAAGGCTGCGTAGATTTATTTCTGTCCAGGCGTGATCCCACAGATAGGCCTTGCAATTGTTACTGGAGTATTAACAGGGACCTCCTGAAGCAATCCTCTTGGCTTCATGTAGTTGCCAAGCCATGGACACCCAACTTAGGCACTCCTGCTCTCCAGATTCACTGTGCCTATCAATATCCTTCATAATATCTCACAACCACTCCAGATCCCACAGCAATTTCCTCCTGAAACTCTACCAGAACACATACTATTAATGTCCCCCACTGCTTTGGCCTTGGCTCATGGATGCTCTTGTCCTAACAATCTTTAATACGCAGGAGCTTCATTTGGGAAATGCAGTCTCTGTGACTAGCTTGGATGCTTCAGGTGCACCTGACCCTGAGCACCTAATTATCTCTTTGGGCCAAATGTATTTGATTTTAGTAATTTGCAAGCTGTCACACATCTTTAGTTTCCAGTCGCAGCTGGTGCAGGTAAGCGTGGTGGGGCGGCAAGGCGGGGCGGTGGAGCGGGGCGGGCGGGGGAGGGGAAGTCGACAGATGTCGGAATCGGTAGTATATGATTATATAGGGGATAAACTACCCCCTGCCACACATTATATGGATATTTCAAGTGGCTAAGGAGTTCTGTGACCATATAAAGGAACAAGGCTGAGACCAAGTTTCCTTATGATGTCATGGAACTCCTCGGCGACTTGCAATATCTTTCTAATGTACAGCTGAGGGCATTTTAATCATAAATAACACATGGTCATGCAATCACCATTCCCACATATCGCTTACATCCTTGTTTTCTTCCTCTTTCATATGAAAGAGATGGTATGTTTGCAGACATGAAGAATAAGAGTTCAATCTGTAGTTCTAATTTAACACGCCAAAAATAGTCCCAACGCAATCCATCGCAGACGCATGTTTTTTCTGTCCCGATTCCCCTGCAGACGTCTACCCCTGTGTGTTGCTCCCATGGAGATCTAGAGACACAAGGGCTCATCTCCCAGGCTTTTAATTTTACGACAGACGCTGTCCCCGGCCCCGACCTTATGATGCCTCATTGTGGTGGCGTATTACGTTTTCTTTTAAATTGTTTCATCATTAGCACTCTTCTGTGCTTACTGCCACCAATTATACAGTTGAATCTCAGGCATTGAATTTGTTATGTCCTGATGATGGTCCTTCTATTTGGAAAGGATCAAAACATCGCCGACCCTTCACACTGACCCTGTACTGTATATCTAATTTGACAGGGCTGATCTGTGTTTTTGTGTATTGTGACATACATGGAGTAATTTCTATAACTGTCACTTCGAAATTGCCTGAGTATGTTAATTTGTGTTTTGTAGGCGCTACCCACAACTTGTGATTGTCACTAAATATATTTTTAGATTTTAAATTAAGACATTGAGTCTCAGTTCATTGATATCGTTTGATATTAACTATGTTTCTGTAGGGACCTTTGTTCCTTGAAATATTAAGCACCCTAGGTCCCTATGCATCCTTTTTTTTTTTAATATAATTTTTATTGGTATTTTGCATAGCAACAATACATTTTCAGCCAAATGTAGTACAAGAACATGCTTAGTCATCGCCCCCCCTGCGGTGTTGCAAACTATACGAATCACATATTTGAATCTCAAATCTCCTCCTAAGGCAGTTGCAGTGTATTTGTATATATATAAATTTTCAATTATATAAAAACTGTAACAATTAACTTATCCCCTTCCCTCCCCCCACAAGGTCATGTTATGTCGTACTGACTTGGGAACATTAGAAGTCACTTCTTAAACATGTTTCAGAGGTTAATAGTATCCTCAGGTACTGGAGGGTCTCCCAACTCTGTCTCCAGTAGGTTTTCTCTTTGTCCCGATTGAGTTACTTCTGCCTTCCCCGTCGGGGGGTTGTTCTTTTTGAGTAGGTCTGTCATCATGAGATACCAGGCCCTCGCGTCTTCCTCGAGCTTATCGTCCCTTCTAACTTTTTTCATACGAATAAGTTCCGCCGCCGCCCACTCATGCACATCCTTAACCCAACTTGCAACTGCGAGGGGGGGTCTGGACTCAACCACTTAATTGCTATTCTTCTTTTTGCCAATACCAATCCAAATTGCAGGAATTTTCTGCTGAGTTTTTTGTTCTTTGGTGTGGGGAGAAGTCCCAGGATTACCGTTCTAATGTTAAGCGATATCTTCCATCCTGTGGCATCTTGCAGACTCTCTATTACTTTTCTCCAGTAGGGTGTAAGTTCTAAGCAATCCCATACCATGTGTACGAAGTGTGCATCCGCCGACCTACATCTAGGACAATGGCTCGGGCGATCCGGGTATATTTTATGAAGCACTCGTGGGGTCAGGTATGTTTGGTGCACTATCTTGTACTGTATGAGCTTAAACCTGGTATTGGAACTGATCTGCTTGACCCCCTCATGTATCTTCTTCCATTCTACTGGTGTTAAGGGCTCGTCCATTAGAGCGTCCCACTTTCTGTGTATGGGTAGGGGATTAGTGGGAGAATCCTCGACAAGCGCTCCATATATGTGTGAAACTAGTGTATGCCAGGTCCCTATGCAGCCTTGGGTTTCCCCTGGTTTTTTGTTGAATAGAAGCATAAAGCGTCAGCTATAGTTATCTGGTCATGCTGAACTGGGATAAAGTCACAAGTTCAGGCCGACCGTGATGGAGCACAGGCCCAATACAGGAACCAAGTTAGGCCTGCTGAACTAAGTACCTTAAATCCTGGTTGCAGAGCGTTGCATGACCCCATGTCGAGGATGCATTGCGCAGCAGCAGTTCTGATGAGCCGCAGGCGACGTTCCAAGGTCCTGCGTCGAGGATGCATCAAGCAGTGGTGATTGCGATGAAGCCGTTGATGAGGCTTGAGACATGAGGTCCTGTGTCGTCTTCAAGAATGCCGTTGAGGGAGGCTTGTGATGTGAAGTCCTGCCTCAGGGATGTTTTATACAGGGCGGTTCTGAGGAGCTGCAATACAATGTCCTGTGTTGGAGATGCGTCATACAGTGGTGGTTATGATGTGGAGCTGAGAGGAGATGCGTCGCCCTGCATTGGTTCTGTCCAAAGGACCACAGCTGAGCTGGCAGAACACCTTCAGGCACACTTCCAAGGGTATAGGACTGGGGTGACACCAATTGGAGGGTAAGACTCACAGCAGACAGAGTCCAGGTGCTGGGTTTAAGGTGGTTGAAGCCTTCTCTGTACCCGAGGCTCTGATCAGGGGCACAGCCAACCAGCCTTTGGAGTCACTTTGGTGGTCCTGGGTTCAAGATGCAAGTCCAGTCCTTCTCACTCAGGCAACAGGATAGCAGAGTAGCAGGGCAGCAGAGTAGCAGTCCTTCTTGCAGCAGAGCAGCACAGCAGTCCTTCTGAGTCTTCCACAGGTCCAGAGGTGTGCTGAAGAGTTGGGTCCAATATTTATACTTGGTACCAGCTTTGAAGTAGAAGAAGGTTCTGGAGGTTTCCACTTCCAGAGGCATTTGGAAGTTCCTGCCTCCCTGCCATGGCCCAGGTTGTCTGGGGCACAAAAGACTAGTATTAAACCCTTTGTGAAGGTGCTGAAGCAGAGGCTTTGTGATGTGCAATTGTGGTAGCTGACAGATCCGTCCCCCATCAAGTCAGAGATGGCCCAACCAGCCAACACCTATTCCCCCATTGTCTCACTGTCTGGGAGAAATACCCCCAAACCAACTGCTAGCGTCACCTAGTCATGTGACCCAGGATACAGGCTGCAGGCACTAAATGGTTGGGACAAGAAAATGCCAACTTTCTAGTAGTGGCATTTTCAGATTTCTGACTTAAAATCCAATTTTACCATTAAAGAGGCTTTTAAATTACAATTCTTCAGACACCAAACTTGATATTCCTACCTGCCCACAATTGAAAGTTATCACTTATTAAACATAATATGGTAACCCAGTGTTATTCTATGGGGGAGGTAGGCCTTGCTGTAGTGAAACAGAATTTATGAATTTTTCACTACCAGGACATGTAAAAACATAAAGTGCATGGCCAATTTGTTTAATACACTGCACCCTGCCCTTTGGGCTGTTTAGGGTTCTTAGGCGCTCATTGATTTGAGAACTTTGTGGTGGTGTTCCCATTCCCAAGACTACATAACGTTTATCAGCGACCATAGACCCTCAGTTCTAATCCAGCTGCAAATTGAGAAACCCTATTAAAAAATCATGTCCCATGCTTTTTCTTTCCATTTGGCATTCTTTTTTTTTTTAGTCGTGCTTGATTTTTTTAGATTACATTAATTGTCCTTTTCTTTGCACTAGTAAGAATCATATTTTCCTTTGATGTGCATAAAAAATGAAAATGGATTTCTATCTCTAGTCTAAATACACTTGCCTTCTAGGAAGCACCTGTACTGTTCTAGAAAAACTATATGCAATTTGTTCTTTTTTTAATAACAAGCACATGACCGTCATATTTAGGCAGCATGTTTCATTTTCTTCTTCTTTTTATTTCTGGGTCATATGCTTACAATACATTTTTTTTAAATGAAACAGTCGCACCAGATTGCCAAGACCAGACATATTGGCTTTGCCATACCTTGTTATCATTGTCTCCATGAGTAGAATAAAGACACAATACAATAAGTATTAGGTGAACACAGGTAGATGTACCCCAGGGCTTAATATTATGACATAAAAATAACTTTTATTTGCAGCGAAACATCATTAAAAATGGAGGCTCCATTTTAGCATGCCCTGATCCAACGCAATAAAGTAATCTTTCAGCCATTACCGCTTCTGATAATCCTGCTATGTCGTGATTTAACAAAAAGCAATCTCCTGTCAAACAAGGGTGCTCCTGCACCTGCTCCTTCCTGTTGACCTCAGAGGCCAAATGCAATGGAAGATTAGTCGCCTATCAGACATATGACTGCATGAATTACTACCATTCGCTTCTCTGGCTTAGAAGATTCAATCTCAGGCTTAATGAGGCTCGGCCTGTAGTCCATCAGACAGGCAGAGCAAAATATCAATTCAAAATCCATACATCTATGAACCTTCCAGCAAAGAGGGTCTCACAAGACCACAAAAGTGTGAAAAGCACTCTTCTCTCGGGGACGGGTGTGTAAGTTTTGTAACTGTATGCAGGCTCTCAGCAAATGGATGGCCGAAAAATGCCTACAGTTAAATTCAAACAAGACCGAGGTGCTGCTCTTCGGGGGTCAATCTCCCTTTTGGACACCTGCCTGGGGGCCCCAAGAGTTGGGCCCTCTTCCCAAGCTGGTCAATAAAACCAGGAACTTGGGGGTCTTGATCAATGATAAACTTTCTTACATTGATCAAGCCAATGCTGTTATGTCTAAAGCCTTCACATGCTCAAGATGATTAAGAAGTTTCTTCCATTCATTCCATTACAGCTCCCAAAAACAGCTGTTACTTCACTTGTGATGTCCAGGCTTGGTTATTGCAATGGCCTGTATCTTAACGCACTTCAACATGTTCTCAATTAACTTCACTGGCTACCCATCAGACAAAGAACCATCTTTAAAGCTCTTTGTATCGCTTACAAAGCCTTACATGATGATGGATCTGTGCTCTTGCGAAAAAGTTTTAACGGGTATATTACCAACAGGCCGCTCAGATTCTCAAATGCCAAATCTGTGATCTTGCTAAATTCAAACCAATGGCTTGGGGTGGTCCAGCTTCATGCTGGCTGCCTCTGTTGCCTGGAAAAAACTTCCTCATTATATCAAAATTTCCCCTAATCTCCTTGTCTTTATAAAAGCTTTGAAGACCTGGCTATTTTACTCTGTATAGTCTGTTTCTCATATTCTTCATATAATCTGCTTCTTTGGTCTCAGCAGCACATGGTAACTAGCGCCAAAACACCCTAGGGTATTTGTGCGTTTAACAAATCCAATTAACATAACACACATGCTTTTCAACTAGTGCGGTCAAGGAAATACTTAGTATTATAGATATATGTCTAATAATCACAGTCCTATGTAAAATACTAACCTTCTTTGAACTTAAAAGAGAACACTCAAGGAAAAAGGGGGCATGGCCAAGCCCAAGATGGCGACAGCTGTGTGAATTCAGGAGCTTCGTCCCTGGCGCGGGTGCCTTCTCCCCCGGCTGTGTGAGCAGCGACGTTTGAGCTTGTGGATGGGCTCCGATAGATCCTGAGTGGACTGGGAATAGGTTGGGGGGATGCCCGAACAAGAGTGAGGCACTAGACACAGAAAGGGGTTGGGGTCTGCGCTGCCGCTGTTGGTGAGCTTGAGCGACAGTGGGGGTAGCTGGGGGACTGGAGGAGGCACCCTTGAGGTGAGAGCGGGGACATGTACAGACCCGAGCGGGGTGTGGCCTCTGACCTGCGAGTGCCACCCATTGCGTGGGTGCAGCCCAGCTCTGTGCTGGAGGCAGGCCCTGTGATATACAGGCGGCCACAATTTTGGAGACAAGCAACTGAGGCTCACCTGTGAGGAGGATTTGGCAACACTGGTGAGGCCCCACATTTTGCATGCCTGGGACTTGGGACAAAGTGCAAGCCGCGACACACCACCCCGGCCCCCAGCATTGAGTGAGATCCCTGTGGGCCCGGTGAAGCAAGTGAGCCAAGGGCAATGCTACCACATCTACAGCTGCAATGAGGGACCCCAGCTTATGAGTGGGAACTACAACAGGCACTGCTGAGATAGGCAGTGAACAGATCCACAGACAGAGCAGGTGAGGCAGCATCCTTGACCTGCCATCCAGGGGGAGACGCTAGCCTTAGCGGCCCCAGAACACCACCCACACACTACCATCGACAGGAGGGATTAAGTTGGCACTATTATACACTCACACCCTAGGAGAGGTTGAGGGCATTTTGGTGGTCATCTGACCTCAGGCCATTCAAGAGAGGCTTTTACAATGCCTAGCCGTGCTGCAGTGCTTGCTGATACCTATGGACTTTGGCCTCACATAGGAAGCATCGGGCCACAGACAACTCCTTGCAAGGCCTTCCCCTGGCGCCACAGTAGAGGTGTTACTGGACGTCGAGACCTGGCTGACCTGGGTCAGAGTGAGCTCACTGGAATCAGTCTAGGATGAGAGATGCCTAGACCTCGAAGAATACCGTGCCTAGTTGCTGGACCTACATGACCAAGTGATACAAATGCAAGAAAAACAAGAAGACCTGGAAAACAAATCCTGGTGCTCCGATTTACGTGTAAGAGGAGTCCCACTGAGGAAAGTTGGGAAGGATGTCAGGGCTTGCAAAGGCACTTTTGGACGAGCACGGCCCAGAGCCCCTCCACAATAACAGAGCATTTGGGGCATGCCCGCCATCACAGAACTCGCGGTCGGCCCCAGACATTCTAGTGTGCTTTCATCACTTCGCTGATAAGGAGGCGATACTAGATGCGATGGGGGTGGGGGACAGGGGAGGGGTTGGGTGGAGGGAGGCCCGATTCGCTACAATGAGGATTAAATCCAAATCTTTCAGGATATATCTGCAATCACGCTAACTAAGCGCAGAGCCTTTTGTCCCGTTACCGTCTTCTTCAAAGAGCATAAAACACAATACAGATGGGGACACCTCTTCCGCCTACACTTCGAGTGAAGGGGTAAGCAATGGGTGACCAAATCAATACAAGAAGCATGCCCAATTCTCCAGGTCCCTGAGCTGAAGCAACACCAGGGTAGTCCGGACAAATTCTCACGACCCCACGAAAGAAGTTGGTCAAGACCAAAACAAGACAGATTTCCCCGAATAGGGAGGACCAGCTAGCAGAATGCAAAGCAGCCCTCAAACAGGTGCATAGAGGGAGCAGGGGATCACCGTCATTGGATTTTTTGGATCTCCGTTCTGCTCGGCCACGGCAGTAATGCAGTGTGGCACCTCCCCTTGGTCCTCCGGTTGAACACCGCTATTGACTCATGACCTTGTTGCTTTAATATGTTGTGGGGAAGGTGGGAGGAGAGAGGGATTAGGGAGTTGAGTCTCTATAATGGGGTCAGAGCTCAATTGCAATAATGTAAAATAGCTCTGCAGGCACTCTCATGATATGCCATTACACCCCATTCGCATAACCACATATAACGTAAGGGGCCTTAATATTCCCCTGAAGAGACGATCCATTTTGCAGGAGCTGACTAGTCTTGCCACAGACATAGATCTACTCCAGGAGACTCACTTATTACGGCAAGACTGGCAACTCATGCGGTCCAAAACTTTCCCTATGCAATACTACTCTTCCGGGGAGAAAAAGACGGGCGGGGTGGGGATTCTGGTCCACTAACGATGCCCACTTATAGTAGACGGAGTTGGACAATGGGTAGCCCTTATGGGCACACTCCGAGGCACCCCTTTGACGGTAGCTTCGGTTTACTGCCTCAGCCAGGGACAGGAGCGCTTCCTCACGAACCCTATACGGACTCTGACAGCCTGGTCCCCAGCCCGACCCTAATAGGGGGAGGTTCCAACTTAGTTTGGGATGACTCAGTGGACACGGACGAAAGGGGTCGCGGAGGGATGTCAATGTTAACCCTGACAGGCAGATCCCTGATGGAAGAGGCACTGACACCCATTGGGACAGGATTATTCTCACTTCTCTGGTGCCCACAAGACATTTGACCGACTGAATTAGCTGCTGCTGGATAAACAACTCTTGCCTAACCTGACTGAAGCTGAGCAGGAACCGATGACTTTATCGGATCATGGCCCTGTCACGTGCTCCCTCTTTTTTGACTTGGCAGGATCCCACAGAACAGGGACATCTGGAGGATTCAGGACGCTCTCCTAAAGGACCCAATTATGGTGAACAATATCAAAAAGGGTATCAGGGAATATATTGGAGACACGACTGCAGTGACCCAGTGAGGTGCCCTTAAAGCCATGATCGGGGGGACTTTTTCATGGAGGCAGCCAGATTAAAAAAACTAAGGGATGACCTGCATCAAAGAATTCTGACGGACCTGAGGGAACTGGAAGGAGACCACAAATGCACACATTCCCCCAAAATTTGGAGGAAAATTCTAATGACTTAGGGCCAGCTCAGGACGCTTGAGAAGGACAGGGCGGACTATTTCCTAGCAAAACTAGATAATAAATTCTATGAATGGGGCGACAAATCAGACAAGCTACTGACGAACCTTTTGCGAGCCAGGCAAACATGCAATACAGTCACGGAAGTCAAGGGTCTGGAAGGGCGTCTCCTCATGCTCGACCAGGACAAAGCGGAATGTTTTTGGTTTTACTACTCGACCCTGTATACTCGGCAACCAACCAACATGCCCCCAAGAGAGAGAGAAGTATCTGGATGGGGTGGGCCTCTCCATGCTGTCCAGACAGGATAGGGACAAACCTCTTGCTAAAGAAGAAATTCTGGAGGCCATTGTCAAACTCAAGAGTGTGAAAGCCCCAGGCAGCTTCACAGCATCCTTTTGCAAATGGTTTGCCCCTGCGTTACTACCACTACTGCATAAAGTTTTTCAGGAAATGATTCTGGAGGGATGGGTGGCGCCATCCACGGCAGAGTCCATGATATTGCTTATACTTAAATCAGGCAAAGACCCAACAGTTGTGGTTCATACCGCGTGATATCCCTTCTGAACGTCGAAGTAGAAATATTCCTAAAATTGCTTTCCTGCACCTTCAATAGTTGATGGAGAACGTCTTTTACCCGGATCAATCAGGTTTTTTCCTGGGACGCCAAGCGAGTAATAACACTAAGAAAGCCTTACACTTGATAGATATAGGCAGAACAGGACCTAAACGGTCAATCCTGGTCTCCCTGGATGCTGAAAAGGCTTTTGACTTGGTGGACTGAGAATTTATGGCCAATGTCATTTGTCGGATGGGCTTTAGGAGCTCATTTAGCAATTGGCTGCCGGCGGGCTACAAAGCCCCTAAGGCACACATTAGAATCAAGAGGATATTATCAGCATGGTTTTCCATCTCAAGGGGGTGAGGCAGAGATGTCCGCTCTCCCAGCTCCTGTTCACAGCTACGCTAGAGCCAACCCTCAGATACAGGCTGTCCAATTTGGGACACTGAATATTAAACTGACTATGTTTGCAGATGACATCCTGGCTTCCCTTACGGATCCGAGCCGCTCCCTCCCTCAACTCTTGAAAGAGCTCACAGACTGTATTGGGGTTCAAAATAAACCTCACGAAATTGGGGATCCTCAACATCTCCACCCTAAAACGAGTGGCAAATAAGCTGCAACTGACAATACTGATCCGGTGGGCCACTTCACATATCGAGTACCTGGAGGTGGCCCTTGCGTCTACACTGCTTAAAACTAAGTAAAAAAATAATCCCCAAATGCAAAAAAAGTCAGCGAAGCTAGACCTTAACAATTGGAAACACCGACCCCTCTCCCTACTGGGAAGGATAGCAGCATTTAAAACGTCGATCCTTCCTTGGATCCTTTATATCTTCTAAACCCTGGCACTCTCGATCCCCAAAGACTATATGGAAGAAGAACCGCAGTCAGCCAGCCAGGCATACCTCTGGCAGTGGAAGGTGGCAAGAATGACTCGATGCCAGACCTTTATCAGACCCCGAGAGGGAGGCTTGTGGGATCCAAATCTCTTGATCTATTATGTGGCCTCACACCTTCAATGCATTTATCACTGGACACGTAGGGAGGATGGCAAGCAGTGGTGCATGGTACGCCATATGATGACGGAAGGTCCCCTGTGGGAATTGCAGTGGAGTCGAAAGGCACAGAGAAATCCCACACTATACAAATCTCTGAATACAAGAGCGACATTAGAAGTCTGGGATAAATGGCAGTGAGGGGGGGCTCACATCTTTCCCCTCTCCATTCACCCACCTATGGGGTAACACAGACTTCACTCCAGGGACATCAAGAGAGCTTTATTGGCACTGGCAGGAGGGCAGATATAAAACCCTACGAGATATGTTTGAGGGAGACCAGATCAAACCCTCTGACTGTCTTAAGGAGGGATATGGGCTCCCAGAGGGGGAGGGATACCGATACTGGCAGCTGCATCACTGGCTTCTCAACCCAGCAGCTCAGCTTTGAGTGACCTGGCTCTTGACACCCTTTGAGAATTGGCTTATCACGGCCTCCAACAATGCCCATGCGACATCTTTAATATATTTCATGCTTAATAAATGAGATTGCGGGAGAGGGATCTACAGATCACCCTTGACACGGATCAATGGAAGGAGATACTCCAGAGGGCGACTCACGGGGCATCCCATATGGCAGGGAGGGAAACGACACTCAAGATTTTATATAGATGGCACTTCTATACACCATTGCGGTTAGCCTAGATGAATAAAGAGCGAAGAGTGTTGGAGGGGGTGTAGAGGGAAGGGATCACTAACCCACATCCTATGGTCCTGCCCAAGTATCCAGGTATTCTGGGACGGGGTCTTGTCAGTGATACACCAGATTACAGGATCAGAGTTTACTCGCTACCCAGATTATACTAAACAAATGGTGCTTGCCCTATGGGGACAAAGCGCACATCCATCAGAGGCATAATGGATCGAACGATTGTGGCGGCTGGTGGGAAGAAAAGCTTTCAAAAGGGTCAAGAGAGGAACTTAAACACTTTTCTAAACAATGAAGGCCTTTAATACAAAACTTCCAATCAGACTATAAGTAACTCACATACCTGAAAAGGCTATAAACTTTATGAATCTTGAATCATTCACAAATTGATGATTATTATGGAACTGTTAAATCCACTAGGTGAAGCCATACACTACCTGCCACAGGGTGTAGAGGAGATATGTCTTACTTTGGTGGTCAGAGAGGCACCGTGCTGGATCGACTCAGTAGGGGTTGGGGGCTCTATTGGGGAGGGAGGGTTCCCAGGAGTGGGGGTTCGATGGGTTTGTTGCTGAGAGTTGGAATTATGACTTTTTGTTCTGGAAACTCCATCAGAAAATCAATACAGATGTATTTAACCTAAAAAGGAAAAATAACTTTGCCCACCCCTCCCCCATCTCTAAACTAAAATAATGCCAAAACTCTGGGAAGGCGAAAAAGTTATTTAAGCACCCTGGGGAACCGTTCCAGTCATACCTGCTGGGCATGGAGTGCTCCTCCCACCATGCTCACATCAATGAAGAGAGTGAACACCTGTCAAGGGCGGGCAGGTAAGTGCACATGACAGCACTGCACTACTCCCGCCCACCTGTCCTGGACATCAACGAGTGGGGTAGGCTTGCCAAGCTGACACCGGACAAGCCAGCAGATGCTTCTCCCCACCCCACCCACCTGTCCCAGACATCAGCGAGTGGGGTCGGCTAGCCATGCTGACACTGGGCCAGGCAACAGATGCCCCTCCCTTACCCTCCCCACATGCCCCCGGATATCAACGAGTGGGTAGGCTAGCCATGCCAACACTGGACAGAGCAGAAAATGCTCCTTCCCCTAACCCGCCCACCAGTTACAGACATCAAGGAGTGGGGTAGGCTAGTAATCTGACACTGGACAGGGAAGCATGCGCTCCTCCCCCAGCCCACCTACCTGTCTCAGACATCAACAAGTGGGTAGGCTAGCTATGCTGACACTCGACAGGGCAAAAAACGCTCCTCCCCCACTCTGCCCACCTGTCCTGAACATCAATGAGTCGGGTAGGCTAGCTATGCTGACATTGAAAAAGGCAGCAGATGCTCCCCCCACCCCGCCCCACCTGTCCTGAACATCAACGAGTAGTTCGACTAGCCATGCTGACCCTGGACAGGGCAGAAGGACCTCCCACAGTCTGATAGATATTCCTGCTGGGTTACAGTAAAGTGTTTCTCACTCTCCATTGGGCTTTAGAATTGTTACAACAGGCCCAGGGAGGCTGGTCAGCTGGGGAAAGAGAGTGCCCCCCTTGTTTCTTCCATTCTAACAAAATGAATCCTATTCCCCCCGCCTCCCCTGCCAGTAAAACAGTTCAGCGAGACAAAGACTTGGTACTGACTTCTGAGTGTAAATTACAGGGGTGGAAACAATGACTATCCCAACTCAGCCCTCCATCCTTCCAAGGCAGATAAACTGGGAACCGTTCAGCGGAGTAATAGTAACCCCAGTGGTTTCCATTACTACGAAATTGCACTACTCTTTGTTAGCAAAGGATATTTACAATGTGTTGTTATTATTATTATTATTATTATTGCTATCATTATCTTCATCACAGACATTATTACGATTATGATGATGATTATTATTGTTATTATTATTAGCAGTAGTAGTGTTGCTAATATTATTATTATTATTGCTGCTGTTATTATTATCATAACTATCATTATCTTCATTGCCGGTATTGCTATTATGATTATTATAATTATGATGATGATTATTATTAGTAGTAGTAGTAGTGGTGCTAATACTATTATTATTATTTTTGCTGTTATTATTATCATAATTATCATTATCTTCATTGCCGGTATTGCTATTATGATTATGATTATGATAATGATGATGATGATGATGATGATTATTATTAATAGTAGTAGTGGTGCTAATACTATTATTAATATTGTTGCTGTTATTATTATCATAACTATCATTATCTTCATTGCCGGTATTGCTATTATGAGTATTATAATTATGATGATGATGATTATTATTATCATTAGTAGTAGTAGTGGTGCTAATACTATTATTATTATTGTTGCTGTTATTATTATCATAACTATCATTATCTTCATTGCCGGTATTTCTATTATGATTATTATAATTATGATGATGATTATTATTAGTACTAGTAGTAGTGGTGCTAATACTATTATTATTATTGTTGCTGTTATTATTATCATAACTATCATTATCTTCATTGCCGGTATTGCTATTATGATTATTATAATTATGATGATGATTATTATTAGTACTAGTAGTAGTGGTGCTAATACTATTATTATTATTGTTGCTGTTATTATTATCATAACTATCATTATCTTCATTGCCGGTATTGCTATTATGATTATTATAATTATGATGATGATTATTATTAGTACTAGTAGTAGTGGTGCTAATACTATTATTATTATTTTTGCTGTTATTATTATCATAACTATCATTATCTTCATTGCCGGTATTGCTATTATGATTATGATTATTATAATGGTGATGATGATGATGATTATTAATAGTAGTAGTGTTGCTAATACTATTATTATTATTGTTGCTGTTATTATTATCATAACTATCATTATCTTCATTGCCGGTATTGCTATTATGATTATTATAATTATGATGATGATGATTATTATTAATAGTAGTAGTGTTGCTAATACTATTATTATTATTGTTGCTGTTATTATTATTATTATCAGCACTATTACGGTCTCTGTCTTTCCACCCTTGTGCATCGCAACAGCCAGAATTCATTCTCTGTCACACATACGATATGTAATTTTCTAAGAAAGTTGCTGAAATTCCAGCTCCAAATTACTGATCCGGTAGCCTACGGCAGTTGGGGGTGGTGGTGCGGGGTTGCTGCCACTGTATTTTATTCCCCATAATTCCTCTAAACTGCCTCCCGGAGAACAGATATTTCTTGGATGATATCGCCCCACAAAGACTCCAAGCTGTTGATGCACTTAAAGGGCTAACAATGTGATTATCGCTGATACTTGCACCCTCGGATGAAGTACTTAGATATGTTTGACATGCAGACAATCTCTGTTTAAATTACCCAGAGGTCACTTGTTGTTTGGGATTGTAAACTCTAACTTGTTGAAACCTGAATTTCTATTCAGTTATCTCATCCCAGAGCATCAAACATCAGACATTGCAAAAAGACTAAATAGAGCTTCAATTGCCTTATAGAGACCACCCCTTATTGGACTGCATGTCACAATATCAAGGAGGAAAATAACGGCCTGCCAAAGGACCATGGCCAAAATATCAGTTGAGGTCAAATCATGAAGCTAATTATATAGAGGTACTATATTTGTTATATTTATTTTGGTGGTTGGAACTGAGTACTGATTGTAGAATTTGTTTGGTGCACATTGGTGTAACGTATATAAAAACTAAAACAAAATGGTGTCCCGCACTTTGACAAAGACTACCGCTGCAGCCGAAACGTGTCAACTGGGCAACATCGTTGAATAAAATCAAGATTCCAGTAAGAGCGAAGGCGTTAGCTCCTTTCTTAAAAGTAGAGAATGGATCTGTGTGCTATTACTATCTTTATATACTTACTTTTAAAAGTATTGAGCTAGTCAATAGTTTAGGTGGAATATTCTGACACAATGATATTAAAATATCCATATTCTGGTACAGTACTCCCTTAACAAGCCCAAAATACTAGGAAAATCAAATTTACTATTTCTCTTTGGGCTATTTTCATAAACCTGTGAAATGTCCTGAATCCAATGGCTTTAGAAAAATGAATTATTTTTTAACAAGAAAACATAAATTACATCAAAACCTTTCCTTTTCTATAAACTGAATTTGAATTTCATTGAATGTTCCTTTAATGTGCAGAAATATATCTACGTAAGACTTGCCTGCTTTGACAATGCATTTTGATTAGATATCATGGTACCAGAATATCAAAATTTGCATTTGAGAAGGTGTGGGGCCCTTGGCGAGACGTGGGAGAGAGCCTGGCATGAGGCAGGTTTCAAATTCTGTCTGGGATTGGGAGACCACCACTGGAGCGATCCTTCATGGAGGCGCGTAGCCTGCCGGACCCTCGCACACGCATGCGGATGCCTGCCGGGACTAACTATAATATGGCACTGTGGTAATGGTGGGGTGAAGGGTGTGGCCTGTGGCTTCGCTGTTATGTTATTTGTTTCTGGTATAAAACGTAAAAAACAGATAAAAATATAAAAAAAAGTAAAATTAACGGAGAAGGCAACTGCTGTTACATTGCTTCAAATGTGCACATTTGAAATATCTGACTAAGCTGCTCACACTATCTCAAATTTACTCCAAAGCTGATTTTTGTATCCTTACAAGCACAATTTGGTCTCTTGGTGCAGCAGAGAATAAAATATACCCCACCAACTGAAATGCAAATACTATTCTTTGTTTGCCATTCTTCATCTAGATATAATGAACCTTAGGCTCTTCACTGCTGCACAAACATTGAAAGTCTTAATGATACAGAATTTTAATATCTAGCAATCCGAGGAAATGTTCTAAAATAAGAACAGCAAAAATAGGCTTCATTGTGCAAACAAAAGCTGGTTCTGGAAATGATTCTGCTGGCAATAGTTAATTGTGAGGAAGGCAGCTTCTTCTTTTAAAATAAAATATGCTTCAGCTACCACTTCAAGGGGGTCCTTAGAACCATTGTGTGTTCTCTTGCAACCCTCTGGTTTAACTCTCCTGACTGCAAATCCTACAGCATGCACTGATGGTTTTATTAGATAGCTGTTTATAGATCAATATCTGATTATCAGCATACTGCAGCCTTGAGTTTTTAATTAAGTATCTTTTTGCAAAAAAAAGTACAGTGGCCCATCATAGGGGACCAAGCAGTGTGTGACATCACGTCCTGTGATGTCATCTAGGGCTCTGGGAGTGTGACTTGCTGACTTGATGCAAATGACCCATTTTAACAATTCAATATACATACATGAGCACAAGAGTGAATACAATGTTCATTTAGGAAACTCATTCACGTTGCTTTTAATGTATATCCTTTCTCCCGTAGTGTCTACTGGGGCATTTTAGAGTCTTGTTTAAATTAAGGGTGTAAAAACACCCCAGTGCAAATTTGATATAATGGGGCAGATTTATTAAAACTTTCTATTAGTGCAAAGTCACAAAAAGTGATGCAAACTCATGCAAAGTGTAGATTTGTTATTTACTTTTCAGAGCAAACTTGTTGTGTGCTGGAAAGTTGCCTGAAAGTAACACAGCGAGTGCAATGTGCTGCATTGCATCCTTTAAGTGAAGGGGCATCCTGTGGGTGGGCATGGGCATTCCCACGTTAGCACCCATGGTTTTTCATGCCAAGCCCTATCTACTAACAGTGTTTGTTACACATGACTTTCACCCAAAGAAGTGGCAGGAGAAATGTTTATTTCTCTAAACGTTTCAGGCTGTGCAAGTGTGCTGCACTGTACAGCACACATACAAAGTGGGAAAAGTGTTTACGAAGGTCTAAGCTTAGACTTTGGCAGCGGAAGGGTACCCTTCCAGTACAGACCCTAAGCTAGACACACGCAGACACCTTTGCACAATGGTGCATAGGTGTGTGGAGCACTAGCAGCCTGATTGTGTGCAGCAGAAGCGCCACATCTGTGTAGACACGGTGCTGTCCTGCTTTATCCCGTTCGTGCAACACGGGACAGCAACTTTGGGTGCTGTGCTGCGTTCCATGAAATAACAGTAGATTTGCCCCAATACGTATAATAGAATATTTGCACTGGAAATCGAATGCGCTATTTTACTTGATATAGGCAGGGGCAATAAAAGGGGTATCAACAATATTACCCCCAGTTTTTGCTGGTTATTACTGCATTTTTCACTCACTATAAACGTAAGCGCAAAACATCATTTGTGCTCAGGTCTAAATCCAAATAACCAGCACTAACCACTGGATTAGCCACTATCCTTGTGTTTCAAGTGCAATGTGCTGCCCTGTCATAAAGCGCTTCAACACCTTGTCAAGAGTAGTAGGAGCTATGTAAATGCAATCACAATACAATCATCAGTAGGTAAAAATCACGGAGGCAAGAACAGTTTTGCACTGTTCAGGGTCGATGCTTCCATTGGTGAAGCAGGTGCAGTGGGCCCACCAAACCCTGATTATGGCTGTATTTTATAATTCAAACAGCTGCTAAGGGCTCCATTTCCTGCCTTGTATTAGGGCCTGTGACACACTGGTTACGATACTGGCACTGTTGCCAGAATTCTGAAAAACCGCATAAAAATAAGATTTTACCCAGGTTGGCGCTAGTTGGAAAGAGCACTAATGTTGGTCTTTGGGATTGGAGGGTCCCATGGGAAGCAAGAGTGCAGCCTAGTCTTCCCATGGGATCTTTTGTGAGTGGGATGACAAAGGCAGGACATGATAGGTGGGTTGTGGGTGGGGTGGGACTTAGTTTAGGGGTATATATCGGAGCCAAGAGAGGGGGTCAGCCTGACTCTGGCTAATTCCCCTTGCACGGCAGGTGTAGCTGTTGAGGAGTTAGGGAGTTGCTGAGGTCTTCGGTTGCCGGCAATGTCGGAGAGCGTGGAAGCGATGTGGGCTGCACTGTGCACTCTTGATGCGGCCTGGAGGGCTGACCTATTGCGGCCAGGAGTGTTAGAGGAGGCCTGGGTCGGCATTTCTTGCCCGACCAGGGCTGCTTCGGGAGGTGTTGCAGCAGCAGTGGCGGCGTGCGCGTCAACAAAAAGTAAGGCTGCTGCACGTCTCCCGCACCTCCGGGGGAAGCAGAGTAGTCTTCCAGCGACTGCCCGACAGATTGCGCTTGACTCCGGCCCATCAGAACTCAGCGGGAGCAGGGGGCGGGCCCAACGTGGAGCGCAGCGGTTCCTCTGCGCCAGAGGTGGGTGTCCCCAACTCCGGGGCTTTTGTTATACAGGATGTGTCACTAGACCTTTCTGGTCAGGCCAGGGCTGAAGTGAAGGCCAGCGGGGTGGGCGCAAGAGCAAAAGAAAGGTCATAGTGGAGGGGTTCTGGGGCCGCGGCAGGGGCTGATGCAGGGTCGGGCATAGGGGTTAATGCTAGCAGTACTTAATTTGTAAAAAAATAAGTGCCGGGGCCCTCGTGATGAGGCCACCACAGTTTGCACCACACATTGCCGCTGCCAATGACAGAATTTATTCAACTACTAACATCACACTGCTACAAGTGTGATAATTCAAACTGTTCGAGGCCCCCAAAGCTTTAAGAATGGTTTGGGTGGCAGGCATTAGTTGTTTTAAATGTGTATTAAATGAATAAACAACTGTTTTTCTGCTCATCTTTGAATGAGTAGTTGTCATAAGTGCCAGTGCCGGCAATTAAGTGCCGGTGCCGAGCACCGGAAACCACCGGCTCAAATTAAGCACTGAATGCTAGGCAGGTCAACATCGGTTGTGGGCACCCAGGCTGCAGCTGTTCAGGGTGGGCTGGGGAGAGGTCAGGTGAGCAGGTGAAAAGGAGTGGACTTGGAGGCAAAGATCAGAGAACAGCGCCTGCTGGTCCAGGCAACTGATCAGTGGGAGAGGCTCTGCAAGGAGAGAGAGGGCACTTTGGAGCAAGGGGTACAGGTGAAGAGGGTTAAGGGTGCCCCTGGTGCGAGGGTTGGGGCAGGGTCCGCGGACCCTGCTCGGGGTACGGAGTGCAGGGTATGGGTACCTGGGGAGGACCAGTCAGGGCCGGAGTTCGAGGAGGCTTTAGCGGCTCAGGTGCCTGGTGGTGCAATGGGACCACAGAGTTGAAGCAGCTAGGTGGTGAGCAGTGTGACAATCCCAGCAGATGAGGCTGGCAGACAGTTGGAGACCGCAACGGGGCGCATGACGGCCCCTGGACATTGGTCTGAAGCACTAAGGGGGTCATTGGCGGCCTTCCCTAGGGCAAGGGATCGGACACCTTACACGGAGAGCCCTCCACCCCTTCTGGGGGGGGGTAAATTCTAGAATGATGTGTGTATCTTCAGTAGAGCTATCATCGAATGAGGTGTGTGATTAGGCGGGCATGTTGGAATTGGATTATGAAGCAGTTAGCAATGAATGGGAGGCAGGTGAAGTGTGTGATGATGAGGATGGAGGGATGCCGGAGGCACAGGGCAGTGGGAGTTGTGGTGCAACGGCCTCTTCAGATGGTGTTTTGCAGATGTCAAGTGCGGACTCTAGTGCCAGCGCCGGACGTCGGAAGGAGGCGAGCAGTGGAAGCACCGAATTACACAAAGGACCCAGTCGGTTACCCAAAGATAAGGAAGACTGGTGGACTGTCTGGGAGCTACAGCAGGCAGGCTTGACAGTGAAGGAGTGCATATCTGTGGGGTTCAGTGATGGGATAAATGATGGAGTGGCGGTCCAGACTCAGGAGGGGGATGCAGGTAATGGTAAAGTGTTGGCTGCCAAGGACCGCAAGACACATGAGGTCGGATACTTCCCAGACGGCTGGGAAGGCGGCAGAGGATGTGGATAAGGATGACAAAGAAGGGAGAACACACAGGAAACGGCTGCCTTATATGGGGTTGGCAATGCCCCTGAGGTCTCATGTTTCAAAAAAGACCAAGAATCAGATATGGAAACACAAGTATGTGGACGTGTTTAAACTACTACACAGGGACATTCAGGCCAAAGAAGGGTCGAAAGAGGAGGAATGGGAATTGGCTAGGCGGCCTAGGGTGCCCATTACAATGGATAATTGGACATCGGCCTTCTTGATATTCGCCAGCATTTATAGCTAGAAGTATACAGATAGGGCCATTGCCTTATTCAAATACATGGACATAATTCGCAAAGCGCAAATGCGCTGGTTCAGTTACGACAAGGAGTTTAGGGCCAGGGACAGTCTTAATCCAGAGAAAGTTTGGGGGGATGTTGATTCTGAGTTGTGGATGCAATGGATGTCCTCGACCCAGTCTACGACCTCGATTCATACTGCGAGTGGCCTGCCCATTACTTACAAGCCCTTTCAGCCCCTTCCCGCCCGGCTTGGGGTGGGTGCTGCTACAAGGACACCGGGCACAAATGCCAGAGGCTGTTGGAATTTTAACAGGGGGTCCGTTTCACGGCACCCGTGTACGTTCAAACACAAGTGTTCCAAATGCGGAGGTAGACACCCCGTTATGCAGTGGTTTACATTGGCGAGCCCCTCTGAACAATGGAGGGTGTCCAGGGGAAAGGGACTGCAAGGCTCTCCTGGTCCAAAGGGCTCTTGCGCCAATTAGGCTGGGAGCTTTACTGCCATGGCTGGCTCTTTATCCTGACAGGGAAGCTGCTTTGAGATTGGAGTGGGGTTTTTGGGAAGGTTTCAGGATGGGGTATCAGTGACCCAGGGCTAGGAGGTGGGCTGACAATTTGCGATCAGCCAAGGCTGCCCCTGGTGTGGTAGCTGACAAGCTGCAGAAGGAGATTGCCGAGGGGAGAATTGTGGGCCCCTTTCCAAGACTGACCATTGTCTGATTTGATTGTGTCCCCTTTGGGTGTGGTGCCCAAGAAACAAGCCGGGGGATTCCGCTTGATCCAGCATTTGTCATGGCCTGAAGGGTCCTCGGTGATTGACTTTATTGTCACCGAGGATACGAGACTGGAGTGTGCTTCTGTTGATGATGCAATTCGATCGATCAGAGCGTGTGGTGGGGGATCGGAGCTGCCTAAGTGTGACATCAAGTCGGCGTTTCAGCTTTTGCCTATTCACCCTGAGGATTTCCCTTTATTGGAGATGCAATTGAATGGGGAGATTTATGTTGACAGTGCTGCCCATGGGTTGTGCCATCTCCTGTGCTCTCTTTGAGACCTTCAGTACCTTTCTGCAGTGGATCTTTGTGACGGATAGCGGGGATCGTGGGGTGTCTCACTATTTCGACGTCTTCCTGTTTGTGGGTAAGGCAGGTTCAGGAGACTGCCTCAGGCCTCTGAAACATTTTGAGGCCATGGCCCCTCCACAGTTTTGACTTTCTTAGGCATTGAGTTGGACACGGTTTACATGATGGCCAGGCTGCCTAGGGGCAAGGTGCAGGAGATCCACGCCTTCCTTGAGGAGTTGTTGGGATTGAGGAGATTGGAGCTCAGGGTTGTGCAGCAGTTGTGGGGTTTCCTGAATTTTTCTTGTAGGGTAGTACAGGGTGGCTGGACATTTTGCAGAAGGTTGGGTTTGGCCAAGTCGGGGTCTGTTCTGCCGCATCACAGGATATGGACCTCCATGGGGGTGAGGGCGGACTTGCAGGTTTGGAAGTCTTTCTTACAGGATTTCAATGGGGTTTGCATGATGACACAGTGTGGCAGGTGCAGATTTTCTCTGACACAGCGGGAGCACATGGTTCTGGTCTCTTCTGGGATGGACGGTGGTATGTTGAGGTCTGGCCATGGACCTGGCCAAGGGCGGAGCCAAGGGCGGAGCATTGCCTTTTTGGAATTCTTCCCTATGTTGGTGGCATTGGCTGTTTGGGGCAACGAATTTGCAAACAGGACTGTGCTATTCAATGCGGGAAATATGACTTAGGTTGACTTGGTTAACAAGCAGAAGGTGAGAGACTTGAGGGTGTTGCATTTACTGCGCAGATTCATGTTGTTGTGCTTACAGCTGAATATAGGCACAGTGTGCCTGCCCATATTTACAAGGCCATGTAAAGCTACCCTGCATGGCTTTTCATAGCCTTGTAAATATGGCCCCCTTTCACAAATTACTCTGCATGAAAGGGGCATTCCATGGGTATTGCTGTGGGTGTTCCCACGCAACATCTATGGAACTTGACGCATTCCCAGATTTACAAGGTTTCGTTTACCTGTGAATGTGTCAGGGAGGCACAATGAGGAGAAACCTTTATTTCTCCTCGTTTTCCCTATGTGTGTTGCATTCTGCAGCACACTTAGAAAGAGGAAAACACCTCTGGTGATTGTTTTTGTGCAGGAAGGTATCCCTTCCTTCACAAAAACAATCACCCCTACAACGCAGTGGTGCAAGGGGGCATGTGTTGGCGCATGGCAGCCCATTGTGCGCCAGCGCAGGAGAAAGGGATAAGAATGCACCGTATCTTGTAGATGCGGCGCATTCCTGTGCTTTTCTTTTGACGCACGGCAGTGCAGCAGGAAGGCTTGCTGCACTGCCATGCATCAAACAATTGTAAATGAGGCCCAGAGTTTTTAAGGCCAAGCATGAACCTGGGGTCAACAATTCTATTGCTAGTTCCTTGTCTCGTTCACAGTGGCAGAGGTTTTGCAGTCTGCACCAGGAGCAGAGGCTTGCAAGACACCAGTCCCTGCAGAAATGTGGGATTGGGGGGCATGACAGCATTTAGGCTGGCCGAGAAGTCTTTAGCTTTGTCCACCCCGAGGAGTTATTGTCTGGCTCGGAGTGAATTTGAATCTTTTGAGGGCCATCCAGGGAGGTTGTCAAGTATGGACCGAGTGGAACAGGAAACGAGGGTCATGAGTTTTGTTTTGTTCTTGATTGACAATGGTTTGTCACCCTCAACCATAGCGGGTAAGATGGCTGGTTTACCCTTTTATGGGAAGCTGCATTGGGGGTTTAACTCCGCGCAGGATAACCTATTGGGAAACATTTTAAAAGGTTGGGGTAGAGAGAGGTTGGGGAGCGGTAGGCAGTTGAGGGAGGCAATTACCTTTGAGTTGCTGTTTTTATAAGTTGTGAGTTTTGCCTGAGCGTTGTGCTGATCGGTTTAAGGTTGCTCGGTTTGCCTGTGTATGAATGGATGTTTTTCAGTGCTTTTCAGGTGTCTGAGCTTTTGGGGTTGAAGACAGGGGTGGGCGTGTTGTGTTGGGAGGTGCATTTGGAAGGGGGTAGGTTGGGTATTTGGCTGAGGAAATCCAAGACGGATCGGTTGGAGAGGGGTAACAGTTGGGAGGTAGCGAAGGGACGTGTCTGGTGAGGAAACGGCATAGTTTTCCTGCCTGACATGGGCTCAGGCAGGTTACAGTGTTCTGTCATGAGAACAGGTGCAGGAGAACAGCTTATCAATTGTTGAGTGTGCTTCATTTGACGCTGAGGAGGTTGGGTAGGAATCCGGCTCACTTTGGGATGCATTCCTTCCGGATTGGGGCGGCAACTGCGGCTACACGATTGGGTTGGAATTGGTCACAGATAGGGAGGTTGAAGTCTAGGTGCTGCGAGAGATATGTGCGTAAATGAGAAGGGGAGGAGGTGGCGTTGAACCCTGGGGACTCGGGAGGCATTGTTAGCATTCTTCTTTTTTCGCAGGGTGCATAAGCAGCCCAGAGAGAGAAAAAATGGCCACCTGGATGGTCGGGCACTCTTTTATCCACTGGGCGGAAATGTACGCGGAATGTCATATCTATGTACATAACCTAGGATTGCCCAGCAGTTGGCATGAGGAGCTCTGGTGGGGAAAGAGTGGAATGATGCGGTAACCTGCTGCCATTTTTAGCGACGGTGGTCCCAAAGTGGGGTTGTCCAGACATGCTTCTGATCCATTTGGGGGGAAATTATTTGGTGTAGCTATCTGGGCTCACCCTACTGCAACACATGCAAAGGGACATAGTTTTGATTAAGCAGAAGTTGGCAGGGACCTGCCTCATATGGACTGTGTTTGTGCCTAGACTGAAATGGAGGGGTGCTATCAAGCATGGGGCTATTGATAAGGCCAGAAGGAAGCTGAATCGAGCCATGAGGGGTTTTTGTGGGGCTAGTGGCATCTTAGCCTTGTTGTATGGGGGTATTCAAGAAGGTGAAGCAGTACTGTACTCTACGTATGGGGTGCATCTCTCTGAGATGGGCAATGCGTATTATCTGATGTAATTGAGGGATTTGCTGGGGGGTTTATGGCGGTAGACTATTTGGTGCAGGTGAATGAGCGTGTTTTGCTGGATTGCGGTGGATTCGCGTGTGGGGCAGTAAAATGGCCTTCGGGGCTTTTGCTGGGTGGCAGTGGTGCAGAGGGTGTGGGGAGTCAGATGCGGGCCTACCCACACCTCGGGGTGTACATAGGCGAAGGATGACCGTGTGCAGGATGCCCGGGGATAGGGCATGGAAGTTTATCATGGAAGGATGCTTGGGGAAAAGAAGTGAGAATGAGTCAACGGATGGAAGGAGCTCATGGAGGAAGAGGTGTGAGGAAGAGTGAAGCAACATGACGGGTGAAAGTTGGGGTGAAGAGATAATGAGCGTGGAGATATAATAGGATGTTGTTTAAGATGTTTTAAGTTAATCATTGTTGAATTGTTTGAGTTTATTGCAATCCTGTCCTAATAAATGGCCTTTTGTACTTTGATGGAGTGCTGAGTGTGATTACCTCACGACAACACATGCATAAAACTCATAAACCATGCGCCACAGAGCTTAGGCAAACCGTAAAAGAAATAATTGTCCAATAATGCAGGTTAGAGATCCCAGCTAACGCGCTAACACACGTAATGACAACACACAAATGAGGGAAAATCCTATCATTGAAATGTCTGAAATCAATTTTATAACCAGGTCCAGATCGATGAACGAGATAATTAAGGCGCAGATTTGTTATGTCTGAAAACGTGCGGCTGAAAGGCCGTCTCTTCAGTGTGTGAGATCTTAGCATGGTTTCTTTTAATTACTTGCACGTCGACCAGCGGTTCATTACGAATATGTGCTATGTATAATTGATCTACGTCGTCCTCTGTTAGTTACGTTTCATATCTGCACATGAGCGAGTCACGTGACCTACATCTGGCGGCCTGTGCACAGTCCAGACTTCTGTATGTTGATTGATCGGGTGCAGAGCCAATCATAATAAAGTTAGAAGGAAAGGCAAGGGCGTAGCAGAGACTGGGCTATGTGCGTGAACCAGAGGGGGCATGTCATCACAGTGTGAACACGCATGCTAGCTGAAGGGGTGACAGTTTTATTTATTCCTCACAGTAAAATATGTGTCCATTCAGCATTGTGCTTTTAGTGAGCCCCTATGTCCTTGTTCAGGGCTCAGGTGGTGGGTTTAGGGTTTGTGTTTCCTGTAACCAGACCCTCCTTTGGTGGCTCATGTTCCAGTTTTAGGTCTTGCCTACAGACATCTTTTAACTGTTATCGATAAGTCTATTGTGCACCATGCCAAATCTTACAGTGGGCTTCATGTCAGCTCATTACTTTTATTATTGGTTTGCTTTCTTGTCACTCTCATTTGCTTGCTCCCTATGTGCTGGCTTTCCTTCCTCTTCTTTTGGTTGCCCCTCCCCTGGAGCACAGATGCTTTACCATCCTTGATCAGATGTGCTGAACCATCCACAGCTCACATTCAAAGAACTTTGGGGCATATTATCAAGCGGCAGCGATAATTATCGCTGGCCGCTCTTAGCGTGAGGATTTTGATCGCCAGCTATCGCTGGAAATTATCGCCATGCTAGTGCTGTATTAACAACGCATAGCGCAATGGCGATAATTATTCCAGCGATAGCGGTGTTTTCCATGGAACATCGCTGGTTTTCCAGCGATGTTCCATGGAAAACGGCGATATCCTTGATGATAGGGCCTGTGGTCTTAGCCACACAATCCACCCCCATGTTAGGCATGCCTTAGTCAGGAATTTAACAGACGTTAAATTCCTGCGTTAAGGCATACTTAACGCGATTTCAAATATCGCTACCCCTCCTTGATAATATCGCGAAGCTGCCTTCGCGATATTATCCCATGTTGTTTTCACAGCCACGCCTCCTTTGCATCTCATTATCGATGCGAGGCGTGTGCAAAACGGGCCCTAACTCAAGGAATCACGCGCTAGCGTGTCCTTGATGATAATGCGATAAAATTATCGCCGCTTTTCGCCCGAAAACGGATGCTAAAGCGGCGATAATTTTATCGCGGGGCCTTGTAGATATGCCCCTTTGCTTTTTATTTCCTTTCTGCTCTCCAAGAGAGTACATATGTTTTCTTACTCTCTCCATTTTGTGCTGCTTCTCCTCTCAAATACTTGCCCTACATGCTATATGTTGATCCATCCTCTCCTTGCCTCCAGCTCGTCCATTGTTTCCCCCACAATAGCTTTTTTACTTTTTTATTTCTTCCCCACACTTTAAACTCCTCTTTTTCTCCCCCGCTCCCTCCCTGTTGCTCCCCTGTATGTTCACTTCCCTCTACCTTTTCCTCCCATCCGCTACTCCATTGTTCCCCTCACTCTTTACATCCCTAGCCAAAAAAAAAAGTTTTTTTCTCAATTTTTTGGCAGGCCTGGCAGCTGCCCTTTACTGTCTGGCCACTTTGTTTTTAAAAGGCACTTTCATGCACAAATGAATTCATTTTTTTATTTACTACTCTTGGAACACAAAAAAATAAAGAAAATGATGGTTCCATGTATGCATATATGTCATGATGCTAGGCAACCACGGCATGATGACTCGTACACGCACATGCGCACATACAGGTCATTGTGTATTTTTTGTTTCTATTTTTTCATTTTGTTTGCTGATGCTGCACAGTTTCTTCAAAAGCATTGGCAAATCCAATAGATCAAAAAGGCAAGACTTATATATTTCCCAGTCCTTGCTGTGAGATGTTTCCAATGGTTATGAATATCATTTTCAGTTGGTCCCCGCTGAATAATTCAGCTGGGATAAACCAAGCAGACCTCCCTGAAAGATCTGATATTCCCTCTCCTTTGTGCTAGGGTCCTTAGTCTGGGACAAAGGACCTGATTGCTGAGGAAGCGCATCAATCCTCACTCATCGACAAATTGCTGAGTTTTGAGAAGATATAAAGAAGCCAAGCTGATCAATAGACAACCATGCACCTCAGTATCCCTGCAGAACAGACAAAAAAGTCCTTTGGTACGCGCTTATCCTTAGACATAAGACATAATTGTTGTCACAGAACCATAACTGAATCTAGCCAGCCACTGTCCAGGGTAATTCATTTCTATGCGATAATTCCTGGTTTATTCTACCCAATACGATGCACCCTTTAATATGAAACAAAACCTTTTGGGGAGAGGAGTTGGCCTAACGGCTAGGACGGTCGACCTTGATACCCGATTCGGGTCAAGTTCACGCTATATAAAAACTCTGTAAAAAAAACCAAAAAAAAACAAATGCATTGGTCAGGGATCACTTGATACCAGTGAACAAGAATCCCAGAAGCGTGAAGGGATACCCAGATTCTGAATGCTCTACAAGACCATACAAATGGCAGAAATGTCCTACAATAATGACCATATCTTAACAAAGCAGAGAGCTGGAGGTTTCCCTTCGTTGGTTTGGCAAAGTCAACAACTGGATTAGGCAAAAATTCATAACTACAAGAGGGGACAATTTTAATGCAAAAGCATTGAGACGTCAGTGTTTAAGACAGTGTTGAGTTGGGCTTAGTAGTCCTTATTTTTTACTAAAACTTGCGTACTTTTTTGTACTGTTCCTTCAGGACTTGTGTGATGAGAAGAAAGCCCCTCTGCCCACCACTTCACGTACAATCCCCACTGCCAAAGTCTTTGATAAAAAAGATTTACAAGTCCTATTGAGGGATACCTATGTGCTTAAGTAAGATGGCTCAGGGGTTAAACCTGCACAACAGGTAAGAGTAAATCTTGGCAGAGCCAACTCAGGCTTTTATACTGACAAGGTTGATAACTTAAGTACTATAAAACAGGGAACGATAACTGATGTTAATATATGAAACAGAAAACAACCCAGGAGATTGAGCTATGTGGAAATACAAATTATCTCTATAGGGTATGACAGCTTTACCCTTTGCTGTGCTTTGAACTGCAACTCATGATGGGGGATTTCTTGTCCATGGGAGATAGATGAGTGTGGCTGTGCATTGAGACCAAATGAATATTTACAAAACCTTGGAGGGCTATAAATGTCCTGCTGTCTGCTTGTACGTGACTGATGCAAAGTTTGTCTGCGGAGGTTAGAAGGAAACGCCTGGTCATATGGGTATACCCAATAGGTAGTGCAAGGGCCCTATTGGCAAGTCCCAGACAAGTGACTAATCATAAGCCACTGGAATTATGCGATTCTGCAGCATTTTCTGAAAAATTATGGATTTGTCACATTTGCCACATAGTCCATCAATTGCTTCACAATTTATTGATTTTTAACCAAAAATTGAACGTTTTTCCAGCTGAAACCGATCAAAAGTTACTAAAAACGCAGCTAGATAAGTTGCTGCAGAGTGGAAGGACCTTTGCAAAGATTGGCTTGCTACATTTCAGTTGCTCTATGGTGGGGATTTTTTGAGGTGGACGAGTTACCCAGACCCAGTTAACATGTAATATTGACAAAAATTGAAGTGATACTTTCACATAATGTGCCACATTATACAGCATAATTTGCCTTTCTTGTCGCCAACTTTTGTCAGCCCTGACACATAATTTGGTCCTCCCCTGTCACATATTTCCAGTGGCCATGGTCATAAAAAAGCTAAACCCTTGTGATTCTTGGAGGACTGTGTAATTTCCGTGCGCAACCATGTTTTGCCCGTGAATATGAAATGAGAGCTTGCAGCAGCCAACTGAATCCATGGATGCCAAGATGGATTCCCATAGTATGTATTGGCTCTAGGGGTGGGCGGAACTTATGTAGTTTCATGCCATGGAATTCATCGGAGTTACAGAAATACTCTGCAAGATTCAGCGGATTACACCAACGGGCAGAAACTACGTAGCTCGTGCTGCTCGAGCTGCAATTTAGGGCCGGAAGTGCGAGCAGCGCTGAAAATCAGCATGAACAACACCATGCGTTGTGCAAGAGGTCACGTATATTCGAGTTGAATTTGCTGCTGCTCGAGTAGAAAATCTACTTCAGTGGCAGCAAATCTGCTGGAATGGCATCCCTCTGAACGCGACTGCTCGTGAATGCCAGCGACTGGCCACGTTAGAAAATCGCGCTAGGGGACGCCAAATCTCGCTCACATATTTGGAGCCTCCAGGAAGAAAAATTCCACCATGCAGGGATTGGCGGATTTTGGCCAGAACTCCTCATTAAAGAGTAACACGGAGTGGACAAAATTCTGCCAATCCATTGGGCAGAACAGACTATTTCGCCCAAACTTAATTGGCTCATGTGGCGAGGGTCGGCCGAATGGACAACAAGGGGCAAGATAACCTAAACATTCGGGTCATTTCATACTGATGCCTCTGCCTTCTTATGATGCCTGTGAGGCAGAGGTCATGACCTCTGAGAAATATCTGCTCTCTGAGGAAGGGATCAAACACACACAGAAGTGGAACCTTAGAGACCGATCACCAAGACCAGTGTGAGAGTGGAGCATTGTGTATCTTGCAGCAACCCCTTCCACTACATTACTCCCACACGGGTCTCACTCCATTCGATCCCGAATGTAGCTAGGTGCATGCTGTGAATGACCTGCCTGGTGTAAAAAATCCTACAATGTATCTCTTCTCGAGACCACTCTCTTCAAATTCTCTGTATATTAGAATGATTTTCTCATTCATTGGATACCTTCAGTGCTTAATTTGTAAACGAATGTGTGCCGGTGCACAAAGCTCTGCTCTGGCGGTGAAAAATCGGTGTGATGAATATCATGGCTGAATAGTCTTGAATCAACCTCAGGCCCCTTTAATCCACTACCAGACACTCCCTACCCCTTTACTTCACTCTTGCCAGTCCCTGCCTTCAGGGGCGTAACACAGGAAGCTGCAGCACCCGCGGTGCGGGGGGCTCCCAAGCTCCAGGGGGCACCCTCAGCACAGCACTCTGGCTGCAGAGCTCCTGATTGAGCCCGGAGGGAGCCCCTCCACGTGCCTTGCAGGGAGGCCCCCTCGAGTTTCTTACGCCAGTGCCTGCCTTCTCTCTTTGTGCTCGTTTTTCTGTCTTTCTCTTCCTCGGTTTGTGCATTTTACTCTCTCTTGCTCATAGTCAATATCTGATGAGGAAAAATAAGTGCAGGTGGTTGCCCGTAGACTCCACTGGCAACCACCGACTCAAATTCAATGAAGCACTGGATACCTTAATGTTGTTTTGTTTTTGAGAGTTTTCAATGTTTGTATTGATGTTTTCCTGCGCTATGCATAACTGCAAAACAATTTAGTGAAAAAATGCTTCCTGTCCAACTACACAGCTATCTGACTCATTGTCAGTGAAATTGCTCTCCCACCCTCGCAGCTCCACCATTAAGTGAAGCCTGCCGCTGCCCCTGCACTCTCGAGTGTTGGTGATCGAGGCCCTCCTCCACCCGCAGGTTTCCCTGCGCCTCATCCCTGGTGGTCCAGTGGACCTCTGTCTCCTTCCTCTCACTCTGCTCTTTCACTCGTTTTTCTACCCTTTTCTATCTTTCACCTTTCTGCACTTTTCTGCATCTCTGCTCTTTTGTGCCTTATTTCTGCTCATTTTCCCATCCTCTCGCTCTGCCCTTTCACTCGTTTTCACTCGTTTTTCTACCCTCTTTTATCTTTCACCTTTCTGCACTTTTCTGCATCTCTGCTCTTTTGTGCCTTATTTCTGCCTATTTTCCCTTTTTCTTTATCCCTTATTTCCTCCCTTTACCTTTCCCCGCCGCTGCTGCCCCCGTGGCCCCTCCCCCCCAGCGCGACCGGCCCAATCCAGCTCCCCTCCCCGCTCCCGCCTCCCAGCTGTCTAGCCCTCCCCGACCCCTACTTAATGGCGTGCCGCTGGCGCGCCGCTGACCCGACCGCGACCAGCGCCAGGAACCCTGGACCTCCGCCCCGCCAACGCTACGACCCAGCAACACTCCAGCACTCAACCCAGGCCGCAACAACAACTGCAAGCTAGCATCACCAGCCGACTCCCACGGACCCTTCAGCTGTCACCGCTGCCGGCACACCTGCAGCACCGCCAAGAACACGGATCCAGCACAACCCGCCCACAAGACCACAACCGAACCGAAGACCCTGCAATGCATCCTCCTCAACGTCCGATCCCTCCACAAACATGCCACAGAAATCTGGGACCTCCTCGACAGCACCACCCCGGACGTAGCGTTCTTCACCGAAACCTGGACCAACACCACCTCGGGACCGGACATCGCCATCCCCCAAGGATACAAGATCTCCAGGAAGGACCGCCCCACCCGCCCAGGAGGAGGAATCGCCATCGTCCACAAATCCAGCCTCCGCCTGAGCACACTCCCTGACGAGCCCACAGAACTGATGGAACACCTTCACTTCAAGATACTGGCCAGCCCCACCGCCACCCTCCGAGGAACCCTCATCTACCGAGCCCCTGGACCCCGCGGACCCTTCGCCAACTCCATCACGGACATTATCTCCCCGCAGGCCATCGCATCCACCAACTACACCCTGCTGGGAGACCTCAACTTCCACCTCGACAACCAACTGGACCCCAACACCACATCCCTCCTGGACAACCTCCACAACATTGGACTGCGCCAGATCGTGACCGAGCCCACGCACTCAGCAGGACACACCTCGACCCCCTCTTCACTACAGGAAACTCCATCACCTTCAGCCACACCACCGAACTCCCATGGACTGACCATCGTTGCGTCCACTTCACCTTCAGAACACCCACCATCCACAGACACCAGCACCTGCTTCCACGAAGAAACTGGACCAAAATCACCGACGACCAGCTCACCTCCTCACTCAACAACTCCACCCCAACCATCGCGGAAAACGACGACCCCAACACCGCAGCCCGAACCCTGCATAGATGGATCTCGGACAGCACCAACACCATAGCCCCCCTCAAGACAAACAACAATACCCACGCCAAGAAAGCCAGATGGTTTACCACCGAACTTCGAGAGTCCAGAAGAACATGCCACCGCCTCGAAAAGGCCTGGAGGAACACCAAATCCACAGAAGCCCACGACAACTTCAGAGCCGCCACCAACGCCCACCATCAACTCATCAGAGAAACGAGGAAAAAAGCGATTGAAGACAGAATCTCCACTCACGCGCACAACAGCAAGGAACTCTTCAGCATCATCAAGGAGTTCGCCCAACCCACTGGCGAGTCTACCGACATCCCTCCCTCACAAGACCTCTGCGACAAACTCAGCACCTTTTTCCACCACAAAATCAAGAGCATCTACGACAACTTCGACGAAGACAACCAACACACTGAACCCTCACCAACCACCCCCGACACCCGGAAACCAGTGATTGATGACTGGACAGCATTCACCACCGAAGACACACTGAAGACAATGAAGTCAATCCACTCAGGGGCCCCCACGGACCCCTGCCCCCACCACATCTTCAACAGAGCCGCCGACACCATCGCACCCATGCTCCGCCACACCATCAACCGCTCCCTGGCGGCCGCCTCGTTCCCCGACGACTGGAAACACGCCGAGGTCAACCCCCTCCTAAAGAAGCCCTCAGCGGACCCCACCGACCTCAAAAACTACAGACCCATCTCCCTGCTCCCGTTCCCAGCGAAAGTCATCGAGAAAGCCATCAACAGCCAACTCGCCACATTCATTGAAGAACACAACATCCTCGACTCCTCCCAATCCGGCTTCAGAAAAAACCACAGTACGGAAACCGCCCTCCTCGCCGCAACAGACGACATCCGCACCCTACTGGACAAAGGAGAAACAGTAGCCCTCATCCTCCTCGACCTATCAGCGGCGTTCGACACAGTCTCCCACCGCACCCTAATATGCAGACTCCACGACGCAGGAATCCAGGACAAGGCCCTCGACTGGATCCGCTCCTTCCTCTCCGGCAGGACGCAGCGGGTCAGACTCCCCCTTTCCTCTCGGACCCCACACCTACCACCTGCGGAGTCCCCCAGGGCTCCTCCCTCAGCCCGACGCTCTTCAACGTCTACATGGCTCCACTCGCCCCCATCGTCAGAACCTACGGACTCAACATCGTGTCATACGCAGACGACACCCAGCTCATCCTCTCCCTATCCAACGAGGCCAACACCGCCAGACGCAACTTTCGAGAAGGCATGGAAGCCGTCGCCAAATGGATGAAAAACAGCTGCCTACAACTAAACACCAACAAAACAGAAGTACTCATCATGGGCCCAAACCCCGATGCCTGGAGCGACACCTGGTGGCCCCCCGCCCTCGGAAACCCGCCAACCCCCACGGACCACGCACGCAACCTGGGAATCATCCTGGACTCTGAGCTCAAAATGGACCGCCAGATCAACTCTGTCTCGTCTTCCTGCTTCCACACCCTCCGCCTCCTTCGTAAGACCTTCAAATGGATCCCCTCGAACACCGAAAGACCGTCACTCACGCCCTGGTCACCAGCAGACTCGACTACGGCAACGCACTCTACGCCGGAATAAACAAAAACCTCACCTCAAGCTACAGAACATCCAGAACGCCGCCGCAAGACTGGTCCTCAACCTGCCAAAACACTGCCACATCTCCCAGCAACTGCGCACACTCCACTGGCTCCCTGTCGAGGCGAGAATCACCTTCAAGATGCTCACCCACGCACACAAGGCCCTCCACGGCACCGGACCAGCATACCTGAACAGCCGACTCAAATTCCACGCACCCCAAAGGACCCTACGATCAGCCCAGCTCTCCTACGCCGTTGTCCCCCGCACCAGAAAGACCAGATCGGGAGGCCGCTCCTTCTCCTTCCTCGCGGCCAAAGCATGGAACGCCCTTCCGCTCCACCTCAGACAGACAACATCGCTCCCCATCTTCGCAAGAAACCTCAAAACCTGGCTCTTCGACAGACCCCCTCCTTGATGGATGGAACCTGCACCCCCCCCACCCCTAGCGCCTTGAGACCCTTACGGGTGAGTAGTCGCGCTTTAACAAACCCCTGATTGATTGATTGATTGATATCACTGAAAAACACCTCTGAACAGGGGTGCAGTTATCAATAGTACAGCAGGTGAAGTGGCAGCAGTGCTCATGGGTTTAGGGGTACACTACAGCCCAATACAGCTGTTATTTTACTTCTAAACCTGAGGATGGAGGGCAACTTTTCTTGCTGCCATAATGGTCCAGGTTCCTACTGCCTCTGAAGATGTCTGAGAGAGAGAAGGTGGGAAGAAGAAAAACTGCATTAAAAAAAAAAACACACACCAATGTGCAGAAGCAGAGGTGCCTGAGTGACATTCTCTCTACAGGCAAGGATTGGAATGCTACTCAAGCATGGTTCATAGCTACATTGTGAGATCTTTGTGTCAAAAATCAAAAACGGTAATCTGGTACATGTCAGGCTTCAAAAGTATACCATGTGCAAATAACGTTCATTTCAATGTATCTGAACAGAGCTGAAAAGACTACAAAGGAGAATCCTTTGTACTACCTGTTCCGTGGATGAAAACACATGGATCGTGACACCTACTGTAAATCCACAGATGGAGACAGAAATACGGACCTTGACACCTGCTGTGTATGCATTGATGGAGACAGATGTATGGACCTTGACACCTGCTGTGTATACGGACTTTGATACCTGCTGTGCATCCATGGATGGAGACAGACGTACGGACCTTGACACCTGCTGGGTATCCATGGTTGGAGACAGACGTACGGACCTTGACACCTACTGTGGATCCACAGATGGAGACAGATGTACGGACCTTGACACCCGCTGTGGATCCTTGGTGGAAACCGACTTACGGACCTTGACACCATCTGTGTATCCATGGATGGAGACAAATGTACTGATCTTGACACCTGCTGTGTATATAGACCTTGAAACCTGCTGTGTAGCCACCGATGAAGACAGATGTACGGACCTTGACACCTGCTGTGGATCCATGGGTGGACAAAGACGTACGGACCTTGACACCTGCTTTATATCCATGGGTGGAGACAGATGTATGGACCTTGACACCTGCTTTGTATCCATGGGTGGAGACAGATGTATGGACCTTGACACTTGCTTTGTATCCATGGGTGGAGACAGATGTATGGACCTTGACACCTGCTGTGTAGCCATGGTGTAAACAGACATACGAACTTTGACACCTGCTGTGTATCCATGAGTGGAGACAGATGTTTGGACCATGACACCTGCTGTGTATCCATGGGTGGAGACAGATGTATGGACCTTGACACCTGCTGTGTAGCCATGGTGTAAACAGACATGCGGACCTTGACACCTGCTGTGGATCCACGGATGGAGACAGACATATGGACCTTGACACCTGCTGTGGATCCATGGATAGAGACAGACGTACAGACCTTGACATCTGCTGTGAATCCACGGATAGAGGCAGACGTACAGACATTGACACCTGCTGTGAATCCACGGATAGAGACAGACGTACGGACCTTGACACCTGCTGTGTATCCACTGATGGAGACAGACGTAAGGACCTTGACACCTGCTGTGGATCCATGGGTGGAGAAAGACGTACGGACCTTGACACCTGCTGTGTAGCCATGGTGTAAACAGACATACAGACCTTGACACCTGCTGTGTATCCATGGGTGGAGACAGATGTATGGACCTTGACACCTGCTGTGTATCCATGGGTGGAGACAGATGTATAGACCTTGACACCTGCTGTGTAGCCATGGTGTAAACAGACATGCGGACCTTGACACCTGCTGTGTGTCAATGGATGAAGACAGACGTACAGACTGTTGGAAAGTGGGTTATTAGTAGTGGTAAATATGTATTTACCACTGGCAATAAGGCCACTAACACAGTCTAGGGCTCAGTACAGATCTCAATAAATAATTCCCATGCTCAACCGTTGGTAGCTTGGCTGCGAGCAGCCTGGCTTAACTTAGGAGACAGGTATGTAAAGCATTTAAAAAACACCACTTTCAGTAAATAATTACAACACGACACACAATAAAAATCCAACACTAATTTATAAAAATAAGAAATATTTTTATCTTTAAAATGACACCAAAACAACAACAATCCAATGTAGGGAACCGGAGATATGAAATTTTAATGGTTTAGCACTAGAAACCTATAGCGCCACTCCGGGACATCTGGTCGCGCCTGACTGTGACAAGGTCAAAGTTTCAGGCTTACCGCGATGGAGCCCAGCTCGGATACCTCAGTCAAGTTTTTACCTTTGGACTTACAAACTTTTCTGGAAGTTTTTCAGCCTGGGTCCCTCGATGCTCTTCACCAGTCCGAGTTCGGTGAGAGTTCGCCAGCTTGTTTTCCAGGGAACTCTCAGTCAAACTCTGGAAGTCGGACCTCCGGAGCTTTTCAGAAGGATAAACCAGCAGGTCAGGCCGGCTCACAGTTGAAGCTCGCCGGCTTGGCTCTTGCAGTTGAGTCGGTCCCCTTATGGAGCTTTTTTCCAAAGTTGCTCCAAACTTCTGGAACTTCTTCCTGAAATTCCTCTTAAGGGTCCAAAGTGTCCAAAACACAATCCGGGGTTCTGGAATCTCCAAGATGGTCCTTGAAAGGTTGGGACCACAATTCTCACAATGCACCTGGACAAAACCTTTACCAATCCACTGGACGCACTCCAGGCAGGAGATCTTGGTGGTGATGATCCAGGTGAGCTCTGTTAACCTGTAGCTTGCAGGGAGTCCACTTTTTATTCCTCTTGAAACAAGGTACATCCAAAGGGCAGTAGTTCCAGATAATGCAGCAACTGCAGTCAGTCAGAATGCAGGGCCTGATGCTGCGAATCAAGTTTCCAGCTTGGCAAGCCGCCTTCTTTCAGAACAATCAGGGAAGAGAACAGGAAGGCTGAAATTTGGGTTACAGACAAGAAAGTCCTATGACTTCTTTTCTGTATACTTTAGGATAAACTCAACAATGGCATATAGTTGGATTCATCGATACCATTCTCCTAAGTCCTTAAATGGTATATTTTTTTAAATTCCTAGCAATAGTTATGCATTCATAAACTGTTGCAATGTTATCCTATGGGGCTAGGTATTTACAATCGGGAAAATGAAATGGCCAATTTCTCCATCACCAGGACATATAAAACATCTTTTATAAAGGCCCTGCTTATAGTTACATGACCCCCCACCCCTGAGACACCTATGGGGAGACTTTAGGGGTCCGGAATATGCAAAATTAGTGCAGATCCTCACTCCACAGTGCTCCTAGCACCAAAGTCGATTTTTGGAGGCACTTTACTACAATGGGGAAAATGAAATGTGCAATTTCTCTATCCCCAGGGCATATAAAACATCTTTTATAATGGCCATCCTTATAATGACATGACCCCCCACCCCTGGGACACCTAGGGGAGACCCTAGGGGTACCTAAAATGCCAACATATTGTAGTGCATCAATTATTAAGTGCCTCTACCACCATAGTCGAGTTCGAGCACAATTTACACTTAAAAGTAGTGCTGCAACACAAGGCTGCTTTTAAAAGTCCTGCAACATAGGGCTGCTTTTAAAATGACCTCAGGCTCTCAGCAGTGCACATGTACAAGTGCAGAAAGGGCAGCTGGCCTATAAACTGTCATGCCCTATTATATACTAGGGACTTATAGGTATTTTTAATTCCCCTGCCCTATTATATACTAGGGACTTATCGGGTTGGTCAGGCCAAATATAAGTGTACCTTAATTTATAGTGTACCCTCATGTATGTGTGTGTTTTCACTGTGTTTTCAACATAGCACTGGCCCTGGTTAGACAGAGCCCAGGGACAATAAGAGTCAGTTATCACCAGATCCAGTCAGAAACAAAATCGGGGTGAACAGGGCACACAGGAGGACTTTGTAACACAGACCTTGACACCTGCTGTGTATCCACGGATGGAGACAGGCGTACAGGATTTGATACCTGCTGTGTCTCCATGGGTGGAGAAAGACGTACGTACATTGACACCTGCTGTGTATCCATGGGTGGAGAAAGATGTACGGACCTTGACACCTGCTGCGTATCCATGGATAGAGATAGATGTACAGACCTTGACACCTGCTGTGGATCCATGGGTGGAGAAAGACATACGGACATTGACACCTGCTGTGTATCCATGGGTGGAGAAAGACATACGGACCTTGACACCTGCTGTGTATCCATGGTTGGGGACAGATGTACAGACCTTGACACCTGCTGTGGATCCACGGATAGAGCATACGTACAGATCTTGACATCTGCTGTGGATCCGCGGATAGAGACAGACGTACAGACCTTGACACCTGCTGTGGATCCACGGATAGAGTTAGATGTGCGGTCCTTAACACCTGCTGTGGATCCACGGATAGAGACAGACGTACGAACCTCGACACCTGCTGGGTATCCATGGGTGGAGAAAGACGTACGGACCTGGACACCTGCAGCGTATACATGGATAGAGATAGATGTACGGACCTTGACACCTGCTGTGGATCCATGGGTGGAGAAAGGCAAACGGACATTGACACCTGCTGTGTATCCATTGATAGAGATAGATGTACGGACCTTGACACCTGCTGCGTATCCATGGATAGAGATAGATGTACGGACCTTGACACCTGCTGTGGATCCATGGATGGGGACAGATGTTCAGACCTTGATACCTGCTGTGTATCCATGGGTGGAGAAAGACGTACGGACATTGACACCTGCTGTGTATCCATGGGTGGAGGCAGACGTACGGACATTGACACCTGCTGTGTATCCATGGATGGGGACAGACGACAGACATTGACACCTGCTGTGTGTCCATGGATAGAGATAGATGTACGGACCTTGACACCTGCTGTGGATCCATGGATAGAGATAGATGTACTGACCTTGACACCTGCTGTGTATCCATGGATAGAGATAGATGTACGGACCTTGACACCTGCTGTGGATCCATGGATGGGGACAAACGTACAGACCTTGACACCTGCTGTGGATCCACGGATAGAGACAGACATACAGACCTTGACACCTGCTGTGTATCCATGGATAGAGATAGATATACGGACCTCAACACCTGTTGTGTATCCATGGATAGAGATAGATATATGGACCTTGACACCTGTTGTGTATCCATGGGTGAAGAAAGACGTACGGACCTTGACACCTGCTGTGGATCCGCGGATAGAGACAGACGTACAGACCTTGACACCTGCTGTGTATCCATAGATGGAGACAGACGTACGGACCTTGACGCCCGCTGTGACTCCATGGAAGGAGACAGACGTACGGACCTCGACACCTGCTGTGTATCCATGGGTGGAGAAAGACGTATGGACCTTCACACCTACTGTGGATCCACAGATGGAGACAAACGTACGGCCCTTGACAGCTGCTGTGTATCCATGTATCCATGGGTGGAGACAGACGTACGGACCTTGACACCCGCTGTGACTCCATGGATGGAGACAGACGTACGGACCTCGACACCTGCTGTGTATCCATGGGTGGAGAAAGACGTACAGACCTTCACACCTACAGTGGATCCACAGATGGAGACAAAAGTACGGACCTTGACACCTGCTGTGTATCCATGTATCCATGGGTGGAGACAGACATACGGACCTTGACACCTGCTGTGGATAAATGGATGGAGACAGACGTATGGAGCTTGACACCAGCTGGGTATCCATGGGTGGAGACAAACGTATGGACCTTGACACCTGCTGTGGATCCACGGATAGAGACAGACTTACAGACCTTGACACCTGCTGTGTATCTATGTATCCATGGGTGGAGACAGACATACAGACCTTGACACCTGCTATGTATCCACGGATGGAGACAGATGTACGGACCTTGACACCTGCTGTGTATCCACAGATGGAGACAGATGTACGGACCTTGACACCCGCTGTAGATCCATGAATGGAGACAGACATACGGACCATGACACTCGCTGTGACTCCATGGATGGAGACAGATGTACGGACCTTGACACCCGCTGTGACTCCATGGATGGAGACAGACGTATGGACTCGACACCTCCTGTGTATCCATGGATGGATGCAGGGCACAAAGAAGTAACCACAGAGCCTACCGGGCTCCTGGGACCCTGTCCTGCTCCAGACACCGGAAGGTACCTATGTGTGTGCATCACTCACAGGTTAACAGGTCAGAACATAAGAAAGCATGCATGACTTTACGTATTACGACAGATCAATGAACAGTGCAACATGACCTACTAATGAAAAGACAATCCATGTCATGTGACAGTGCAGGCGGAGTCAGTGTAGGATGTCACTCACAGCAATGCCTGCAGAGCCCCTGACCACACACAGACAAACATACAAATATGCACGCAGACACACACATACGCACAGACACCACACATAGGCACACAGACACACAAGCACACAGACACACACATGCATATGCACAGGCACCACCCATATGCACACAGACAGACAAGCACACAGACACATGCCCCTCATTTGCACAGATGCACATACACCACACACACACACACACATAGATAATTCAACACATATTCACACAGACACACACCACACATATGCCCACACACACACACAAACAAGCTGTGAGCTTCTCTGCACACCCTCCCAAGCTGCAGCCGATGCCCCTTAAGGGAAGCCTGCAATTGCTTTGGTTAATGCGTTTTATGCCTCATGGCATGGGAGCGGTGCTTCATGTTTATACCCACTGTGTTTGTTTCCAAACTCCCAAACCAATAATACCAGCAAATGAGACAGGCATGCATCACACAGAGCCTCTCTTTACACACTGCAAGGCCTGTGCAAGAGGAAGCTGCAATCTGTGTGCCTATTGTTCACCGGGAGAGTGATGTGCAGCACCGGTGTATCTTGGTCTCAAGTCGGCCTCGCAGCTCCACAATATTCATACAAAATATATGTGGTAAGCAATCATCCCTTTGCCTGTCGCAAACACTTGCGGCAAGAGTGTTACCACAACATGGCGTATGATGCCTAACTTACATACCCCCTCCCACTAATGATCTCACCTAACTCCTATTAATTCAATCTTCCACAAAGAAACTGGAGTAAATGCATATCGTGGCTTCCACGAGAGCACAATGTGAGTCCCAGTAACCAACAATAACCACTAACCTTTGGTTCCTGAACAGCGTGCTGCCTAGCGTAATGCGCTTCGACGCCTCAATGTATATATACAGTCACAAAATTGTATGCGAATGGGTAAGTAAGCATTACATTCGCGTACAATCCTGTCCAAATGTGTCAATTCATGTTTAGTAAGTTTTCCATTTGAAATATGTGTCATTACTAATGTAAACATTGTGCACACTCTACCCTCTCCCTTCTTGCTTTCTGTACGCATTTTCAGTGTGCCACTCATGATGTGCCATATGCCAAATAATAATGCCAAGCACTATCTATTGCCTTATATCACGTTTTCGAACTGTCCCTCTGTTTGTATGATGCATCTAAAACTCAATAAAAACTATTTGAATTAAAAAATAAATGCAGTCATAATACTAAAGTCCGCGCCTGAACTGGTCCAGGGCCCAGGAACCCTGTTCCCTCCAACACAGGTCTATACAAATACACTAGAGATAAGCTTCTTTCTCTCAGACCCCCGCTACATCCCTCATGCGCTCCAAATGCCAGGAGCTAATAACCCACCCTTTCCCAAAGGAGCTTGTTATCATTGTGGCCACGAGCCACATACGAACAAGAACACACACTCAACAACGACTGACCAAAAAGCAGGCGCATGGAATTTGGGATTGATTAATGCTGCCCAATCCCTAGGCACACCTCAGACATGAGAGCTATGCTAGAGGAAGACCCCATGGACATACTGTTTGTGACGGGAACATGGCTCAATGACAGCTCAGGCTCGGTTATTCATCTTGCCCACCTCTTATGCTATCAGATCCTTAAATTTGATCGGGTAGGAAAAATTAGGGGCGGAATTGCTATTATTCTAAAAGATGATTTTAAATGTATCACCTCCCCGTTTGCTCTTCCTGAGTGTGAAAGCCTTCAGTTCCATACCATGCTCTCTCACATCCGCACATTCTCAGGTGTACTTATTTACAGGCCTCCGGGTGCAAGCTCCAGATTTATGGAGGCATTACCAGGCTCATTGACCAGCCTTGCGGTAGAGAAAACCCACATGACAATATTAAGGGATTTCAACCTGCATTTCGACGCACAGGATGCCCCCACCATCAGAAGGCTGCAGGGCGTCCTTGAGACACTACACTTAACCCAACATATGTCAACACATACACATAAGAAAGGGCACACATTAGATCGTATCTTTTCCAATGACCCCAGATCACAGTATCCAAAGCAATCCCAGTTCCTTGGTTTGCCCATTTCCTTATTCTCTTCAGGCTACCCAAACCTGCCCAGCAGACCAAGGTTAGGGCCCAGACCATCGCTACTAGGAGCTGGTCCAAGCTGGTCCCCGAAACCTGGAGAACAGTTTTGAGGGACAATATCCCCAATTTTGCTGGCAACCTAGCAGAAGATTATCAGCAATTGGAGAATTGGATTACCCAGTCGTTAGATGTGTGTATCCCCAAGAAAACTACCAACATTAAAACACATTCTAAGAAAGCCCAGTGGTACAACGACCATCACATATTACTGAAAACGCAATGTAAAAAACTGGAAAGACTTTGGAGAAAGGAGTATGAACCTGCCCTCAAAACTTAATATAAAACCACAATTAGGTCCTATCACAACGAAATGAATATAGCACAAGCTAAATACTATGAGGATAAAATCACCCATGCTTCAAACTCCCCGAAGGAATTATTTAGAGTGGTCAAAAGCCTGACCACCCCTCACAAAAGTAATATCTTCCCTCAGGCCACAAAAGAAAGATGCAATGACATAGCATCTTTCTTCCACAAAAAAGTGCCAAACATATATGACCAATTCCAGAGTAATACTGAACTTGTTCTGGAGAAGGAAACTAAGGTCAGAGATTACTCTCATTTCCAATTCTAGCACAGTTCCCTAGACTTGAGGAAGAGACTATTCTCAACCAAATTAAAGCAACTAAATCTGGATCACCTCTAGACCCAGCACCTCCAAATATCCTAGCTAAAGCGATGGACATCATTCTGCCATCTATAATGGGATTGCTTAACCACTCACTAGACACAGCTCTGGTTCCAAAACTCTGGAAGCATGCAGTTATCAGACTCTTACTAAAAAAAGCTCATCTTGTCCCAACAATACTCAGCAATTTGCGTCCTATTTCATTACTGCCTTTCCTCGGCAAACTTCTGGAGAAATATTCAAATCAGACATTGGCCAGTTTTTTGGAAGCTAATGACACACTTCACCCCACCTTCATAGCACAGAAGCATCTTTACTGGTGGCTACAGAGGAGCTCAAGGCTCTATTAGATAACGGAGGTTCGGCCGCCATTCTCCTACTCGATCTAAGCGCAGCTTTCGACACAGTTGATCATGCCATCCTAAAAGACAGACTAAGCGAAGTAGGAATCCAGGAAAAAGATATGGATTGGCTAACTTCTTTTCTGGAGAGCAGATCTTATCAAGTATGGAAAAGGATTGTTTCTCAGATTGCTTGCCAACTATCTGTGGTGTACTACAGGGTTCGTCACTCAGCCCTACACTATTTAACATTTATGTGCGACAGCTCGCCAACATAGTGCAGGAGTTTGACATATCGGCTGTATCCTACACAGATGACACCCAGTTGCTTGTGTCACTGACAAATGGACTCAATTCAGGAAACCAACAGTTGATTCCCTGTCTGGAGAAGGTGGCCAACTGAATGTCAAACAGTCGCCTGAAGCTAAAGAGAGAAAAGACAGAGCTCCTGATAGTGGGAAACCTTGCCATACACAAACCCCTGATTCACTGGCCAAATGATATGGGTAACCCTCCTGATCCCAAGCCTGATATAAAAAATCTAGGAATTTGGCTGGATGGCATGCTCACAATGGACTAGCAAACCAATAAATTGTCAGGAATCTGCTTTTCGTTACTCAGAATGATTAGGAAGATTATCGAATTGATCTCAGATCATTTAAAAAAAAAAAAAACTTAATTCAGTCCCTTATAGTCTTTCGCCTAGACTATGGCAACTCTCTTTATGTAGGTTCACCGAAGTATGTAACAAAGAGACTCCAGGTGGTGCAAAGCGCGGCAGCCAGGCTCATACTAAAAGTCCCAAGCTACGTATCAGTAAAAGAATCTTTTAAACAGCTCCACTGGCTGCCGATCAAAGCAAGAATCAAGTTTAAATCCCTCTGTATTGCTTACTGGGCCATAAATAAAAATGGCCCAGTAAAGCTCAGACAACGGATATCTCTGTACATTCCTACCAGACACCTAGGATCCTCCCAACTGCAGCTCCTTTGGACAACTAGAGTCAAAAGGACAAGATGGGGAGGCAGATCATTTGCCCATCTGGTACCGAAGCTATGGAATGCCCTCCCACTCGACCTGGGATCACTGCCCAATGAAATCTCCTTCAGGAGAAACCTAAAGACCTGGCTGTTCCCCCGTGAATCTATATGTGGTCGTAGCCCTCAGTACAGCACTCACCAGCGCGGGGAAGCCTACGGGCAGCCATGCGCTTTACAAAACTTAAACATATAGTGTAAGGTGATAAGCTTTAGCACTGGGCAGATGCTTCACTTTGGGGTCTCACCTGGAGTCAGTGCCGGTGTAGAGCGGGAACCAGCCGGAATATAGTTCCTGCAGTTATTCCAATGTCAGAAGCAGGTTACTGACATGCAACTATGAATCATCCCTGCTGTGTCTCAGCAACGTTTAGCACCACCTGGGCATGCGCAGTGGGCCCATGCACATTCATTGTTAGCTTTATAGTTAGAAGCAGCAGCCTGTGAACCACAGGCAGGAACTAGAGCCATCTTGCTCCACCAGAGCCCATCTTCAGGTGCCACGCTTCAAAAACAATGAGTAACTCAATTTCTCTGTGTTGTGACCGCCTTGGAACAGGATTCTGAAGTCAAAGGCAGCCCAGTCCAACACTGGCACACCTATCTGTAGACTCAGGAGACCATGAAGGGAAAGAAAAATACACCCTTCCTCTCATTTTATGAGTTTGCCAAGAGATAAATCGAGGTATAAGTATTATGGAAGGTTTTGTGGCAACAGAAAGCCACGAACCTTGGACTAAATCCAATAAAGTAAACAATAAAGCATGGGCACAATTTTCCAGAAAGGAGCTGAATAACAGAATACTAGTGGCACGCAAAGTATGAATGTCTCTATAAAAACTTGGGTCTGATTCAAGCTTACGATTGTTTGCTATTCACAAAGGTTTTTTACTGGTAGTATCTTTATGACCACAGAGTCTCCGTACATTGAAAGATAGACCTGTCATATATTCTTATATGTGTAGTCTCAACAGTCTTAAAGATACTGCTAGTAAAAATACCTTTATGAATAGCAAGCAATCATAAACGTACACAAAAGTCTGAGTTTACCTTTGTGAATCAGGTCCCTGGATGCCAACCAGATGGATGCAGCTCAACCAAGAAAGACTGACGTTGGTTTTTATCCCCAGATTCAGTGTAGCCACTCTCACGATCAACGGATAGCCTCTTCCTCCAGAAGAGACACGTTTTCGATGTTAAATTTACCTAGATGCCAACCATGGCCAACCTTCTACTTTAACACATTCTGCTGTTCCCACACTCTTCCAACAAAGCCAAAACCTTTGGTGTTTTATTTAGTTTAAGGCTTCACTATGCAATTGCTGTTAGGCTGGACTCCAAGATACTTCTACTGCTTTTATAGCGAATGCAAAAATGAACTGCCCCCCCTCATCTTCAAACTGAAAGAAAACAAAACAGACTGATTGAGATGGAGCAGTGATGGAGAATCTGACAAAAAACAGCAGGTGCCCTGTCCGCGTCTCTGGTGGTGCAACAGCTCTATCTAATGTCCTAGACCGGGTAGACATGGAGCGGCTGAAGACCCTTCCAGCTCTATCATCATCTTCTACCAGGTTTGGAAGTCACTTCACCAGACCTGGAGTCAGAGCAGCCACTCAGAGTAAGGTAACCAGTCAGCTACTATCTCTAGCTGATCAACCATCGTGAAAGATCGCCATGACAACTGTTGCTATAGCTAAAGGGCGAATGGAAAATTTCAGCCGATGTCTCCACTGAATGTAGACCCCACCTTTGGATCCTTTGACAACCCTTTACTGTTGCAGCTTTGATAAGTCACCTCTTTACTACACCAAAAGGATCTTTCTGTAAGCAAACCCACACGTATAATTCTACTTTCTTGAGGCCTAACACTTCTTCATCACCTTCATAACTTTAGAGGACATTGAGCTCTAGGGGTCCATAGCACTAAGCTCTGGGAATTGCTTCCTACCAACTCCTAGACAGGACATCTCAGCTCTTCTGGCTCTCACCTCTATCTTGTATCGGGCCACCATTTTGGTCAAGAGGCTAGTTAATTTGTAGTGTGCACTGTGCAGGTGCCACTCCGACTGATCAACTCATTCTCACATACACACACACAGCCTCCCTCAGCCCTCCTTGCCCTTTATTACCAGTCTCTTTTCTCACCCCATGCTTGTTTTGATTGACTCTCTCCGTTTCCCTTCCCTCTCCATTCCTTCTGCTTTGCCTCTGTTTTCATGCCTCTATTTTCATCTCTTGTAACCTCCCATCCAGCAAACAAATGAGATGCACAGTAGCAGAGCAGCCCGCTTGTGCTGAAGTATTATTTAAAATTCATTTATCCGCAGGCTCTGACAACTTTTTAAATGAGTTCACCCCACAGGAAGCCTGATCTGTATCGCTCCCGCCTCACCACCGCTGACTGCGCCCTGCACTGCCGATTCAATTCGAAAGAAAATTGCCTGGTGGTTTGATACTGCGGAGTGTGGAGGGAAATAACTCCAGTTGTGAACTTAATTGCAGCCTGTCTGATAGGGCTCACTGCGTATAATGACCCAAGTACACTGCGCTGGATGCGGCTCCAAGATGGCCGCCAAGGGAGGCAGCGGGATGCAGTTTCTCTACTCTTAATCTTACACAATCTATATTTCTACATAATATCCCACTTGTAGGAGACTGTAAAGCCATAAAAAAAAGAGCAGTAGTTGTACTGGTTTATAAATAAGTAACAAGATGACTGTTTTAATGGTGTGGAGGGGGGGGGGTGGTAAAGTGGCTAATATGGAATTATGACCCAGAATGAGCAGAGACGTTTTAAGGCATGGGCAAAGTGGACTCTGGTCCAGGGCCCCCGCCTTTCAGGGGGGGGCCCTGATAGAGCCACCTCTGTTCTGCAGAGAGTCTTGCCTTGATGACCTTTATTATTTCTTAAGCAGATTGTTTAAAATACAATTTTCCTTTAATCTATTTTAATGTGGGTGGTGTGTGAGAGTCTGTTGCAGACATTTTGCAGAGAAATGTTGTGTTTATGTTTCATGCAACATTCATTAATAAAGTTCCTTTTAGATCAAAACAGGACCTCACATATGCGAAATGGGAGGGTGTCACAGAGATTAATATCAGTAACAGCAGTGAGCTACTGCTGTGTTACAATATTGAAAACACACAGCATTACATTTGGAAGAGTGTGCCTGTGCACTGTATGTGACCTGGCCAAAGACAGCATGAAAGAGCTGAAACTGGATCATAAATTCAAAGCTGTTCCGAACAGGGGCCCCCAAATATAAGTTTGGCCCAGGTCCCCCAAAATCCTTAAGAAGTCCCTGAGAATGGGCATGTTGGGAGCGTCGCCCCTAATGAATTTAGCTAAACATGTTGCAGGATGGAAAGAAGGCTTTTTACAAAGATGCTTCTAGAAATCCACAGTAATGTATGTAGAGAGCAGCCAAATGTGCGCTCTTTTTACCATCAGCCCCTGCTCATACTCCACAAAGTAGGGTGGACAAGAGAGAGAATCTAGCCTGCATCTCTCTCTTCCTATTCTAATCATGGGCTTCCAGTATTGGCCCATCTGTGCCAAATTTTCCTCTATGATGAGATAAATGATTATCATTTATATTCAATATGTATAAATTTATCAGACGAAATCTGGTATAATCTGGCATCGATCGATCCAGCCCTTGGTGAACCACATTGAACACCGCGTGCTAAATGATCCTGAACAGACACTTTTACAACCAATTCAATGTCCTCCCCACAACTTCTTGAAAGCTCCCTTGCTCCCTAGCAGGGTTTGCACTTTGTATATATTTATAAACACATATATGGAACCTAGCGCTGCCCCAAAGATTTGGAACTCCCTTCCACTGGAAGTCCGACAAATTACTTCCAACGCTTCCTTCAAAAAGGAAGTAAAAACAAAATCCTAATGACTAAGTTCTTGCCTTAATCGGCCCTGGGCCCTCTGCTTATTAACTGCCCTTGATTGACTGCTATGCACATTTATGTATCAAATGTTCTTCTCCATGTACTGTATCCATCCCACCCCTATTGTGATGCACTCCTATTTTGTTTGTTTTATGTATACTCAAATAATGCTCTTCCTTCCCACCTCTATACCCCATCTATCCTAATTGTAAAGCGCTCTGATACCCGCCTGGGTCACGTTCGCGCTATATAAAAATTTCTAAATAAAAATTAATGATTCCATGCACCCCAGGGAATTATTAGTAATATGGTCCCCGGGCTTTCTTATGACAGGCGAAGTGTCGCAAGATTTTCTTCACTAGATAGTCTACCTGGGGATTCATGAACAGGGTGAATGAAGACAGAAGCATAGAATTTACCTATGCTCTGTTCATAACCTCTTGATTTCTTGAACGAAAGCAGTAGGGAGCAATATTAGTGACACATACTGAACATCTTCTTGTGCCCAGAAACAATCTTTCTGCTTTATCACCACACCATTGATCTGGAGCCAACTGCGGCTCCTCCCACACTGCACGTCGGCCAATTAGCAATAAAGATGTGAAAATCAGGCCCAGATTTCCCAAGAAGTCATGGAACGCAAAGCTGCAAATAAAGTTGCTGAGCTGCATTGTGTGAAAGGGAGAGAGCATAACAGTGCTATATCTACTAAGATGAGGCACTATTCTCCTCTCTTTTTGCACTGTGTCACTTTAGGCAGCCATGCGTCATCGCAGGCACCCTTGTACCATAGTGTTATGGTGCGTGTGTTGTCTGAAGCATAGGTTTTGTACCGGAAGGGGACCTTTCTAGTACCAAAACTATGCTTTAAGACTTTTCCCACTTTGTACATGTGCTGTACAATGCAGCACACATGGCAAGTGCGAAAAAAAAGGAGAAATGAAAACATTTCTCCTCATTGCACCTGCCTCAAAGAGGCGTAGGATTTAGGCACACCTACCAGTCTACAATTTTTTGTAGATAGAGATTTGAATGAAAACCCATGGGTGCTTGCATGGCAACATCCATGTATCACCCATGGAACGTCCCCTTAATGCAAAGTAACCTCAGGCAGTGCTCTGCCTAACTTTGCGTTACTTCGGATTACAATCGAACACAAATCATGATTTGGATAGTAAATCCCACCTTAACACTTTGCGTCGGCTTTGCGCTAGAAAAGTAAAGCAAACCTAATGCAAAGTGCGTGTAAATCTGGGCCTCAGTGTAATCTCGACCCACAGAAATATTTTGTATAATCCGCATGGGATTAGCAGCGCGTACTGTGGCTGCGGATAAAAACCACCTGAGGCCAAATATGCGATTCCTGTATGTATATCTCTACTCTTGTAATGAATATACCATAATCATTTGCATTGTCAAATTACTACTTTGCCACTATATAATGATCATGAAGGTTATCATCAAAGTGACACCACTAGGGGGGCGTGACGCGCACGCAGACAAGATGGCCGCACCTGCTTAAGCTCCGGAGAGCCTCCGTGAGGCCGTCCGGTTTTTCAGTGAACGGAGTCCTGGAAGGGCGGTTTTAATGATGAATATCGGCAGCGGAAGGTAGCGAGGGCACTCAGGAGAATTTGCGGCGCATTTGGAGCGCTTTTGGTGCCTTTTCCAGCAGCATCTGTGTTCTCCTCAGGGTGGCGCCTAAGATGGCGGCGGCGCGAGGAACACGGGCGCATTAACCCTCACAACTTGGAGATTCCAGGGTACAGCGATTGACAAAGTAAGAGCGCTTTGCCTGAATCGCATACCACGCTGCTGCTGAAGGTTAATACATGCTCTGAGGCATTTGAAGCTAAAGTCCATTCAAATGAAGTGTCTTTTAAGCAGCGCTGAGAGGCTGTATATGTAAACGGACAGTGGCTGCATATGGGAAATTCTGCTTGCCCTGAGGGGATCTCCAGGGGTCAAAAGAGTGCGAATATTTGCAGCGTTGTTTTCACCTGTAAATATTCGCTGTTCTTTTCTGAGGCGATATGTTTCTCCTGAGGGGCAACACATCTAATATGGAAGCTCCTTGAATGTGCGCTGATGTGCAATGTTGTTCTCTTCACCAGCTATGTGGAGCACTGTTTTAACACAGGATCATCAACAACCCTTTTGTGCTTAAGACCTGACTGGAAGTTCATAAGGTGTACTGCGATGATAACCTTGTCTACCAGTTTTGGAGTGGCAGAGGATTAATACCTACGCCTTAATGAGCTGGTTTTGCTACGGTGATTTGCTGCAGCTGCACCTGTTTCCTCTACCTCTGTCGCGGGTTGGACACTAGTCTCTCAGTGGCGCACATTTATTTAAGTGCTTTTTAACCATGAGGTAGAGGTTGCTATCTGTCTGGACAGTGTCTTTTTGTAGGGCACAGTTTATGTGTTTGGTCACTGTTCTTTGTCCTCTGAGGGACTTGTTCCGCCATATTCCCAGGTAACGCTCTGGTGGTCTGGAACAGGGAGTGGCTGGTAGTGCTGTTTTTCTTTTCACCTATATTTGTCTTTTCCAATGGCAGATAATATGGGCCTCCCTGTTAAAGATAAGGATGCAAAAGGTGCTCTTAAGAGATCTAAACAAACGTCTCCCACGCCAGAGGTAACATCTAAAGACTCTACTACTACTTTAGACACAATACTTCTACATCTAAATACGGTTCATGATATTGCGCAGAGTACTAAAACAAATACAGATCTACTTCAGGTTGAAGTTGCGGCGATTAGAAGTGACTTCAAAAGTTTATCATTACGTGTCTCAAATGCAGAATCTCGCATAAGCGCAGTTGAGGACACATCTCATCAGCAGACCAGGCAGGTACAGAATTTGGAGCGCTCTATGGCTTCTTTGCGGAGGGACCTTACAGAACAGGAAGATAGGAATCGTAGGAGTAACCTACGTATTTTTGGTCTACCAGAGGATGCGGAGAAAGGTGCTCCTTCAATGCTTGAGTTTCTGCTGGACTGGATCCCTACGTTTCTCCATATCTCTTTTCAGAAAGACTTTGAAATAGAACGGGCTCATAGAGTTCCCTCTTTTCGCCCTAAGTCCTCGCCACATCCTAGGCCTATAATGTTCAAGCCTTTACGACACCAACACTCAGAACTGATTCTGTCTCAGATGAGGAAGATCAGATCGATTACATGGGAAGGCCACAGGATTGCTATATCTCAGGATTTTGCTAGAGATACTGTCATCAGGAGAAAGGGTTTTTAAACCTGCGGCGGAGACTTTTGGACATGAACATTCCCTTTTCCTTCGCCGGTCCCTCACGATTCAGAATAACTGTTAAAGGTCGATCTCAAATTTTTTATGAACCATCAGAGTTAACAACTTTTTGGATAATCAATCTGAATCGCGAATGGAATCTGACTCTCCCTCAGTCTCCTCTGGTTCTTGAAGGGATCATTGCTTTTATGGCTGGACTCTAGTATTTTCTGTGCCTATTTTTCCTCTTACAGGGTTTGAGGCTTCTTTTTCCTGTGGGATGTTGGATGCTCCCTTACTTCACCCACGGTTATGGGCCCTTCAAGGTTATCTTTATCTTTTTTCTTTTTTGTGTATTAACCTTTCCTTGCAGGTTCATTTTTCCGCTTATAACTTATAACAATAGTTTCTGAGGGAAGGTTGATGTCAAATAAGATTAGGCCCTTCTCTTAGTGTTCTTTATTCAAGATAGAATAATTGCCTTTTGTAGGTATGTTCCATTAATTCCTTTTCCTTTGCAGGTTTTTAAATGAAGCAGTTATAGTAATTTCTATTTCCTCATTTCATTGTGTATTGATAGCTGGTGGGACGCTCTTACAGTTCTCATTATCTAGCTTCATAGCGTAATTTATTTCCTAGATATGGCTGAAGATCACTATGTGGCTGCTTATCTAAACATTAACTGTTTTTTAAGTGATATGTTTATTGTGACAGCTGGATGCCCTTGTAGAATCCTTTTTTCCGCAGGCGTCAAGAGTGTATCTATTTAACTCTTTCTTAGATATGTATTTTATAGTATGTGTATGACACGTAAAATGAGACTCGCTATTCAGGTTTTTACCAAATGGTAATGTTGCGAGTATACTCATTAATTCTTGCTAGTCGTCTTCCCCTTTTTTATCAATCATAAGGGTGTTCACGCATACCCTGGATTAATTCCTTATTGTAGGAATAATATAGTACATGTTAGCTGATTTGTAATTTGTCGGATGCTTATTTACACCAATATTGTGTAACTTATAATAATGAATGTTATATACTATCTATACCCTATCCCTTCTATGGCTAGTGGTAAACAATGGCCTCTTCTTGAAGGGATCATTGCTTTTATGGCTGGACTCTAGTTTTTTCTGTGCCTATTTTTCCTCTTACAGGTTTTTGAGGCGTCTTTTTTCTGTGGGAAGTTGGAGGTTCCCTTACTTCATCCACGGTTATGGGCCCTTCAAGTTTATCGTTATCCTCTTTCTTTTGTATATTAACCTTTCCTTGCAGGTTAACGATATCTTTTTTGAGGGAAGGTTGATGTCAAATAAGATTAGGCCCTTCTCTTAGTGCTTTTTATTCAAGATATATTAATTGCCTTTTGTAGGTATGTTCCATTAATTCCTTTTCCTTTGCAGGTTTTTAAATGAAACAGTTATAGTAATTTCTATTTCCTCATTTCATTGTGTATTGATAGCTGGTGTGACGCTCTTACAGTTCTCATTATCTAGCTTCAGAGCGTAACTTATTTCCTAGGTATGGCTGAGGATTATTAGGTGGCTGCTTAGCTAAACACTAACTGTTTTTTAAGTGATATGTTTATGGTGACAGCTGCATGTCCTTGTAGAATCCTTTTTTCCGCAGGCATTAAGAGTGTATTTATTTAACTCTTTCTTAGATAGGTATTTTATAATATTTGTATGACACGTAAATTGTGACTCGCTATTCAGGTTTTTATCAAATGGTAATGTTGCGAGTATACTCATTAATTCTTTCTAGTCGTTTTCCCCTTTTTTATCAATAATAAGGGTGTTCACTCAGATCCTGGATTAATTTCTTATTGTAAGAATAATATAGTACATGTTAGCTAATTTGCAATTTGTCTGATGATTACTTACACAAACATTGTGTAACCTATAATAATGAATGGATTATGTTATATACTGTTTATACCCTATCCCTTCTATGGCTAGTGGTAAACAATGGCCTCTTTGGGTGCCACTTCATGTTCCCCCCATATATGGTTCTGGTCTCTTATAGACTTCCCCTGGTGGGGTTATTCTTTTTACTTTTACAGTATGTGTTTTTCTCCTCACCTTTTCTTTCTCTCTTCCATTTCTGTTTCTTGCTTGCTGTACTGAGTTCTTTCTTTCTACGGACTTCAGCCTTACTCTCTTATTTTTATGTGTATAAGTCTTCTTCCCGTGACGTCCATCTAATGCAATATACATCCCTTAGTGTTTTTTATTTACTGACTTTTCTTATCTTTACTGATCTCCCTTACTTATGGCTGGCTTAAATGTGATGTCACTTAATGTGCGTGGTTTGAACCACCCAGTAAAAAAGATCAAAAATTTTGGATTACTGCAAAGGCCTTTCTACTGATATTGTGTTATTGCAAGAAACTAAGATAGCGTATAAAGAGGCTTTATTCTTGCGTAAGCAATGGGTTTCTGATGTGTCGTGCTCAGAGGCTTTTGGGAAGAGGAACGGGGTGGTTACTCTTATTTCTAAAAATTCTGGACTGTCCATTGTCTCGGCTGAACATGATCTTGAAGGTAGGTGGCTGCTTACGAGATTGTCTAATGGGTCCTCTGATCTCTATATTATGAATATATATGCTCCCAATAGTGATGATCCTTCTTTCTGGCGAACAATAACCAAGAAGCTTTCCGAAATACCTATTTGTGACAAAGTGGTTGTCGGGGAGATTTCAATCTGCCAATGGATCCTATCTTGGATAGATATTCTGCATTCCGATTCCGTCCTCCCAGGGCGCATAAACAAATGCTTAACATGTGTTCTTCCCAATGACTCATTGATGTGTGGAGAATGCATAATCCCACTGGCAGTGACTTTACCTTTTTCTCTTCTCCTCACTCCAGCTTCTCTCGCATTGATTATCTCTTGGTTCAAGCAAATATGTTGAAACATACTACAAATGTGATAATCCACCCTATAGTTGTCTCTGATCATGCCGCAGTTTCTTTCACTCTTCTTAATCTCACAGATAGTCGCGGACCGCGTACTTGGCGTCTCAATACAGAAATCTTACAGGACGACAAAGAGGTTGAGTTGCTTGATGCAGCTATACATAATTTTTTCCGAGAGAATGAATTATCCGTGACATCTCCTGTAGTACTATGGGATGCTTTCAAATGTACCCTTAGAGGCAACATTATTCAAACTATGGCACGAAGAAACAGTATTATTAAAAAGAGCTTCTCTCGATTACAGACAACATTAAACAGAAAGAATCATTGTATAGAGGTTCTAAAGATAAAGTGATACTGCAAGAAATCAAAAATCTTAAATATAAATATAATTCTATTTTGACCAAGAGGGCACACATTGGGGTACAATTACAAAAATCAAAACGCTTGTTACTAAAAAACCGAGCAGGTAAAGTTCTGGCAGCTACTTTAAAATATCAGGACACTAGTGTTCGATCAACTCAGATTACCTTTATCACAGACACGGCGGGAACGCGGAAATTCTTGACTAAAGATATTCTGGAGGTATTTCGTGACTTTTACTCTAATCTATACACCCCTGAGCACCAATCTTCTTTAGCGCAGTGCCAACAATTTCTGACTTCTATTCCTACTAGCACCATTGCCGACACGGATATTGCTTCTCTAAGCAAACCGATTGAGTCTGAGGAAATTGTTCAAGCCATTAAGGCAACTAGATCAGGGAAAGCGCCAGGACCGGATGGTTTTTCTATAGAGTTTTTAAAAAAATGTAGTTCTTCTCTAGTACCACGTCTGCAACAGGTCTTTGATGCCTTTGTTTCTTCTGGGAAGGTTTCGGGTTCGGCAACGGAGGCTACTATAGTGGTTATTCCCAAGGAAGGTAAGGATCATTCGGACCCTAAAAATTTCCGCCCAATTTCTTTGCTAAACATGGAAGCAAAAATGTTTGCAAAAATTTTGGCAAAACGACTAGAGTCCCATATTCCTACTCTCATTCATTCCTCCCAGACGGGTTTTGTCAAGGGAAGATTAGCTAGGGATAATATCCGCACTTTCTGCCATATCTTAGAGAAAGCTAAGAGTTCTAGTTCGCCGGCGGCAGCTATTGCACTTGACGCCGAGAAAGCTTTCGATAAGGTCTCGTGGCCTTTTCTTCAGGCGGTACTTCAATCCCATAACCTGGGGGATGCATTTATTGGTATGGTTATGTCCTTATATACTCAACCTAAGGCTAATATTAGAATTAATGGAATTACCTCACCCTTCTTTGATCTAGGCCAGGGCACTCGACAAGGTTGTCCATTGTCACCACTTCTCTTTTTACTGTCTATCGACCCGTTGCTTCGCCTACTTAACCTTAATCAGGACATTCGGGGTTTCAATTTGGTTCACAGCGCATTAAAACAGCCGCGTATGCGGATGATGTTCTTGTCTTCTCTGAAGATATAGAAAGAGCAATTCCTGCTATTTCCACTATTATCAAACAATTTTCTCTTGTCTCAGGGTATACTTTAAATAGAGACAAAACCGAAATGTTTCCTCTTAATCGGTTGTGCTTTTCTTCTCACATGGGAGATGCAGGATTCAAATGGCAGTCTGAACGGCTTAAATACTTGGGAATTTGGTTTTCTGCGAATTTATCGGATACTATCTCTTACAATGAATCTCAGGTACTGGATAAAGTTAAAAAATTATTGGAGGCTTGGTCGCCTAAGTTCATCTCAAGGTGGGGACGGCTCCAGTCATTAAAAATGATGATAACTCCTATTGTCAATTTTGTGTCATCCATGCTCCCTGTAAATCTCTCCTCTTCCTTTTTTCATGAGATAGATGTGATCACTTCTAAATTTCTCTGGAGCGACAAACGTGCTAGGATTGCATACAAGCAATTAAGGAAATCTTATGATATGGGTGGTTGTAATTTCCCAGATTGGAGTTTATATCAGTCGGCGTTTTTAGCCTCTCAGGGGGCCTTATGGTTTCCTTCTGATAATAGACACATTCCACCATGGTTATGTATTGAACAACATTTGTGCTCTCCCTTACCCACCTCAGCTTTGATGACTGCGTCTACATTGACTTTTCCTTTCTCTGGACGTATCATAACAGACACGATTTTAGCATTAAAAAGATTGATAAGAGAGTTTCTTTACACATTCAAAATTCTAGGTGGTCTTCTTTGTGGCACAATCCCAAGATTAAGATTCAGTTGGACGCGGAGACAAGGTCATATTGGGCCAACAAAGGTGTTACATTGGTCAAACATCTTTATAATGCTAACAATGATCCTTTGCCTTTCTCCTCGTTGGCCCCAGATTATTGTCTTAACTCTATTGATTTCTACTCATTTCTTAAAATTAAAGTAGCTTTGTCCAAGAGTACTTTTCATCCAGATTCACATATGGTCTCTCTCCTACAGCTTTGGGGTAAGGTAGGACATATGGCTTCTAGGATATATAAATTTTTGTTCACTTCTCCATCATCATACTCTACGGTCACACAGCTCAAATGGATGCAACATTTTGACGCTGATGTAGTCAAACATATTACATCGGATACTTGGAAAACTATTGGGAAACTCTCCCTACGGAATAAAGTTGCTCCTTCTCTGATTCAATCAAAGTTTTTTACTATCAACCTTCTACATTGGACCCCAGCTCGTTTATATACACTCAAACTTAAAGATGATGATCTTTGCTGGAATTGTAAAAGTGCTGTTGGTACTCCTCAACATATGTTTTTTGAGTGCTCCCTTCTCCATGCGTTCTGGGAACTCATCCATAAGCACTTATTATTAATCTTTGATATTCAATTTGAGCTTTCCTTTCCTTTAGTCGTGTTGGGTCCTTGGGCAGCTCCATCTCCACTTCCTTTAGATGAGTTAGATTTTCAACTCTTGGATTTACTAATATCCATAGCTGTTAAAGTTATTTTGTCAGAATGGAAATCATTTAATGCCTTATCGTACCATACATGGTGGGCATGGGTATCATTTCTCCGTGGTGCCCATACTTCGGTAGAGGAGAAACATTATACTCCCTCCATTTCCTCTAGTGTCTGGAGATCGCTTGATAAATATATACATTTAGCCTCTCAGGGCCTAATCGCTCAGTACCCCTTTTCTACCGCTGGTTGATTTTCCCTCTTTATTTTACTAAGGCTGGAGTCCCTTTCTCTCTTTCTTTCTCTCTCTCCTCTTCTCTCTTTCTCTCTCCCTTTCTCTCTCTTTTTTCATCGGTCTTTTTTCCTATTTTCCTTTTTCTGCTTACGTTCTCTTTCTTTATTATTTTCTTTTGTGTGTTCGTCCTTTGTTAGTCAATGTAATACAAATGAATTCACATGAATAGGTTCCTATATTCCTGCTGGTTTTAGATTTTACCCACTAGTTATCATATTGCTCATATTTATGTGTTTGTTAATTATTTATTGGTCAAGATGACTTGTATGTATTACATGCTGTAGTACCTTAATTATTTATACTCTCTCTCTTAAATTAATAAAAACTATTGAACAAAAAAAGTGACACCACTAAATTGTCAAAGTCCTTAATTATCAGCTCTCCTAACCATACCTCTAACTCTTATTCCTAACCTCAATGCATAATCATCCCTCCAGACCCACCCACAAGTGACATCACAACTCCTAACCCTAATGCTTAACTGTAGCCCCTAAACTGTAACCGTTCCCCTAAAACAAACCAAAACTGAAGGCCTATCCCTAAACCCAACTGTTAACCCTAACTACCAATTCAACACCAAATTCTAACCCCAACACCTAACCCTGACCCCAAACTCTTCCCATAACCTCAATCCCTAAATCCAACCCCTAACCCCATCTAACCACCTAATTCTAACCCCAACCCCTAATGCTGACCCCTAGCTCCAATCCTTCCCTTAATCTCAAAAACAAACTGTAGCCCTATCCCTAAATCCAACCCTTAAACCCAACTCAACCTTCTAGTTTTTATCTCAACATCTAACCCAAAACCAATCCCCTAACCTCCAGGTAACACCTAATCCCAACCCTAATCGAAAGCTCTAGTTCTAACCCCAATTCCTAACCTTGTGCCCTATATTTATACCCACCTGGTAACTTCAAGACCTGATTGTATCCCTGTCCAGAAACCCAACCCATAACCTTAATCAAACCCCCTAATTCTAACACAGAGCCTGTCTCAATCTCTTAGCCCAAACCCTAACCCTACATATGAAAAAGCAGTGTAGCTGGTGGTAATCTGCGTCTTGGAGATGCAAAGGTAGGTGACAACGCGAAGGAATGATAATGTAATGGTGATGACGTCGACTGTGCACAGAACCTATCTGCAGCAGGTACAGAAGTGTACATTGGAAAAGCTCTTAAGAAAGGCAGCATCACACTACAAATCTGCCTTGATGGTAGGCAATTATAGGTCCCTTTCCATTAAGCCGCTTTAAAGTGCTGCGCTTGCAGTAATGGATTCTACTGCGAGCTCCCGTTCCACATGTGCATAAGCCTTACTTAATTGAGGGTTTTCCACTTATTGTTTAAGGGCTCTTTCTCACAAACAAGCATTGCTAAAGATAATCGTTTTCATGTTATCTTAGCGAAAAGGTCTTCAAAGGTTATATCCATGAGTCAGACTATCTCAAATGACTGAAATCAAAACGAGTGATATGGGAAAGGCAAGGCAGACACAGCTGGGGTGGGGCAGCCTTTGGGTATGCAAGTACAGCGCAGAAGGGAGGAGGCGGAGGGGCTGGGGAGGCCTAGAAGCGCAGTGGGAGCTCCCACCAGGGGCGTAACACAGGCCCCCGCAGCCCCCGCGGTGCGGGGGGGCCCCAAGCTCCAGGAGGCCCCCTCAGCACAGTGCTCCGGCCCGGGAGCTCCTGATTGAGCCCGGAGGGGGCCCCTCCACGTACCTTGCAGGGGGGGCCCCCTCAAGTTTCGTTATGCCACTGGCTCCCACACTAAGATGACGGGAGCTCCCTCACCAAGATGGCAGGGGCTCTAACACTAAGATGTGGAAGTGTTGATTTGCACAAGAAAAATACCAGTGCCATGCATACACAGAAAGGTATTGTCAGCACTCTTTGGCAGCTGGGCGTTAAGGAGATAATGCAGCGATTTTACATGCACTTACATTTGCTCATTCTTCTTTAAAAACACTAGATTACTTTGAACTACTGGTTCTAATTAGGCATGGGCATAATCTTAATTACACCAGAGTAATAAGAGTAATTTTAGTAATTTTGTGTTTCTCTTTTGATGCGTAATTACTGACAATTACGCAATTAACCCATTTGTGTAATGAGTACTTTGGAACAAAAATCCTATCGCAGGAGCAGCTGAACAATGAATTTAGCGAGTTTGGGCGGCTGATGGCTGCTTCTGTTCATGTCTGTTGTATTTAGCGCTATTTTCTTAGCACAAAATACATCCTCACCTTGATACCCTCTCGGGTGATTAGTGCGCTTTACAAATCAACATAACCTAACAGAAGATAACAAATAGTGCTAAGTGATGGCTTACGCTCCTTCTGTAATTCCGTGAAATTTTCCTGCAATTTCACGGAATTACGCTACAACAAAACATGCATGTTACACCCACCCTTAATGCTAAACCATCTACGTGCCATAAAATAAGATTTAGTCATTCTAGGTCTGAAGACTTCCGTCTATGTTTGTCCTGGATTCACTCATTTTAGGAAATTCACAGAATGTTGTAGCGCTGCACTGATATTCATATATTTCAGTTGTAAGTCTCTGCACTTTTTTTTCCACAGGAAATACATCATTCTGTATGGAGAGACCCCTTCACCTACACTCTAATGAAATATGAAACTATTTCCTGGTCTGATGCCTGCGCGTGCAGATGCATTTCCTCCTGAAATCTGTGTTTGACCTCATTGTCACAGGTTCAAATCAACCAATGCTTCCTCCCTCAGAGGTCAACACAATGAGTACTACCGAAGTGGATAGCAAAAGTATCTGTAATTCAGCACCAGGATGCCCCCAGGGGAGAACATGCACTTAATATAAACATAGGGATATTAAGATAGCATGGTTCTTGCTGGAACTTTGAACAAAAGGGCGTGAGCCCGAGATATGTTAACAAGAACGTTAACAGAGTGGCAGAGATAGGTAGGAAATTTTGCAGAAAAAGTGTGGGGCATATTATCAAGGGCTTTATCGCCGCTTTAGCGGCACTTTTGCCGCTAAAGCGGCGATAATTTTATCGCCCTATTAGCAAGCTGTCGCTAACAGGCGTTAGCGACAGCTTTCAGGCGTTAGAGGCCGCGTTTACCATCGCCTTGCATGTCAGCGATAATTATCGCTAATGACATGCAAGGAAGGCGTTCCCTACTAAAAGCGACTGAAAACAGTCGCTAATCCCACTACCCCCTATTAGCAAGGCAGGCGAAGCGATAAAATAAATCGCGCTAAGCGCGTTTATCGCTAGATTCTAACACCTGCTAGTGAGGACGACTTACCTGTTTAAAGTATAGGAGGTGGATTCTAATGCTGAATCCACCTTAGCTTAATGCGAGAATATCGCTGGTTTTCCAGCGATATTCTCGCTTTTTGCCGCTATCGCTGGAAATAATATCGCTATGGAGATAAACCTTACTAATAGGGTGTTATCTCAGCGATATTTTCCAGCGATAGGCGGCGTTAACCAAAGTCGCGCTAAGCGCGGTTAGCGATAAATATCGCTATTCCTTGATAATATGCCCCTGTGTATTTAATTTCTTTCTGAATTGCAGAAGGGTAGGAGCAGTTCTGACTCTGATGGGAGTCCTGTTCCGGACCCTGGTTGAATCTGAAAACACGCATTCCACTTGCAGGCTAGCTCTACAGTCCTGTTTGGGTTATCCCTAATGTCAGCATAAAGCAGGGGCCCTGTAGAATGATCTCGATTTCTTTCTGTAATCACGAGGGCTTGTTTTTTTCTTTTCCTTTCCTTCAAGGTCTTGATTAGGTAAATTAGACTGGTTGTGAAAGTGTATGTAAAAGGAGAATATAGCTCATAATTACTGATACAAACTATTACAACGAATGGTTTCATGTATGGTTATATACCTGAATATTACTTTGCTGCTATATAACGGGGAATAACATGAACAAACTGCTTGTACCCTCATTATGTCCGGCCTAGAGGCAGCTCTAGCAATCTTGCCAGACTTGTTTAATAGAAACAAAACATAAATAGGAAATATAGCCTTACATAGAAGGGCTTTGAGTAAGACTTCTGCATCCCTGGTCTTTCAGTCTACCATTTAAATTTTGTTTCCGCTCAGTACATACGCAGGCTGGGGCAATGGGTCAGTTCACTACAGCCATTGGCTCTCTTGCACTGTGAGTGGCAGCATTCTGTCTCATCATATGCACATTTGCCTACAAAATGCAATGATGAGCCAATATTTTGATTTGCCAATTCTTTTTCCTCCATTGTTTACCCTATTTACATTTTTTTAGTCAACTCCGTTTGTTTAAACCATGTTTTTGAGCTATAGTAGTTCACAGCCAATATTAAAAATGCTTGCACCAATAGGAATCATATTTTCTTTTGATGAGCTTTAAAACTAAAAAAAAGAGTGTCTATTTCTTTCCTAAGCACACTTGCCTGCTAGCACTCATACTGGTCCAATGGATATTTTTATTTACATTTAAAAATGTTATTGCAAGCATATAGTCGCCACTTTTTGGCAGATAAATATTTTCTTTTTTTTCCTTTTTTGTGGCTCTTTCATTTTATGCTTGCAATAAAACATAAATAAAAGTAACCACTAAGCTTGCTTGCCAAGGTTATCCCTATTGGCTTTGCCAGTGCTTGCTTCCCCATGTTATTAACCTTTGCACATGGCTTTTCATGGGCAAATATGACAAGAAGAAGCTGATGAAAACTGCATGTACTAAAACCAGATCAAGTGCAATTTGCATTCAGCTTCTTTTGAAAGCATTTGCTAAAGTGTGTGTTAGGTATGACAGCCTTTACGGTGGTCTTCCCCCAAACTTTTTACCTCCTCACTTCCTGTTGCTGAAATTTGTTTTTGTTGGCTTTAGGACTCTGTGCACTTCACCACTGCTAACCAATGCTAAGGTGCTCGCCCCTTAAAACATGGTAAAATTGGCATACACCTGATTGGCACTTTTAATTTACTTATACGTCCCTAGTAAAGTCGTACAACATGTTCCCAGGACCTGTAAATTAAATGCTACTGGTCGGCCTGTGGCACTTATTGTGCCATCCACTTAAGTAGCCCAGGCCTGCCATTCCAACCTGTGTGCAGTTTTAAACTGCCAATATGTTCCTAGTAAAGTGGTATTTCAAGTACCTAGAGCCTGTAAATAAAAAGCTACTAGTGGGCCTACAGCACTAATTGTACCTCCAACTTAAGTAGCCCTTTAAACCATGTCTGCAGTGTATTTAAAAAGTTGAACATGTACTTTTAAGTTTTACATATCCTGGTATTGAAAAACCACTGAATTCGATTTTCACTGGTGCAAGGCCTACCCCTCACATAGGATAACATTAGGTTACCTTATCACATTTATTAAGTGATAACTTTTGATTGGGAGCAGATATGAAGGTCATGTTTACACTCATATGAATTATAATTTGAAAACCTCTTCAATTGTAAAGTTTGAATTTAAGTCACCATCTTGAAAATGCCACCTTTAGAAAATTGCATTTTTCCTGTCCTGACTCTTTGGTGTCTACAGCCTCTGTCCTGGGTCACAACACTGGGTGTAGTAGGCAGTTGGTCTTTGTGTATTCCTCCTGGACAGCTAGACAAAGTGGGACTAGTGGCTGGCAGAATGGGCCATCCTTCCAGGATGGGCGGAGCCATTCCCTGGCCCACTTACATTACAAAGGGGCTGCCTCAGCACACTCACAAAGAAATTGACACCAGTCCATTGTCACACTAGACCCCTTGGAGCCTGGGCAGGGGAGGAAGGAAATTCCAGAACCAGATGTTGGGGGTAGTCTAGAAATTTCTCCCACTTTAAAGGCTGACACCCGGTATAAATAGTGGATCCTCAGACTAACACTTCAATTCACTGCTGGGCCTGCAGAGGACCCCCAGAAGGACTGCCTTATATTTCAGAGGACTGCCCTGCTGCTTGAGGCCTATTTCGTACCTCAGAGGACTGCCCAGCTGCTCCCAGAGGACTGACCCTGCTGGTTGAAGCATGGCTTGTACCTTCAAAGGGCTGCCCTGCTGCTACCAGAGGACTGCCTTTCTGCTTGATCCCAGGACTACCAGAGTGACTCCAAGAGTCAGGTGGCTGATCTCCTGTCTGAGCTGCAGGGACACAACAAGCTCCAGAGGCTTCCCTACAACTGCCCAGCTGACCTGCTGCACTGGACCCGCCTTGACTTTCAACTGGACCAGCCTGAGCCCAGCTGGCCTCTGCTGGAATGAGTTCCCAATCCCCAAGAGGTACCTCCCCAGGTACTGGATGCTTGGTTGGTATCGGCTGAGCTCATCCTGTGAAGAAAGAGAGGAATCCTGACGTTTTGGGCTCTTTGTAACCGTGAAACAGACCATTCATGCCAAGACCTTGCCATCCGCAATGACCTCCAACGCAAAGCTCCAGTGAACCCAGCTGCTCATGCAACAGCGACCGTATATTGAAATGGTTCTGTTTGTTGCTTTGTGTCTAGTTTATGTGCAATTGCTCATACAGTGATGTCAAAACCAGGAGTTATAACTCATATTTACAAGAGAAAGATAAGATAATTGTATTCCACTTTCCATAGAATGCAATTGTTTTTATGCAAAATAAACAGTCAGATATGCAAACACAAGCTCACATAGGTCTGAAAAAATGAACCAACAAATATTTCAAAGTTTTCAAAGGAGTACACCTTATCAGTACAATTTAGAAAAGGCTTAGGAAGTGGCCAAGCTTTAACAATAAGTCGGACATGTATCTCTTTCTCTTCTGCTCTATGTGACTCTCTTCCATCCTTTGCTTTCCACATCTCCTGTCAGACACGACTCTCTAATGTGTGGAACACATTGTGCGCTTGCTTTGAGCTAGCGGTGTTTAAAAAGATCTGCACACCGCTATGTGCACCATTACAGATTTCTGGTACTCCTCCACAGCTCACAGTAAAGGATAGTAACTAGAAGCTCCCAGTGTGACTCTGGGAGCTACCTTGAAGCTGTCAACCCCAGCCAGAGTCACAGCTTCAGGAAACTGGCAGTCTAGAACCATCCCATTTAACACATGCCTGATGATGCATGTTTGAAAAACTGCAACCGAATACTAATGTAATCTGCACTCCCTCAAATGAGTACAAGCAGCTCAGTATGAAAGGCTGGCTGTTAGACCTGTCAGCTTCAGTTAGGGCGGTTTTCCCCAAACGTTTTGCCTTCCTCCTCCAGTTTTTTTGCTAATCTCGTTTTTGCTGGTCTTAGGACTCAACGCTCTTTACCGCGGCTGACCAGTGCTAAAGTGCATGTGCTACTTCCTTAAAGCATGGCAACATTGGCTTATCCCCAACTGGCATATTTCATTTAGTTGTACGTCCCTAGTAGGGTCGTACTATACACACCCAGGGCCTGTAAATTAAATGCTACTAGTGGATCTACAGCACTGAGTGGGCCACACATTTAAGTAGCCCTTTCAATATGTCTCAGGCCTGCCATTACAGCCCCTGTGTGTATAGTTTTAAACTGCCATTTTGACCTGGCAAGATAAACCTTTTGCCAGGCCCAAACCTTCCTTTTCAATACATTTAAGTCACCCTCAGGGTGGGCCCTGGACACCCTAGATGGTCGGGTGCCATGCATCTAAAAATGAGGACATGTACTTTTTAGTTCTAGATGTCCTGGTAGTGAAAAACTCTTACATTTGTTTTCCACTACTGTAAGGCCTGGGAAACAGCGTTTACAACGCAACCGTTACAACGCAAGCATTTACCCCGCATACTGTTGCAATGAAAAAGGTGTGTAGCAGTGGGTAGAAGGTGTTGGATTTAACTCCAACACCTTCCCTACTGTTGCACACACGGGAGTTGGAATAGAAAATTAATCTATTCCAACTTCTAGCGCTCCCTCGACATCAAGTCGTGGTAAAGTTTGGGGTTGCTACGGCATGCAGGGTAATGGCATGCGTTGCAATGTCACCTAACCGTAAGGCCTACTTCTCCCATGGGCTAACATTGAAGATACCTTATTACATCTAATAAGTTTCAAATGGGAGCAGCTAACCAGTTCATGTTTGCTGTCTTTGGAATTGTAATAAAAATCACTCTCTCATAGTAAAGTCTGATTTTAAATTACAATTTTAAAAATGCCACTTTTACAAAATTAAAGACACACAGATGATGGACGGAATGCAGAGAAAGTCAAACATTCTCCCCAAGTCAATAGATCTGGAATAAATCCATCGCTCTTTTGCTCACCATGCCAACCCAGTTTAGACCCAGCCATATGCAAATCAGTCTTGACCCTGTGCCTCATGGGAACAGTCCAGACCGAACTGCCAAGTTAGGTCCTCCCTGGACCGGAAACAAGCATCCTGGGACCGGTTTCGGGAAATCACCCCTCATCAGTCAGGCTAGCTTGAATCTAGTGGCACAGTGAGCCCGGGACCCACGTCTGGGCATACCTGGCGCACTTAGGGCGAGAGAGCAAAAGACACACAGATGATGGACAGAATGCAGAGCAAATCAAACATTCTCCCCCAATCAATAGATCTGGGATAAATCCATCGTTCTTTTGCTCACCATGCCACCACAGATGCTTGTTTCCAGTCCAGGGAAGACCTGGCCTGGCGGTGCGGGCTGGACTGTTCCCATGGGGAACAGGGTAAAGACTGATTTGCATATGGCTGGGTCTGAACTGGAATGGCATGGGGAGCAAAAAAACTATGGATTTAGGCCCAGATTTCTGTACTGGGTTCAGTGTTTGACATTGTGCAGCATTCTGTCCATCAATTGTTCTTTTTGCACTTTTACAAAGTTGGCTTTTCCTGCCTTAGCCATTTAGTGCTTGTAGCCTTTCCCTGGTTCACAATACTGAGTGTAATTGACAGTTAGGCTTTGTGTAATCCTCTTAGACAGCCACATACAACAGAGGGCTTAGGTGTGCCTGGATGGGCCATCGCTAGCAGGATGGGAGGGCGGAGCTCGGCACATGAATAGGCTGTGTCCTGCCTCCACACAAAGGGCTTCATACCCCCGGTAGTTAGTCTGAAGCCAGGGCAGGGAAGGCAGAATGCCTGTGGATTTCAAAGGGAAACCTCTAGAAGATTCTCCCACTTCAAAGGCACAACTGGATATAAATATTGGACCTCAGACACCAACTCTTCAGTACAATTCTGGACCTGTGGATACTCTGCCAGGATGAGGGACTGATGTGCTGCTGAAAGGACTGCTACTCTGCTAGCCAGCTGCTCTGAAGGACCTGCTGCCCTGCTGTGCTGACCTGCTGCCCTCTTGCCTGGGTGGCAATGACTTGACCTCAATCTTTTGAACTCAGGACACGAAAGCAACTCCAAGGGCTAGTTGTTGGCCTCCTGACTAGAGCCTCAGGGCTCTGCCAACTGTGAGTGTCAGTCCAGGCCTGGACTCTTGGAAGTGGGCCTGAAGGTGCTTTGCCACCCCAGCTGTATATGCAGCAAAAACAGATGCATCTGCTCTACTGTGGGGCGCAAACCTGAGTTGAACCAATGCATCACTTCTGCTGCGAGGGTTCTCCCAAAACATGCAGCCCGCATCGGAAACACCACTTGTGAGAAGCTTTCTGAAGCAGGCCCTCGTATTGCAAATCTCTCATTGACAGTAGACTTGAAGACGACGCAGGTTCTCGCAACACAGCCTCGCAGCCCGCATCGGAAATGTCACCTGTGATAAGCTTTCATGATGTAGGCCCTTGCATCGCAAATGTCTCATCAACGGCAGACTCGATGACAACGCACGTTCTAGCATCGCAGCCTCACAGCTCCTTGGATCAGACGCATCGCCTCAACTGCATGACGCATCCCTGACACCGGACTTTACATTACAAGGCCTCACTGACAGGATTCTTCATGACGACGATGTACCATGCATCGCAGCTCCACAGCTCCTCGGAACTGACACATCTCCTCAGCTGCACAACGCATCTTCTGGACAGGACCTCGCAACGCTCTGCCACTACGATCTAAGCAACTTTGCTCAGCTGGCCTAACTGGGTTCCTGTAGCTGGCTCACGCTCTATCATGGTCGGCCTGAACTTGTGAGTTTGTCCTGGTCCTGCGCAACCAAATATCCACAGGTGGCTCTTTGTGCTTTTTGGAGCTATTCTCACTGAAATCTTTAAACCTGCATATATCCACTTCTACTGACTAGATTTTTGTTATTTAGGTCTTGTTTTATTTATTAAAACGTACTCTATTTTTCTAAATTGTGTGGGATTTTTCTTGTGTTGTGTTTACTGCATAAATACTTTACCCACTGCCTCTAGATTAAGCCTGACTGCTCTGTGCAAAGCTAACAGAGGCTTGAGTACAGGTTCATTTGGAATTTGCTTGTGCCTCAGTCTGACAAGGATTGTGGTTGCTGCTTGAGTACAGTTTTACCCCCCTCAATCAGTAACCCAATTTCTTACATTGGTGATCAGTGGTGAGGACTTGTGTTTGTGCAGTGCCATACAGTTATTTTGTGTTATGCTAAAAATCCCACAACAATAATCTGAGACCAATTAGAGTTTTAAATTATCCCTGATGGGGCTTTTTGCTTTTTCCAAATTCTCCCCTATTCTACCAGATTGTTTGTGCCTGGGACTTGACCTCAGAGATGGAATTCGAGCCCCTCAATCTGGAGAGCTTGTAAATCTGGTGTGGGATCCTTTGGTTGTGTGTTTTTACAGTGTTACTGCTTGAAGTGTTGCACAAATAGTTTACACATTGCCTTTAAGTTAAGCCTGACTGCTCTGCACCAAGCTACCCGAGGTTTGAGCATAGGTTAATTTAGGGTTTGCTTGTGACTTTACGCTGACAAGGATTGTGGTTTCACCCCCCCCTCAGCCAGTAATCCAATTTCATACACTGACCATAAATATTGTAAGGTAAAGCTGTGAAGTGATTCAGTCCTTAGGTTTCTCTCACCATCTGACTTGTTTCCTAGGTATTTACTATTGAAAAGAAAAAGGGCATGGTCGTTTGTCTCGAGAGAATAGAGTGAGTGACAGAGACCCACAATAGGCTTGGGTTTCTGAGGCTATGGAGCATCAAAGCTTTACAACAGGGGATGGGATCTGACCCAGGTGGAGATACTTCAAGAAGAGTTCTGGGCTCACAGGCCCTCAGGATTATGGATAACATCAACCATATGGCAGGGAATGTCGCTCAAACCAGTTAAAGAGGCACACTGAAGAAAGGTGGCTTTATAATTCTATGGATGCTTAAGCCTAAAACCCCAGTCACAATCTGTGGGCAATCTCAGGTGCAAATTGTGCACATGGTAAATGACGATTGCATGGGATTCGGTACTTACTTCGTGTGCAATTTCCATCAAGTACCAAGTTTCAGATTGCAGAAATGGGGAATAACATACAAATTACACCTTTCCCCATTCCCAGGTGTACAACACATTTGCACTATCTGATCACATGTTTTTCTTCCAGGATTGCCTCCCAAAAGCCTGCATGCAAAATCCCCACGTGGATGGGGGGGATGGAGCATAGGGGAAATTAGCTTCAGGGTTATAATCCTGCTTTACTCCCGAAATGGGATTTGCGTCCAGATAGTGGTCAGGCACTAAGAGTTCTGGTTGGATTGACCATTGACTTTTGATAATACAGTAACGAGGAGCCTCCACTATATGACCCTTCAGAATTTGAGTGGATATCAGAAAGCCTAGATCAAGGGATCTCCTTTATGTACAAGAAAACCAGTGTCCAGAGACATATATGAGCACTTTTGGGTAATAATGTAGTAATGGAAGCAGAAGTCTGTGATCATTGTCTATAGGGACAGATTATTGCCTCATGAGTATCTAAAAGTAGGAGACTATCCTACTCAAATGCACATTCCAATACTCAATTAACCTCTCAGTTAGACCCTGGTCAACCATGGCTGACCATGTATACACCAGCGATAAGACACACACAGAGATGCAGTCGCTTCACGGATTTCAAACAATTAGTGCCAATAATCTATCAAAGAAGCACCATGAACCCTGCAGAAAGTAACAATTCTGGCTCGACAATGTGAGTAAATGCAATAAGTCCTTGCTAAAAGACAAGATAGATGGGCAGGTAAAAAGTCTTCCCACCGCACAGAAACTCCAACATTTCACCCACACCCACTGTCTTGCTGAAGGTGATAACCATGGCATGTCCATGAACATAAAAAGAGGGTGAGTTCAGCACTTGGCTCTCTTGGTTGCCTGTAGCAAAAGGAGCCCAAACCAAGGCTGCTCTGGATCGGCTCTGATGCTATTCAATGTATTAAGAGGGGTTCTAGAGGTGCTGGAGAGGACAACTATACAGGAGATGGGCTGGAAGTTGAAGAACCACAGCTATGGAGGAGTCCCAAGGGAAGCATCTGTGAAGGTGTTGGTGCAGACCATGGTGGCTATTGATACACACTGTGGACAATTGGATTGTAAGCTAGGGAGAGTAGTATATGAAAATATCAAGGTATTTAACATCGACCCGAAGTTAAATTTACTCTAGAATCTTTTGTCAAGAACCCCAATTGCACTAGTTAAAAAGTTACTAATTGAAGTGGAAGTCTTACCCGGAGCCTTAGCCACGGCAGAGTGAAGTTTTCTTTTCAACATGCTTGAAAAAAAAGGAGAAAAAAGTAGGAAATAAATAACCAGACAAAACTGAAAGCAAAAACCAAGAGAGTTGGCCCGGCCCAGCCTCCTCTGGAGGAAGGGCCCACTCTTGGCCCGGTCTTCTCCTGGGCACCCGCTCACAGTCTGCGCCCTGGGATTCCTCCTGAGGTTAAGTACCCCCACCCGGCACATTGTTCACTGCCCGCCTTCTCCAAAGCGGACATTGTGGGCTTAATAAAATGCCCATGTGAGGGTTTATCTGATCAATGCACTGTGCATATAATGCAGGAGACGTTTTAACTGTCCTATCTTACATGACCATAATTCCAAGCAATGTCGCCCTGCTTTACGGTTTTTGCAACAACTGACATTTCTGTCAAAGTAAGAATACGCAGGGAAGTATAGATTCACTCTTCCAAACTCCACATCTACGTACCTTGATGATGTGTTGGTAGGTTGAGATAAAAAGGTCAATATTTGGGTAGAATACTGCCAAGGAGATTCTCTTTTGTGGCCCTTGTATAAACTACAACCAACCTTTAAAAACACGTCATTGATGCATTAGGGGCAGCACAACACTGTAAGTTGAAATTTCCAGTTTTTACTTAAGTATGTCTTTATGGCATGGTAGAAGAGGTGTTCATCAGTCTCCCTATAGACAAGATGTGTTGTCTCATGGACAGAATGTCCCACTCCTCCAGAATGTCAGGACAAAGGCTTATCATGAGTCATCAGTAGAAGGAGCTACACTCTGTAGAAGATTGCCCACAGCCCACTGAGGCGAGGAGTGTGGATGGCTGCCTTGGTGAGTGCTCATAGGGCCCAAAGCTCCCCGCCCTGAGGTCAAGCATTGCACACCAGGCACATGGTGGCAGGAACAAGGCCTAGCAGATACCAGCTGCCAGCGCAGGAGACCTTACAAATCAATTACTTGTGCAAGTGTAAAAGAAAGGGCTTGTCTGACTGTGAGTATGTGCATGCCACCCACGCCAAAGTTTCAGTAGCAGTCACTAACCACACCAGTGTGGAGGAGAGTCAAAGCTCTACTAGGAGGTCATGAAGAGGCAAAGGAAGCACAGGTGCAGGGTTGATGGGGGTTGTGTGCGGTTTGGAGAGGCGCCAACACAACCAATTAAGCTCTATGAGCGTTTGGCTGCCAACACTGTTGAAGAGGAGTGGTCGGGCATTATAACCAAGGTAAATTGACCCAATGCAAACATGCAGGATTGGTAGGAGGGCACCAAAGGCACAGAGTGGCAAAAGTATCATGAGATGTACGCTGCTCCCAGCTCACTCCGGCCAGACCAAAAGACACCGGAGGGACAGCTGGATGAGGAGCGGCAAGCCAACAAACTGACCGGTGGCCAAGATGAGGTGGATACTGAGAAACCAGGTACCCTGCATCTCTGCTGGGGTGTGTGGTCCGAGGCAGAGAGGGACCACCTCAGTATAGAATCATGGCACTCACCCAACCACATGTGCCAACATGAAAAACTCTATTCATCAATTGCACGTGCACACAGTATCATTAGGGTGTTGGCTAGATTCTGGGGTCCACAGACAACAGCTCCCAGTGAGTTATGTCCTCCATCATACCTCAAATCCTCGAACTCTTTCCCTGGGATTTTGTGCATTGCCCCTTAACAAGTACTCAATGCCACGAAAATTGGGATCATGATAAGTAAAAAACAATGAGCCACTAATGGGGATCAGTTAACTGATGAATATGCAAGTCTGGACTTCATATGCACAATGTCCAACGAGGCAAATAGTACTCATCCTTGGGTATATGCTAGTATGTGTCATATTTTAGCAGTGCCCCAAAGTGGAGTTGTTATTTATCATTATTTACAACTTTGGCAAGCGGTTTAAAATGTTTGTGAGGCCCCTGATCACCAGAGCTTCCTTGGTTCTTCTTCCATGCATCTAAGACTGGATCATCCCACGCGGGGAAGATGGTGTCAGCTGATTGCATCTCATCTGCAGGGGTGGCAGCATCGCCTTCATGTCAGGTCCAGCTGAGAAGATTCCCTTTCCTTATGAGAACAAGAGGACTAGCCGAGGTTGGTCTTCATACTCTGCAAACATCACTTCAAGCTATGACACCCTTCACCAAACCCCAGCACAAGCGCCTAGAAGTGATACAGGCTGGTATGATAAAGTGTGTGCACAGTGGACAACCGATGCAACATAACTGCACAATCTGTGCAAATGACAATGCTGCCTTCAATTTTGGCTCTGGGTGCAAATTGGTTTTACAAAAGGGCACTTGTGCCCCTTCTACAACGAGTAGTGCGCTAGCATAGTGTTGTGCTGCATAGAGGTCCTTCTCAAGAGATTGGGCAGTGCCCTCTTTACAGTGGGCACATTTGAAATTAGTCCAATGAGTGCCCCAATGAGTGTGCACTGCCGCTGTGGATCACCATTCTTAATCTCCCCAAGGGTGATCCATTAAGTGCAGTATCCTATGTAATTTCAGACAGGGATCTCATAAACACTGTGGGCTCCCCTGGGAAGGAGGTGCTGACAGTGACTTCACTCTTTGGAGAAAGGGGGGTTCACGCATCAACATATCAAGGCTCCTACTGCCTTCTTCTGGCCCCAGTAAGGCCTCTTTCATGTTCCTCGCCTGTCATTACGTCATCAGTCTATAGATGGCGTTAAATCACTATTACCTTCACACCATCACATCGTTAGAATCCTTACCTCAACACAAGTTCGAAACAGCTGCCTGAACTCTCATGTTGCAGCACCGGGCAACACACTCAGCGCGGCACAGCATTGACTGCAGCTCCAGGACTGTGCACAGGTGCAACATAGGGCAACACACACACAGCGTGGCACAGCATTGACTGCAGCTCCAGGACTGAGTGCAGGTGCAGCACCGAGTAACACACACAGCATGGCACAGCATTGACAGCAGCTCTAGGACTGTGTGTAGGTGAAGCACAGAGCAACACACACCGCATGGCACAGCATTGACTGCAGCTCCAGGACTGTGCGCAGGTGCAGCACAGGGCAACACACACCGCATGGCACAGCATTGTCTGCAGCCCCAGGACTGTGCGCAGGTGCAGCACCGGGCAACACACACAGCATGGCACAGCATTGAATGCAGCTCCAGGACTGTGCGCAGGTGCAGCACAGGGCAACATACACAGCGTGGCACAGCATTGACTGCAGCTCTAGGACTGTGCGCAGGTGCAGCACCGGGCAACACACACAGCGTGGCACAGCATTGACTGCAGCTCCAGGACTGTGCGCAGGTACAGCATCAGGCAACACACACAGCATGGCACAGCATTGACTGCAGATCTAGGACTGTGCATAGGTGCAGCACTGGGCAACACACACAGCATGGCACAGCACTGAATGCAGCTCCAGGACTGTGCACAGGTGCAGCACTGGGCAACATAACACAGCGTGGCACAGCATTGACTGCAGCTCTAGGACTGTGCGCAGGTGCAGTACCAGGCAACACACACAGCGTGGCACAGCATTGACTGCAGCTCTAGGACTGTGCATAGGTGCAGCACTGGGCCAACACACATAGCGTGGCACAGCATTGACTGCAGCTCTAGGACTGTGCGCAGGTGCAGCACCGGGCAACACACACAGCATGGCACAGATTTGACTACAGCTCCAGGACTGTGCGCAGGTGCAGCACTGGGCAATACACACATCGTGGCACAGCATTGACTACAGCTCTAGGACTGTGCGCAGTTGCTGCACCGGGCAATACACACAGCATGGCACAGCATTGACTGCAGCTCTAGGACTGTGCATAGGTGAAGCACTGGGCAACACACACAGCGTGGCACATAATTGACTGCAGCTCTAGGACTGTGCGCAGGTGCAGCACTGGGCAACACACACAGCATGGCACAGATTTGACTACAGCTCCAGGACTGTGCGCAGGTGCAGCACTGGGCAATACGCACATCGTGGCACAGCATTGACTGCAGCTCTAGGACTGTACACAGGTGCAGCACCGGGCAACACACACAGCATGGAACAGCATTGACTGCAGCTCTAGGACTGTGCGCAGGTGCAGAACAGGGCAGCACACACAGCATTGACTGCAGCTGCAGGACTGTGCGCAGGTGCAGCACTGAGCAACTCACACAGCGCAGCACAGCACTGAATGCAGCTCCAGGACTGAGCGCAGGTGCAGCACCGGGCAACACACACAGCGTGGCACAGCATTGACTGCAGCTCCAGGACTGTGCGCAGGTGGAACACTGGGCAACACACACACAGCGTGGCACAGCATTGAATGCAGCTCTAGGACTGTGTGCAGGTGCAGCACAGGGCAACACACACCGCATGGCACAGTACTGAATGCAGCTCCAGGACTGTGCGCAGGTACAGCATCAGGCAACACACACAGCGTGGCACAGCATTGACTGCAGCTCTAGGACTGTGCATAGGTGCAGCACTGGGCAACACACACAGCGTGGCCCAGCACTGAATGGAGCTCCAGGACTGTGCACAGGTGCAGCACTGGGCAACATACACAGTGAGGCACAGCATTGGTTTCAGCTCTAGGACTGTGCACAGGTGCAGCACTGGGCAACACACACAGCATGGCACAGCATTGACTGCAGCTCCAGGACTGTGCGCAGGTGCAGAACTGGGCAATACACACATCGTTGCACAGCATTGACTGCAGCTCTAGGACTGTGCGCAGGTGCAGCACCGGGCAACACACACAGGGTGGCACAGCATTGACTGCAGCTCCAGGACTGAGGGCAGGTGTAGCAATGGGCAACACACACAGCATGGCACAGCAATGACTGCAGCTCTCGGACTGTGCGCAGGTGCAGCACCGGGCAACACACACATTGTGGCACAGCTTTGACTGCAGCTCTAGGACTGTGCGCAGGTGCCGCACCGGGCAATACACACAGCATGGCACAGCATTGACTACAGCTCTAGGACTGTGCATAGGCGCAGCACTGGGCAACACACACAGCGTGGCACAGCACTGACTTCAGCTCTAGGACTGTGTGCAGGTGCAGCACTGGGCAACATACACAGCGTAGCACAGCATTGACTGCACAGCTCTAGGACTGTGCGCAGGTGCAGCACCGGGCAACACACACAGCATGGCACAGCACTGACTGCAGCTCTAGGACTGTGCGCAAGTGCAGAACAGGGCAGCACACAGCATGGCAGAGCATTGAGTGCAGCTCCAGGACTGTGCGCAGGTGCAGCACTGAGCAACTCACACAGCGCGGCACAGCACTGAATGCAGCTCCAGAACTGAGCACAGGTGCAGCACCGGGCAACGCACACAGTGCGGCACAGCATTGACTGCAGCTCTAGGACTGTCTGCATGTGCAGCACCGGGCAACTCACACAGCGCGGCACAGCACTGAATGCAGCTCCAGGACTGAGTGCAGGTGCAGCACCGGGCAACACACACAGCGTGGCACAGCATTGACTGCAGCTCTAGGACTGTGCGCAGGTGCAGCACTGGGCAACACACACAGCATGGCACAGCATTGACTGCAGCTCCAAGACTGTATGCAGGTGCAGCACTGGGCAACATACACAGCATGGCACAGCATTGACTGCAGCTCTAGGACTGTGCGCAGGTGCAGCACTGGGCAACACACACAGCATGGCACAGCATTGACTGCAGCTCCAAGACTGTATGCAGGTGCAGCACTGGGCAACATACTAAGCATGGCACAGCATTGACTGCAGCTCTAGGACTGTGAGCAGGGGCAGCACCGGGCAACAAACACAGCATGGCACAGCATCGACTGCAGCTGTAGGACTGTGTGCAGGTGCAGCACAGGGCAGCACACACAGCATGGCACAGCATTGACTGCAGCTCCAGGACTGTGCGCAGGTGCAGGACTGAGCAACTCACACAGCGCGGCACAGCACTGAATGCAGCTCCAGTACTGAGCACAGGTGCAGCACCGGGCAACACACACAGCGTGGCACAGCATTGACTGCAGCTCTAGGACTGTGCGCAGGTGCAGCACCGGGCAACACACACAGCATAGCACAGCATTGACTGCAGCTCCAAGACTGTATGCAGGTGTAGCACTGGGCAACATACACAGCATGGCACAGCATTGACTGCAGCACTAGGACTGTGAGCAGGTGCAGCACCGGGCAACACACACAGCATGGCACAGCATTGACTGCAGCTGTAGGACTGTGTGCAGGTGCAGCACAGGGCAGCACACACAGCATGGCACAGCATTGACTGCAGCTCCAGGACTGTGCGCAGGTGCAGCACTGAGCAACTCACACAGTGTGGCACTGAATGCAGTTCCAGTACTGAGCGCAGGTGCAGCACCGGGCAACACACACAGCGTGGCACAGCATTGACTGCAGCTCTAGGACTGTGCGCATGTGCAGCACCGGGCAACGCACACAGCGTGGCACAGCATTGTCTGCAGCTCTAGGACTGTGTGCATGTGCAGCACCGGGCAACTCACACAGCGTGGCACAGCATTGAATGCAGCTCCAGGACTGAGCGCAGGTGCAGCACAGGGCAAGACACACAGCATGGCACAGCATTGACTGCAGCTCTAGGACTGTGTGCGCAGGAGCAGCACCGGGCAGCACACACAGCATGGCACAGCACTGACTGCAGCTCCAGGACCGTGCGCAGGTGCAGCACCGGGCAACACACATAGCATGGCACAGCATTGACTGCAGCTTTAGGACTGTGCACAGGTGCAGCACCGGACAACTCACACAGCATGGCACAGCACTGAAGGCAGCTCCAGGACTGTGCGCAGGTACAGCATCAGGCAAGACACACAGCATGGCACAGCACTGACTGCAGCTCCAGGACTGTGCACAGGTGCAGCACTGGGCAACATACACAGTGTGGCACAGCATTGATTACAGCTCTAGTACTGTGCGCAGGTGCAGCACCGGGCAACACACACAGCATGGCACAGCATTGACTGCATCTCCAGGACTGTGCGCAGGTGCAGCACAGGGCAGCACACACAGCATGGTACAGCATTGACTGCAGCTCTAGGACTGTGCGCAGGTGCAGCACTGGGCAACACACACAGCATGGCACAGCATTGACTGCATCTCCAGGACTGTGCGCAGGTGCAGCACAGGGTAGCACACACAGCATGGTACAGCATTGACTGCAGCTCTAGGACTGTGCGCAGGTGCAGCACTGAGCAACACACACACAGCATGACACAACATTGACTGCAGCTCTAGAACTGTGTGCAGGTGCTGCACTGGGCAACACATAGCGCTGCACAGCATTGACTGCAGCTCTAGGACTGTGCGCAGGAGCAGCATTGGGCAGCACACAGAGCATGGCACAGCACTGACTGCAGCTCCAGGACTGTACACAGGTGCAGCACCGGGCAACACACACAGCATGGAACAGCATTGACTGCAGCTCTAGGACTGTGCGCAGGTGCAGAACAGGGCAGCACACACAGCATTGACTGCAGCTGCAGGACTGTGCGCAGGTGCAGCACTGAGCAACTCACACAGCGCAGCACAGCACTGAATGCAGCTCCAGGACTGAGCGCAGGTGCAGCACCGGGCAACACACACAGCGTGGCACAGCATTGACTGCAGCTCCAGGACTGTGCGCAGGTGGAACACTGGGCAACACACACACAGCGTGGCACAGCATTGAATGCAGCTCTAGGACTGTGTGCAGGTGCAGCACAGGGCAACACACACCGCATGGCACAGTACTGAATGCAGCTCCAGGACTGTGCGCAGGTACAGCATCAGGCAACACACACAGCGTGGCACAGCATTGACTGCAGCTCTAGGACTGTGCATAGGTGCAGCACTGGGCAACACACACAGCGTGGCCCAGCACTGAATGGAGCTCCAGGACTGTGCACAGGTGCAGCACTGGGCAACATACACAGTGAGGCACAGCATTGGTTTCAGCTCTAGGACTGTGCACAGGTGCAGCACTGGGCAACACACACAGCATGGCACAGCATTGACTGCAGCTCCAGGACTGTGCGCAGGTGCAGAACTGGGCAATACACACATCGTTGCACAGCATTGACTGCAGCTCTAGGACTGTGCGCAGGTGCAGCACCGGGCAACACACACAGGGTGGCACAGCATTGACTGCAGCTCCAGGACTGAGGGCAGGTGTAGCAATGGGCAACACACACAGCATGGCACAGCAATGACTGCAGCTCTCGGACTGTGCGCAGGTGCAGCACCGGGCAACACACACATTGTGGCACAGCTTTGACTGCAGCTCTAGGACTGTGCGCAGGTGCCGCACCGGGCAATACACACAGCATGGCACAGCATTGACTACAGCTCTAGGACTGTGCATAGGCGCAGCACTGGGCAACACACACAGCGTGGCACAGCACTGACTTCAGCTCTAGGACTGTGCGCAGGTGCAGCACTGGGCAACACACACAGCATGGCACAGCACTGACTGCAGCTCTAGGACTGTGCGCAAGTGCAGAACAGGGCAGCACACAGCATGGCAGAGCATTGAGTGCAGCTCCAGGACTGTGCGCAGGTGCAGCACTGAGCAACTCACACAGCGCGGCACAGCACTGAATGCAGCTCCAGAACTGAGCACAGGTGCAGCACCGGGCAACGCACACAGTGCGGCACAGCATTGACTGCAGCTCTAGGACTGTGCGCAGGTGCAGCACCGGGCAACACACACAGCATGGCACAGCACTGACTGCAGCTCTAGGACTGTGCGCAAGTGCAGAACAGGGCAGCACACAGCATGGCAGAGCATTGAGTGCAGCTCCAGGACTGTGTGCAGGTGCAGCACTGGGCAACATACACAGCGTAGCACAGCATTGACTGCACAGCTCTAGGACTGTGCGCAGGTGCAGCACCGGGCAACACACACAGCATGGCACAGCACTGACTGCAGCTCTAGGACTGTGCGCAAGTGCAGAACAGGGCAGCACACAGCATGGCAGAGCATTGAGTGCAGCTCCAGGACTGTGCGCAGGTGCAGCACTGAGCAACTCACACAGCGCGGCACAGCACTGAATGCAGCTCCAGAACTGAGCACAGGTGCAGCACCGGGCAACGCACACAGTGCGGCACAGCATTGACTGCAGCTCTAGGACTGTCTGCATGTGCAGCACCGGGCAACTCACACAGCGCGGCACAGCACTGAATGCAGCTCCAGGACTGAGTGCAGGTGCAGCACCGGGCAACACACACAGCGTGGCACAGCATTGACTGCAGCTCTAGGACTGTGCGCAGGTGCAGCACTGGGCAACACACACAGCATGGCACAGCATTGACTGCAGCTCCAAGACTGTATGCAGGTGCAGCACTGGGCAACATACACAGCATGGCACAGCATTGACTGCAGCTCTAGGACTGTGCGCAGGTGCAGCACAGGGCAACACACACAGCATGGCACAGCATTGACTGCAGCTCCAAGACTGTATGCAGGTGCAGCACTGGGCAACATACTAAGCATGGCACAGCATTGACTGCAGCTCTAGGACTGTGAGCAGGGGCAGCACCGGGCAACACACACAGCATGGCACAGCATCGACTGCAGCTGTAGGACTGTGTGCAGGTGCAGCACAGGGCAGCACACACAGCATGGCACAGCATTGACTGCAGCTCCAGGACTGTGCGCAGGTGCAGGACTGAGCAACTCACACAGCGCGGCACAGCACTGAATGCAGCTCCAGTACTGAGCACAGGTGCAGCACCGGGCAACACACACAGCGTGGCACAGCATTGACTGCAGCTCTAGGACTGTGCGCAGGTGCAGCACCGGGCAACACACACAGCATAGCACAGCATTGACTGCAGCTCCAAGACTGTATGCAGGTGTAGCACTGGGCAACATACACAGCATGGCACAGCATTGACTGCAGCACTAGGACTGTGAGCAGGTGCAGCACCGGGCAACACACACAGCATGGCACAGCATTGACTGCAGCTGTAGGACTGTGTGCAGGTGCAGCACAGGGCAGCACACACAGCATGGCACAGCATTGACTGCAGCTCCAGGACTGTGCGCAGGTGCAGCACTGAGCAACTCACACAGTGTGGCACTGAATGCAGTTCCAGTACTGAGCGCAGGTGCAGCACCGGGCAACACACACAGCGTGGCACAGCATTGACTGCAGCTCTAGGACTGTGCGCATGTGCAGCACCGGGCAACGCACACAGCGTGGCACAGCATTGTCTGCAGCTCTAGGACTGTGTGCATGTGCAGCACCGGGCAACTCACACAGCGTGGCACAGCATTGAATGCAGCTCCAGGACTGAGCGCAGGTGCAGCACAGGGCAAGACACACAGCATGGCACAGCATTGACTGCAGCTCTAGGACTGTGTGCGCAGGAGCAGCACCGGGCAGCACACACAGCATGGCACAGCACTGACTGCAGCTCCAGGACCGTGCGCAGGTGCAGCACCGGGCAACACACATAGCATGGCACAGCATTGACTGCAGCTTTAGGACTGTGCACAGGTGCAGCACCGGACAACTCACACAGCATGGCACAGCACTGAAGGCAGCTCCAGGACTGTGCGCAGGTACAGCATCAGGCAAGACACACAGCATGGCACAGCACTGACTGCAGCTCCAGGACTGTGCACAGGTGCAGCACTGGGCAACATACACAGTGTGGCACAGCATTGATTACAGCTCTAGTACTGTGCGCAGGTGCAGCACCGGGCAACACACACAGCATGGCACAGCATTGACTGCATCTCCAGGACTGTGCGCAGGTGCAGCACAGGGCAGCACACACAGCATGGTACAGCATTGACTGCAGCTCTAGGACTGTGCGCAGGTGCAGCACTGGGCAACACACACAGCATGGCACAGCATTGACTGCATCTCCAGGACTGTGCGCAGGTGCAGCACAGGGTAGCACACACAGCATGGTACAGCATTGACTGCAGCTCTAGGACTGTGCGCAGGTGCAGCACTGAGCAACACACACACAGCATGGCACAACATTGACTGCAGCTCTAGAACTGTGTGCAGGTGCTGCACTGGGCAACACATAGCGCTGCACAGCATTGACTGCAGCTCTAGGACTGTGCGCAGGAGCAGCATTGGGCAGCACACAGAGCATGGCACAGCACTGACTGCAGCTCCAGGACTGTACACAGGTGCAGCACTGGGCAACATACACAGCATGGCACAGCATTGACCACAGCTGCAGGACAGTGCGCAGGTGCAGCACTGAGCAACGCACACACAGCGTGGCACAGCATTGACTGCAGGTCTAGGACTGTGCGCAGGTGCAGCACTAAGCAACACACACACAGCGTGGCACAGCATTGACTGCAGCTCTAGGACTGTGCGCAGGTGCAGCACCGGGCAACACACACAGCATAGCACAGCATTGACTGCAGCTCCAAGACTGTATGCAGGTGTAGCACTGGGCAACATACACAGCATGGCACAGCATTGACTGCAGCACTAGGACTGTGAGCAGGTGCAGCACCGGGCAACACACACAGCATGGCACAGCATTGACTGCAGCTGTAGGACTGTGTGCAGGTGCAGCACAGGGCAGCACACACAGCATGGCACAGCATTGACTGCAGCTCCAGGACTGTGCGCAGGTGCAGCACTGAGCAACTCACACAGTGTGGCACTGAATGCAGTTCCAGTACTGAGCGCAGGTGCAGCACCGGGCAACATACACAGCGTGGCACAGCATTGACTGCAGCTCTAGGACTGTGCGCATGTGCAGCACCGGGCAACGCACACAGCGTGGCACAGCATTGTCTGCAGCTCTAGGACTGTGTGCATGTGCAGCACCGGGCAACTCACACAGCGTGGCACAGCATTGAATGCAGCTCCAGGACTGAGCGCAGGTGCAGCACAGGGCAAGACACACAGCATGGCACAGCATTGACTGCAGCTCTAGGACTGTGTGCGCAGGAGCAGCACCGGGCAGCACACACAGCATGGCACAGCACTGACTGCAGCTCCAGGACCGTGCGCAGGTGCAGCACCGGGCAACACACATAGCATGGCACAGCATTGACTGCAGCTTTAGGACTGTGCACAGGTGCAGCACCGGACAACTCACACAGCATGGCACAGCACTGAAGGCAGCTCCAGGACTGTGCGCAGGTGCAGCACAGGGCAGCGCACACAGCATGGTACAGCATTGACTGCAGCTCTAGGACTGTGCGCAGGTGCAGCACTGGGCAGCGCACACAGCATGGTACAGCATTGACTGCAGCTCTAGGACTGTGCGCAGGTGCAGCACTGGGCAACACACACAGCATGGCACAGCATTGACTGCATCTCCAGGACTGTGCGCAGGTGCAGCACAGGGTAGCACACACAGCATGGTACAGCATTGACTGCAGCTCTAGGACTGTGCGCAGGTGCAGCACTGAGCAACACACACACAGCATGGCACAACATTGACTGCAGCTCTAGAACTGTGTGCAGGTGCTGCACTGGGCAACACATAGCGCTGCACAGCATTGACTGCAGCTCTAGGACTGTGCGCAGGAGCAGCATTGGGCAGCACACAGAGCATGGCACAGCACTGACTGCAGCTCCAGGACTGTACACAGGTGCAGCACTGGGCAACATACACAGCATGGCACAGCATTGACCACAGCTGCAGGACAGTGCGCAGGTGCAGCACTGAGCAACGCACACACAGCGTGGCACAGCATTGACTGCAGGTCTAGGACTGTGCGCAGGTGCAGCACTAAGCAACACACACACAGCGTGGCACAGCATTGACTGCAGCTCCAGGACTGTGAGCAAGTGCAGTACCGGGCAACACACACAGCATGGCACAGATTTGACTACAGCTCTAGGACTGTCCGCAGGTGCAGCACCGGGCAACACACACACCGTGGCACAGCATTGACTGCAGCTCTAGGACTGTGCGCAGGTGCAGCACTGGGCAACACACACAGCATAGCACAGCATTGACTGCAGCTCCAAGACTGTATGCAAGTGCAGCACTGGGCACCAACACAGCATGGCACAGCATTGACTGCAGCACTAGGAATGTGAGCAGGTGCAGCACCGGGCAACACACACAGCATGGCACAGCATTGACTGCAGCTGTAGGACTGTGTGCAGGTGCAGCACAGGGCAGCACACACAGCATGGCACAGCATTGACTGCAGCTCCAGGACTGTGCGCAGGTGCAGCACTGAGCAACTCACACAGCGCGGCACAGCACTGAATGCAGTTCCAGTACTGAGCGCAGGTGCAGCACCGGGCAACACACACAGCGTGGCACAGCACTGTCTGCAGCTCTAGGACTGTGTGCATGTGCAGCACCGGGCAACACACACCGCATGGCACAGCATTGACTGCAGCCCCAGGACTGTGCGCAGGTGCAGCACCGGGCAACACACACAGCATGGCACAGCATTGAATGCAGCTCCAGGACTGTGCGCAGGTGCAGCACAGGGCAACCTACACAGCGTGGCACAGCATTGACTGCAGCTCTAGGACTGTGCGCAGGTGCAGCACCGGGCAACACACACAGCGTGGCACAGCATTGACTGCAGCTCCAGGACTGTGCGCAGGTACAGCATCAGGCAACACACACAGCATGGCACAGCATTGACTGCAGATCTAGGACTGTGCATAGGTGCAGCACTGGGCAACACACACAGCATGGCACAGCACTGAATGCAGTTCCAGGACTGTGCACAGGTGCAGCACTGGGCAACATAACACAGCGTGGCACAGCATTGACTGCAGCTCTAGGACTGTGCGCAGGTGCAGTACCAGGCAACACACACAGCGTGGCACAGCATTGACTGCAGCTCTAGGACTGTGCATAGGTGCACCACTGGGCCAACACACATAGCGTGGCACAGCATTGACTGCAGCTCTAGGACTGTGCGCAGGTGCAGCACCGGGCAACACACACAGCATGGCACAGATTTGACTACAGCTCCAGGACTGTGCGCAGGTGCAGCACTGGGCAATACACACATCGTGGCACAGCATTGACTACAGCTCTAGGACTGTGCGCAGTTGCTGCACCGGGCAATACACACAGCATGGCACAGCATTGACTGCAGCTCTAGGACTGTGCATAGGTGAAGCACTGGGCAACACACACAGCGTGGCACACAATTGACTGCAGCTCTAGGACTGTGCGCAGGTGCAGCACTGGGCAACACACACAGCATGGCACAGTACTGAATGCAGCTCCAGGACTGTGCGCAGGTACAGCATCAGGCAACACACACAGCGTGGCACAGCATTGACTGCAGCTCTAGGACTGTGCATAGGTGCAGCACTGGGCAACACACACAGCGTGGCCCAGCACTGAATGCAGCTCCAGGACTGTGCACAGGTGCAGCACTGGGCAACATACACAGCGAGGCACAGCATTGATTGCAGCTCTAGGACTGTGCACAGGTGCAGCACTGGGCAACACACACAGCATGGCACAGCATTGACTGCAGCTCCAGGACTGTGCGCAGGTGCAGAACTGGGCAATACACACATCGTGGCAGAGCATTGACTGCAGCTCTAGGACTGTGCGCAGGTGCAGCACCGGGCAACACACACAGGGTGGCACAGCATTGACTGCAGCTCCAGGACTGAGGGCAGGTGTAGCAATGGGCAACACACACAGCATGGCACAGCAATGACTGCAGCTCTCGGACTGTGCGCAGGTGCAGCACCGGGCAACACACACATTGTGGCACAGCTTTGACTGCAGCTCTAGGACTGTGCGCAGGTGCCGCACCGGGCAATACACACAGCATGGCACAGCATTGACTACAGCTCTAGGACTGTGCATAGGCGCAGCACTGGGCAACACACACAGCGTGGCACAGCACTAACTTCAGCTCTAGGACTGTGCGCAGGTGCAGCACTGGGCAACATACACAGCGTGGCACAACATTGACTGCACAGCTCTAGGACTGTGCGCAGGTGCAGCACCGGGCAACACACACAGCATGGCACAGCACTGACTGCAGCTCTAGGACTGTGCGCAGGTGCAGCACTGGGCAACATACACAGCGTGGCACAACATTGACTGCACAGCTCTAGGACTGTGCGCAGGTGCAGCACCGGGCAACACACACAGCATGGCACAGCACTGACTGCAGCTCTAGGACTGTGCGCAGGTGCAGAACAGGGCAGCACACAGCATGGCAGAGCATTGAGTGCAGCTCCAGGACTGTGCGCAGGTGCAGCACTGAGCAACTCACACAGCGCGGCACAGCACTGAATGCAGCTCCAGAACTGAGCACAGGTGCAGCACCGGGCAACGCACACAGTGCGGCACAGCATTGACTGCAGCTCTAGGACTGTCTGCATGTGCAGCACCGGGCAACTCACACAGCGCGGCACAGCACTGAATGCAGCTCCAGGACTGAGTGCAGGTGCAGCACCGGGCAACACACACAGCGTGGCACAGCATTGACTGCAGCTCTAGGACTGTGCGCAGGTGCAGCACTGGGCAACACACACAGCATGGCACAGCATTGACTGCAGCTCCAAGACTGTATGCAGGTGCAGCACTGGGCAACATACACAGCATGGCACAGCATTGACTGCAGCTCTAGGACTGTGAGCAGGGGCAGCACCGGGCAACACACACAGCATGGCACAGCATCGACTGCAGCTGTAGGACTGTGTGCAGGTGCAGCACAGGGCAGCACACACAGCATGGCACAGCATTGACTGCAGCTCCAGGACTGTGCGCAGATGCAGCACTGAGCAACTCACACAGCGCGGCACAGCACTGAATGCAGCTCCAGTACTGAGCACAAGTGCAGCACCGGGCAACACACACAGCGTGGCACAGCATTGACTGCAGCTCTAGGACTGTGCGCAGGTGCAGCACCGGGCAACACACACAGCATAGCACAGCATTGACTGCAGCTCCAAGTCTGTATGCAGGTGTAGCACTGGGCAACATACACAGCATGGCACAGCATTGACTGCAGCACACGGACTGTAAGCAGGTGCAGCACCGGGCAACACACACAGCATGGCACAGCATTGACTGCAGCTGTAGGACTGTGTGCAGGTGCAGCACAGGGCAGCACACACAGCATGGCACAGCATTGACTGCAGCTCCAGGACTGTGCGCAGGTGCAGCACTGAGCAACTCGCACAGCGCGGCACTGAATGCAGTTCCAGTACTGAGCGCAGGTGCAGCACCGGGCAACACACACAGCGTGGCACAGCATTGACTGCAGCTCTAGGACTGTGCGCATGTGCAGCACCGGGCAACGCACACAGCGTGGCACAGCATTGTCTGCAGCTCTAGGACTGTGTGCATGTGCAGCACCGGGCAACTCACACAGCGTGGCACAGCATTGAATGCAGCTCCAGGACTGAGCGCAGGTGCAGCACAGGGCAAGACACACAGCATGGCACAGCATTGACTGCAGCTCTAGGACTGTGCGCAGGAGCAGCACCGGGCAGCACACACAGCATGGCACAGCACTGACTGCAGCTCCAGGACTGTGCGCAGGTGCAGCACCGGGCAACACACATAGCATGGCACAGCATTGACTGCAGCTTTAGGACTGTGCACAGGTGCAGCACCGGACAACTCACACAGCATGGCACAGCACTGAAGGCAGCTCCAGGACTGTGCGCAGGTACAGCATCAGGCAACACACACAGCGTGGCACAGCACTGACTGCAGCTCCAGGACTGTGCACAGGTGCAGCACTGGGCAACATACACAGCGTGGCACAGCATTGACTACAGCTCTAGTACTGTGCGCAGGTGCAGCACCGGGCAACACACACAGCATGGCACAGCATTGACTGCATCTCCAGGACTGTGCGCAGGTGCAGCACAGGGCAGCACACACAGCATGGTACAGCATTGACTGCAGCTCTAGGACTGTGCGCAGGTGCAGCACTGGGCAACACACACAGCATGGCACAGCATTGACTGCATCTCCAGGACTGTGCGCAGGTGCAGCACAGGGCAGCACACACAGCATGGTACAGCATTGACTGCAGCTCTAGGACTGTGCGCAGGTGCAGCACTGAGCAACACACACACAGCATGGCACAACATTGACTGCAGCTCTAGAACTGTGTGCAGGTGCTGCACTGGGCAACACATAGCGCTGCACAGCATTGACTGCAGCTCTAGGACTGTGCGCAGGAGCAGCATCGGGCAGCACACACAGCATGGCACAGCACTGACTGCAGCTCCAGGACTGTACACAGGTGCAGCACTGGGCAACATACACAGCATGGCACAGCATTGACCACAGCTGCAGGACAGTGCGCAGGTGCAGCACTGAGCAACACACACACAGCGTGGCACAGCATTGACTGCAGGTCTAGGACTGTGCGCAGGTGCAGCACTAAGCAACACACACACAGCGTGGCACAGCATTGACTGCAGCTCCAGGACTGTGAGCAAGTGCAGTACCGGGCAACACACACAGCATGGCACAGATTTGACTACAGCTCTAGGACTGTCCGCAGGTGCAGCACCGGGCAACACACACAGCGTGGCACAGCATTGACTGCAGCTCTAGGACTGTGCGCAGGTGCAGCACTGGGCAACACACACAGCATAGCACAGCATTGACTGCAGCTCCAAGACTGTATGCAAGTGCAGCACTGGGCACCAACACAGCATGGCACAGCATTGACTGCAGCACTAGGACTGTGAGCAGGTGCAGCACCGGGCAACACACACAGCATGGCACAGCATTGACTGCAGCTGTAGGACTGTGTGCAGGTGCAGCACAGGGCAGCACACACAGCATGGCACAGCATTGACTGCAGCTCCAGGACTGTGCGCAGGTGCAGCACTGAGCAACTCACACAGCGCGGCACAGCACTGAATGCAGTTCCAGTACTGAGCGCAGGTGCAGCACCGGGTAACACACACAGCGTGGCACAGCATTGACTGCAGCTCTAGGACTGTGCGCAGGTGCAGCACCGGGCAACGCACACAGCGTGGCACAGCACTGTCTGCAGCTCTAGGACTGTGTGCATGTGCAGCACCGGGCAACGCACACAGCGTGGCACAGCACTCAATGCAGCTCCAGGACTGAGCGCAGGTGCAGCACAGTACAAGACACACAGCATGGCACAGCATTGACTGCAGCTCTAGGACTGTGCGCAGGAGCAGCACCGGGCAGCACACACAGCATGGCAGAGCACTGACTGCAGCTCCAGGACTGTACACAGGTGCAGCCCTGGGCAACATACACAGCATTGACCACAGCTCCAGGACTGTGCGCAGGTGCAGCCCTGAGCAACTCACACACAGCGGGGCACAGCATTGACTGCCGCTCTAGGACTGTGCGCAGTTGCTGCCTCGGACAACTCACACAGCATGGCACAGCGCTGAAGGCAGCTCCAGGACTGTGCGCAGGTACAGCATCAGGCAACACACACAGCGTGGCACAGCACTGACTGCAGCTCCAGGACTGTGAGCAGGTGCAGCAGTGGGCAACATACCTAGCGTGGCACAGCATTGACTGCAGTTCCAGGACTGTACACAGGTGCAGCACTGGGCAACATACACAGCGTGGCACAGCATTGGCTGCAGCTCCAGGATTGTATGCAGGTGCAACACAGGGCAACACACACCGCGTGGCACAGCACTAACTGCAGCTCTAGGACCATGCGCAGGTGCAGCACTGGGCAACACACAGCCAGACTACATACAATTACACAGCCAGTGCATAACCTTTCCTGATGCGGCCTGCGTTGTGCTACGCCAGAGAGAACTATGCTTGGGGTAATCATTAGCTAACACTGCTCTTAGGCACTTTACAAACTCAGCCAGTCCTGCGGACTGCTGCTAAGACAAATGTATGGAGTGTATACCACACACATGCTGGTGATTGTCAGAGCCAGGCCATTCCATGGTCCCTAGCTCTGTCTACTAAATGCATAATTATAGCACATCATGTGCACTCTTCAGAAGGTGCTTTTCGCTCTGCTCTGTTAATCAGAGCAGCTGCTACCCTGCTGGCTGACTGCACCATCCCATCAGCTGAGGCTTCATAGTGCCAAGTTCAGGCAGCTGCTGCCAGCCCTAGACACTCATTCCTTCCCTCGCAGCACTGTAAAGAGGCTGGACTCTGTGCAGTCTGTGGTCAGGCTTCCACCTCTTGCCTGTTACTACTGCTACTGGTTGACAGATCCTAGAGCAGTGGTCTTCAAACTTTTTAATGCCACGCCCCCCAGTGGAAAATAAAATCATCACCCCCCCCTCAAACATTTTCACAATTATTCTATTAAACTGGTAATGTTTAAATATGTCTAGACTTATATAAACATTGCAGTTAAGTTCTGTTACAATTTTAAAAATGCAATCAAATACATGATTGCCAAACATACCATTCTGGTCAGGCAGGCCTTTCTAACGTGTAAAAGTATCCGCAGCGTGATTATTAGAAATGGGGGTGGGGGTTTTGAAGACACCTTTTCCCAGCCAGGATATAAATGACAAAAGATGTTAGTGATGGCCCATAACAGAGCGATTTACTGCAGCTCATTTTTTTCTACTGAAAACAAAGCACTGTTATCAGCATAATGCCTCTTTTGGCCAGAGCCGTGGGATCCCTTGAGCCCCCCCTCCCCCAGTTTGAAGACCATCCTAGAGTAATCAACCTCTTGGTGCTCCCTGCCACAAAATAAAGTAAAGGACCATGGCCGCTTCCATTCCTTGTTTTACTTCCAGGTCCTGAAAGTTGCATAGTCCAGGGCCTGCAATGAGAAGGATAGACAATATCCCAGTTAGTAGGATGGGAGTGCAAAGGAACCTACCTCGTAGGACCCAATAAAAGTGAACTAGTGCAAATGTATCCCTTCTCAAAGAAGGCGTGGTGCTGCCCATGTGGGGAGTTCAGCATCAGCTGTTCAAAGTTCAAGGGTCAATACTACAGACCCCAGAGAGTCAAAACGCAATAAAAATATGTACTTGTGCAAACACATCCCTTCTTCCAGAAGGTGTGGTGCTGCCTATGTGGAGAGTGCAACGTCATCTGTCCAAAGCACAAGAGACCCTAGAGCAGGCTTCCCCAACGAGCAGCTCATGAGCTGCTAGTAGCTCTCCAGCTGCCTGAAAGTAGCTCTCCTGTGCATGCCAGTCTCCTAAATGAAAAGCTTTTGCTTGGTTGAATGATTATATATGTACAAAAAATAAAAAGTGTCTATTTGAGATGAAAATATGCGTATTTTCAGAACTCAAACTGATGTTTGGAAAAAAATGGTTATACTTCCAAAATGTATTTAAAGAAGATATTTGAGTGATAAATCATGTGGCAATTAATTTGGAAATGATTTCTAATAATATTATCTTGATGCATGGGTAGGGTGACCATAATTTTAAAGCCAAAAACCGGGACATTTTCCAAAAATAGAAGAAGGACTACAATTTTACTTCAACCCAGCGCAAAGAGTGGCAGTGCTCCTTGACTGAGAATTACAGTAGAAGCAGTAAGAACATACATAAAATACCATTTTTAAAGTCAGTAGCATGCCTGCTAATTAAATTGCTTTCTTATAACAGCTGCTAACTATCCCTGCTTTGCAAAACATAAATAGATACCTCCATCCGTTTTCAGCCGACCATCTCTAAAAACTGGGACTTGAGCTTAATTTCCTGAAATCTGCCGGGACAGCTGGTGAAAAAACGGGACTGTCCGGGCAAATCCAGGACGCCTGGTCACCCTTCGCACGGGGCATTACAGCTGTGGCTGTTATGTATAACCCATGTAAAGAAATTCCAATTGTGAAAGCCTTTTTTATTGCTGGCAAGCCTTCTGATGCACTGAGATGATCACTGCTGGTAACCATGCACAGGGTTGCCAGTAAGGCAATCTTTTCTGATGCTGTCATTACTGCAACACCAATACAAGTAGCTTGGGATGATTTTCACTGAACAACGGTAGCTCTTATTACAGAAAATGTCGGAGACCCCTGCCCTAGAGAGTCCAAGCTCCCACTGGATTTGTCTTTGGGGTCACATTAATACCACAGGCCGACCCTTAAGTGCTTATTTTAAAAGCACCTTCAAGGTCTATACCAGGGAAGGGCAAATGTTGGGGCATTCGGTTCCACCAATGAAAGTTGCGTGTAACATTTGCAAGAGTCAGCCCTATTTCAACAGAAATGTGATGGCTATCTTGAAGTATATGAAATAAGAATCCAAAATGGCTGCCCACAACTATTGACATTGCTAAAGCTTACGGCACAATTCTACAAGCATTTTATTGGACAGTAGTAGCAGGTGACAAGCACTGGCGATAGAGGAAGAGGGTTGATCCACTGCCTCATGCACTATTGTTCTGGCGGGCGGAAGCAAAATGTGAATGACACTGCTGCAGACCAATGAATGAATAGGGCTGGCTGAAACCCCTCTTAGCAAATATATTAAATGTAAAAAAAAATGTGTAAAATAAAAAGTTCTTCGGTAAAGCTAGAAATAGTCATGTGCTAAGCAGCCAGTCAGGCTGTGCGAAGAGAGGAAGCTCTGCAAGACTTCTGCCTATGACTAGAACTGGGGATGAAGAACTACTAGTCTCCCTGCAGGGTGATGGAACATCACCCAGGGAATCCAAGACCACTGCCCCGGAGACTGGAGCACCAGTGCCTGTTGCTTGCCAAGACCAGTATGCCTTGTGAGGAAGAGAAGAGTGTTGGAGGGAGCAAGGTCCATTGGGGAGCCTGTCAGGTGGACTTCCTGTGTGAGGTGTGAGAAAACGGCTGCTGCACCGATTGGGTCATTGTCCATGTGCTGGACAGAGTTGATGACCCCCATATGCCAGGTGAGTGCCACCGAGAATTTAGCAGGTCAGCACCCATGCGTAGCAGCGAGGTGGTGACCCCATATGCCAGGAGGGGCCGCCGTGGAAATCACTGCAGTGCAGTAAGGTCCCGTAGCCTTGTACGGTAGCGTGTGGTGACCACATATGCCAGGAGGGGCCGTCGTGGAAAAGACTCCCATTTGGTGAGGGCTGTAGTCTTATGCAGTAGCGTGGCATCGACCCCGTATGCCAGGATGGGCCGGGGTGGAGAACATCGCCATGTTACTCAGAACTCATAGTAAGTTGGACCCCGGGACATCAGCAGTAAAAGGCCTCAACCCCCACGGTTGGGCCCGTATTCCCTACTTGCCCGGTGGTCCTCTGAAAGACCTTTATTACAAAAATATTAAAACAAAAAAAGATGACACTTTGATTTAAAATATAAGGACTTTGACCCACCAATTCCTGACAGTGAAATGGACTACTTTCTGAGTGGGTGACTATAGTGTATTTAGGCAGAATGTCATCAGTCACACAGAATGGAAACAATAGTTGGTATGGGCTGACCCACTGTTCCATGCAGTATGTTGTGGTGGGTGGAAAAAAATGTGAATGATGCTACTACAGACTAATGAATGATGAAGACTGCCTGAAAGCCTTTCTAAGTATATTACATATCTATTTATTGTAAAATCAAAAGATCTGGGCTGATGCCAGACCGGTAGAGGAAAAGAAGAAGGAAATGGTTTGTGCTTTAGTATTTTCACAGTGCAAACTAAACAAAGCTAAGTGAGCGCAAAAACCTGTGCCCATGTAGGGCGTACTAAGCATAGCCATGCTGGCTCAAGGCACCGCCGAGCACCAGTTTTTAGGTCTCGCCTACTAGACAGCGCTGTCTGTGGCAAGACACATTGTTAGCTTACAGTGGGCTTATAGTCTGCCCATTGCTTACCATTAATTGGCTTCATTGTTACTCTCATTTACTTGCTTCCTATTCATTAGCTTGTTAGGCTTTCCATTCTCTTTTTGTGTATGTCTCTCCCCTGGATTACTTGTGTGCTTCCACTGCTCATTTTCTAGAGGCTATATTTGTTGTTTAAGAACTTCACAAGTGTGTATGTGTTTTCCAGATGCCTCCCTATTGTGTTTCTCTTCCCGACTCCATGCCTAATGTTTTTCTCTCTCTCTCTTGCCCATGTGCTTCTTCCGTGCATGCTACTGTTGTTCTCGTGCCCATTTACTTTTCTTCCACCCTGCTTCAGTGTGGTTTCCACCCTCCCCTCTGTGTTGCTTGCCCCCACCTCCTGTTGCTTCCCGATACTGCCCCTTCCATTTTGTTTATGCCCCCCCTTTGTCCTGATGCTTTACATTGCTGCCCCTATTTCACCCTTTGAGTTTAACTCCAAGAGAAGCTAAGGAGATTTAGATCCGCTTTGCCAAGGAGCAAATGACCTGCACAACTTTTGAATCAACTTTGCCAGGGAACAAACACTGCAGCTCAACATTTAAAGGTGCGTGGTGCCACCAAGAGCATGCTGAATAGAAGGATGCTCTATATGCGCAGTAAGACATGTTAATATGGCAGGGGCGCGGGCATTCTAGAATGGAATGATGAGGTAAGCGCGCAGGAGAACAAGATTGTATGACACATGGAGGCACCACTATCCTAGAACAGAACTTAGATGTATACATGCAGGAGAAGTATGCTACTGTTACTTCACAGGAGTTATGTTAGCAGCCATTACAGTGCAGGAGTTATATCAGGACACATTACCTTCTCGGACATCTTCCTTATCTTAGTCATTACTGGTTGAGTGGCCATTCCCTGATGACATAAGCGTTCTCAAGCAATTTCATGTACGTGAGCAATGCATATGTTGAGGCCACGTTATAGTGGACCCATTTTCAGCACAGATTCCTGTTTTTATGGTTGTTGGCGATTCTAATCCTAGCAAAGCAGTTCAATGTGGGCAGGTGGTTTTCTGCTGCCAGGAAGAGTCGGGAAAGCAGCCTGCATGCTATTTAATGAGTGGAGTGCTCACATGTTGTCAGAGCAACCATTGCCTGACTCCAAAATGGCACAGTGCGGAGAAAAACATGGAGAGCGCATCATTTAAACCTCATTAGGAACAGCTTGCTCGCAGTGTTCCTGTTGGTTTGGCTTTGCGACTCCTATTAAATAATGGATAAAAAAATGGAGAACATGAGAAATGTAGGAGCAAATGCTTCTGGGAAGGATGAGGAGGAGATGGTACCACTAGTACCTAACATTGGTGACATCCAGGGAATGATTGCACAGACACTCTCTAACGCTAGAAAACGCTCTGCTCTGCAAAAATGCTCAATTGTTGAGTGCGTTGGCCCTAACCAAGTGTTGGAAGGGTCACAGGGATGTTTATCAAGGGCAGTGAGCTGAAGGAGGAATTGCAGCACGTCTGAGAGATTTTGGCAGCTCAAAAAGAGGAGGATCTCTTTCGCCGCCAGTATCAAAGAAAGGATCCCGAATCATTGGCACTCCATGGGGCATCCAGAAAGCTTGGGTGAATGGAGAGAGGTAGCTAAGTATACCTTCCCTCATATTTTGACCAGGAGATATTCCATTCAAGGCTTTGTATAGAACGTTTCCTATGGAGGTGAAGATGGACTCCTTGATGGACAGGTTGTCTTCTCAAGCAACAAATATATCGGAGCAAGCTTCGCCGTCAGATCTGGTGGATAACAGGATGAATTTGGCAGTCAGGACAGTCTATGCTGCAGCCAATTTTGCAGGCTGTGCATTAACATATACAAACAATACAATCCTTGCTGAAGGATTTTCAAAATGTATCCAATCAGGTCAACCGGGGCAGGCTTTACAGCCTCTCTGTTGATAAAGGAGCAGCAAATGTGATACTTGTTGGATATCTCGTATGATTCCCTTGGAGCAACGGCAATGATAGCAGGGTTGTGGTGGCTGCGAGGAAGTAGATGTGGAAGTAGGACACCTCTTAAAATATTATTCTGATGTATCTTCCTTTTATGGACTCAAACCTGTTTGGGTCTCAGTTAGAGAGTTTAGTGAAAAAAGTCTGCAGAGGACAGAAAACCAATGGCCCCCTGTTAAACCTCCATCCAAAGGAAAGTTTTTGACCTCTCAAAGAGCGTTTGGCCCATCGTTCTTGTCGAAAGGGAATGAGCCTTTTCAGAGGAGGGTGCAAGTTTCTTCAGAGGAGAAGTCCAAGACAAAAGCTACTGCAGCATCCACTTCTACTCTGCCCCCCACCAAAGGCATGACTATGCTGCTCAGAAACACCACCTGGCGGTGGGGGAAGATAGAATTATTTTCTTGAGGGGCGGACATTGTCCGTATCAGACCAGTGGGTGTTGAAGATCATACATCAGGGATATTGGATAGTTCTTCAGGATGTTCCTGGTGATAGTTTTTGTGTTACCCCTCTACCAAGAAATCAAACAAATGAGAAGGGTTCTGCTGGACTAGATCCAGATGTTTCTGGACAAAAGGGTAATAGTTCCAGTATTATCCTCTTAGTTGTGAGAGAGATTCTACTTGATTCTCTTTCTCGTCCAGAAGGTGTCGGGTAACTACAGACTGTCTTGGACTTCAAAGACGTCAACAGACACATTACCCAAATAAGATTCATGAAGATGCAGCTTCTGAGAATCTTGCCTTATTTAACAAAAGGAGATATTCTTGTGTCTCAGTGAATTCCCGTCCTCGTCACGAAACCTATCAACTTTCAACCAACTACATATTTCAACAGAGACCAAAAAACTAAAAACTCAAAGGAACTCTGCTTTACGCCATGCCAGGAAGTGCCCGGGAGATGCTCATTTATTTCACAACTACATGCAAGCTCAAAAAGCATTCAGGTTGTCCATCTACAGAGACAAACAAAAAGCTGCTGACCAGTTCTGGTCGAAATTAGTCCATTTCTTCAAAATAGAGGAACCAGGAGTATTTTTATCAAGGTCCTGCACATGTACTCCCAAACATCAACTGTTTCTAACAAACTAGTGTGCAGTTCCTTAGTGTGAGTGGGAATGTTCAGGTCTTTGATAAAGTGCCCTCACACACCCCGAGGGATGTCATGCTTCATCATTGGGCGGGCTCCTCGTCGGGCAGGCGCTGCAATGCCCGACAGGCACCCGCGAAGGGGCTCTTTAGTGGAGTTCTTTTGGTGATGAAGCCGTAAGGTGCATGTGGGTTTGTGGACTAGGTAGTGCAGTGAGTGCAGGTGATGTTAAAATAGGTTTAGGGCAGCCCTATAGTCTAAACTTTATTCCAGGGGTGCGCTAACCTAACTAAAAGCTAACAGCCCAAATTGGATGCAATGATCCTAGAGGGCGTGTGTGGTGTGGGAGGTCGACATGTTTCTTGCCTTGGGTAGCCCCTAACGGGTCTAGTGGCAATTCATCAGGACCAAGTGTAAATTTAGAGAATTTTTCAACTCTGACACTACCGCAATGCTGGTTTGGACGCAATGGAGTAGTAACCAGCTTTGCAAGTAAACATCAGGTCCGAATGACCTGGTGTGGTGAGACCTGAAAGAAAGTGATAATTAAAGAGAGTTTTAAAATTTGAGGCAGAGCCCCGCGGCGCTGAAAAGTATCAGAAAGGTGAACCCAATGTGGGTCAAGCTGTGGTGGCATCCTTATTGCCCAGGGGGGGGAAAAAAGGAATCATTTCTATCCCCTGTGTTGTGTCATCTTGTGTTTCTATCTCCAAAATGTCGGCTATTCCCGTGTGGTTTTTTCCACTATTAAAGTATAGCTGTAAATTAATTAAATATCGGTATGTGTGAGTAGTCCGTAGTGCTCATAGCAGTATCTGCTACTGTTGTCCGTTTCATTGACAGTGCTCAAGCTGCTCGAATTGAGAACTCATTAGGGAGTGAGTCCCAGAGCCGCTGTGCGTGCAAAAAACTCAGATCGTTCATTCGTGGAGTAATCAAACAGAAACACACGAAACAAGATAGACAAACATCATTGCAATGAAAAGACAACTAATGAAGATTATTATGCACGGTGCAATAATGACCGAGTATCTATGCGCCAACATAGCCCCTAACGGTCTTATTGTCACCAATGTGCCTAGGCTATTTCTGGAAGACAAACAATTCAAGGAAGAATGGTCCCTAGTTGTCTGGAAATGCACTAGGGGCTGGCTGGTTTTGATTATAAAAACAGCCAAACGCTTGGCGGACGACCTGATTATCAAAATCACGGTGGCAGAAGGAGCTCTAAAAGCCAGCATTACCATCACGACATTTAAAACAAAGCTAGCAGAAATTAACAGCGAGATATCAGAGAACAAGGATTACCTGATGAAACAGAAGGTCACAAAACTTCAAAAAGATATCTCCCAGCTTAGTAAAGAAAAAATCTATCCCTACTTGAGAGAGGATTATTGCCCTACACAGGATGTGAACTCATCAGAGGACAGTCAGTCCTCAAGAAGAAGGAACTCTTCGAATAGCAGCAACTCGAGCACAGACAGCTAGGGTGGACAACTACAACCAAGAGGACCCGCTAACCCGATGTTTGGCTACGGCATTCCTGCTTACCAAGGACCTCCAATGTGGCAATATCCAGGTTTTCCACATGGCCCACAGCCACCCTTTGCCCCTTTTCACCAACCTTTTTTAGGCAGAGGCTGGGGCAGAGTGAGAGGCAAAAGAAGAGGAGGTCAGAACCAACGAAAACAGGTCCAATTGCAGAACCCACCACAACAACAGCACATGGAGCTCAGGAGCCACATGGGGAAGAGAAGCTAATTGTCAATCTTTCCAACAGATCCCTCAGCGACCTGGAAAAGAAAGTCCTGCACAGGGGTTTGGGCTTTGTCCCTACTCCAAGAATTAACAACTTCAGAACCAATTGTGAACTCCACAATTTCTTCAGGAAAGTACGACTACAAGCCTTCTTTTCAGGCCTACCAGAATCACCACCAGTAGACTCTGGCCTACGAAAACCTTCCTCGTTTACTCCAAATGCGAGTATGGTTCCACCAGAGGTTCTCACCTTTGAAAAGGCTGCCCTAAAAGTAATCACTAACAACCGTGCGAACAGCACTTTCCATAACACTTCTAAAACAGGAAAAGGATGCAATCCGCAACTTGGCCGATGACACCACAATTACAATCAAAGAGGCCGATAAAGGGGGAGCAATTGTCATCATGTCCACAACAGACTATAGGAAAGAATGCCTCCGCCAACTTCCTGACAGAAGATACTACACTCCCCTATTTGAGGATCCCACCACACGCCTGATCACAAAAATAAAATCCATTTTGACAGCAGCCCTGAACCAAGGATGGATCAGCAAGAACGAGGCCACCTTCCTCATTAACGACAACCCAAGACTGCCCTATTTTTACACTCTACCAAAAATACACAAGGGAACACGACCACCACCAGGAAGGCCTATAGTATCGGGCATAGGGTCAGTCTTGGAACCTTTGTCAAAATTCTGTAACCACTTCTTCAAACCATTGGTCAAGGTAACTCCCTCATTCATCTAAGACACTAGGGATGTCTTGAATCTGATTGAAGCCAAAAATTCGGAGGGCATCCAATTGGATGTCATTATCACCTTAGATGTGGAGGCCCTCTACACAAATATCCCTCAACAAGCCACACTTGAGGTTATAGAGAAGATCCTGAGATCAACTAATTGGACAGCCGCAACACCCATAAGTTTCATCATGGAATGCGCTAACATAGCCCTAACTGAAAATTTCTTTCAGTTCAAGGACCGTCTCTATCACCAAACTCAAAGGACTTCAATGGGCAGCACATTTGCCTCGAGCCTGGCATGTCTTTACATGTCAGACTTCGAGGCAAAACATATTCTCACAGACACCAACCCCTACAGAGATAATATTTCTCTGTGGCGACGCTACATTGATGACGTCCTAGTTTTCTGGAAGTGCGATCAAGAAATTATCCATGCCTTTGTATCCTAGATAAATGGCCTCAACACATATCTAAAATTCACGGCCAACACCTCTAACCAGGAACTACCCTTCCTGGACCTAATGATCAGCCTTAAGCCAGACAAACTAGAAACAAGGACTTATAAGAAACCTACAGACAGCCACAGTCCACTGCTATTCAGCAGTTTCCACCCTAAAGCACTCCGGGAGAATCTCCCTTACGGGCAGTTTCTTCGCATTAGACGGAACTGTAGCATCCTGGAAGACTTTACCAACCAGTCATCAGAATTGACCTCCCACCTACAAAAAAGAGAATACCCAGTGAGAAAAATAAGAACTGCACAGAAGAGAGCCCGGAACACCAATAGGGAAGCCCTCCTGGAGACACAGCCTAAGGCCGAAGAAAAGAATATAACTTGTGTGACCACCTACACACCTGAATCGAATATGATCAGACAGGTCATAAGGAAACACTGGAGGATTCTCCAGATTGGCGACCTTGCACCCAGCCCCCCTAGATTTGCTTTTAAGAGAACAGCAAACCTAAAAGATATGCCGATTAACACAAGACCCAAAAAGAAGGAGCCACAACAAAACCTACTATGGGACCTACCTCCTGTAGTCGGCCACTCCCCATGTGGACAATGCATAGCCTGCCCCATCACAAGTGCCACAAAGACGATTACACTAACTGACTCTTTGGTATGGACACAAAAGAAACACACAAATTGTAACACACGCAATTGCATATACCTCATCACTTGCCCGTGCCAACTCAAATATGTGGGGATGACAACTCGCCCTGTAAAAACGAGAATTACTGAACACAGGAGCAACATTAGATGCAGACAAACAAATACCAAAATGTGTGCCCACTTCACTGAAATGAACCACACCACTAACGACCTACACTAGACAATTTTGGAAGCCCATCCCCAAATACGAAAGGAAGCCCTGTTCAGAAAGGAGCAGTTTTGGGTCTTTAGACTCTCCTCACACATTACAGGTATAAACGACGACATTCCCTGGGGGGAATTGAACCGACCTGTGTAGCTACCTAAGGGAGGCTTTTGCCAATGCAGGTTACATGCATAGATGTGGGGCATAGCACTGTGCAAATACCTGATTAGACCACACACTCACGCACACGGTATAGATGCTACTGAGCAATTATAATCACAATACCAGTAAGATACAACCTTGATGCGTGCCCTTGCCTATCTTCACTGCCACCAACAAGTGAACATATAGGATTAAGATACCTATGCTAGCAATCCCTTATAGTGGGGTCCTCACTACATCTATAGGGGAAACAATTCTTAGCTTACCCCATTTACCAAATATGCGAGAGGGAACCTGCTTTATGAATAAAAAGATAAAATCCCAAACGATCTTTCACTCCAGCTGCCCTCAGCAGGGTTCGCTCCTTTAAACCCAGACACTGAGTGGTCTTTTGCCGTTCTAAATTAACCTCTTCCAACCAGATTCCTTCAACTCCAAGGGCCAACATTCGAGCACCTTTTAATAATGTCAAAATCGAGCATCCAGCGTGTCACCACAATATTTCAGTAAAATTCACTCCCAAGATGGCCGCCTCCTCCCATGCACTAGCACTATCACGCTGACGTGCCTTCCTAAATAGCCTGCCCTCGGAACCACACCTCACGGGAAGCAGAGCAGGGGTAGGAGTACGGCTAGTTGCCGCGCCACCCTCCGTGAGTATGAACACTGTTGGATCCTTCCAAGAGACCCTGGTAAGATAAATACATTGTATTGCTATTTACGAGATGTTCTCCATATGCCACCATTTGTTTTAGATCACGAGCAACGAGGTGCTCTGTCGTATTGCTCCCGTCAGCCTAGACCTTCTAACTAAGGGGTAAGTGATCTATCCACAGTCCGTTGAAACATCGCCAATAAAGCGCACGTTTTTATCTTCACTCCCCTGTTTCCACTACCACGAGATATACCATCTAATGATACCACGCCAAATTGCTGGTAATACAGTGCTAATGTCAAAAAACAGCATGCATGTTTATATGTGTTTACTTGCTCACTGCAAAAATTACGGCTCAAGTGGCTACCCCCGTTTAGTGCACTTGGACAAGTCAGTACATATATTGCAACGATTTAGTTGCTTTTATCCAACGTTGATGTTTGTCTATCTTGTTTCGTGTATTTCTGTTTGATTACTCCACGAATGAACGATCAGAGTTTTTTGCACGCACAGCGGCTCTGGGACTCACTCCCTAATGAGTTTTCAATTCGAGCAGCTTGAGCACTGTCAATGACACGGACAACAGTAGCAGATACCGCTATGAGCACTATGGACTACTCACACATACCGATATTTAATTAATTTACAGCTATACTTTAATAGTGGAAAAACCCACACAGGAATAGCTGACATTTTGGAGATAGAAACACAAGATGACACAACACAGGGGATAGAAATGATTCCTTTCCCCCCCACCCCTGGGCAATAAGGATGCCACCACAGCTTGACCCACATTGGGTTCACCTTTCTGATACTTTTCAGCGCCGCGGGGCTCTGCCTCAAATTTTAAAACTCTCTTTAATTATCACATTCTTTCAGGTCTCACCACACCTGGTCAATCGGACCTGATGTTTACTTGCATAGCTGGTTACTACTCCATTGCCATCGCCTTCACGACGCCGGGATCCAAGAGAAGGCCCTGGACTGGACCACATCCTTCCTTTCCGGCAGAACACAAAGCGTCCGCCTCGCCCCCTTCCGATCCAAGGCCACCAAGATCATCTGCGGCGTACCCCAGGGCTCCTCCCTCAGCCCAACTCTGTTCAACATCTACATGGCACCCCTCGCCCACGTCGCCCGACAGCACAACCTCAACATCATCTCCTACGCCGACGACACCCAGCTGATCCTCTCCCTCACCAAAGACCCTCACACCGCCAAAGCCCACCTCCACGAAGGAATGAAGGCCGTCGCCGAATGGATGAGGACCAGCCGCCTGAAGCTGAACTCGGACAAGACAGAGGTCCTCATCCTTGGTTCCAACCCTTCAGCCTGGGATGACTCCTGGTGGCCAACATCACTGGGAACAGCCCCGCCACCCACCGACCACGTACGCAACCTAGGGGTCATCCTCGACCCCACCCTCTCCATGACTAAGCAGGTCAACGCCGTTTCCTCATCCTGCTTCAACATCCTCCGAATGCTCCGCAGGATCTTCAAGTGGATCCCCACCGAAACAAGAAAAACAGTCACCCAGGCCCTCGTCACCAGCAGGCTGGACTACGGAAACGCCCTCTACGCAGGAACGACGGCTAAGCTCCTGAGACGGCTGCAACGCATCCAGAACGCCTCTGCACGTCTTATCCTCGACATCCCCCGACGCAGCCACATCACACCCCACCTGAGTGACCTGCACTGGCTCCCTGTCAACAAGAGGATAACCTTCAAGCTCCTCACCCACGCACACAAAGCACTCCACAACTCCGGACCAGCCTACCTCAACAGACGACTCAGCTTCTACACCCCCACCCGCCAGCTCCGCTCGACCAGCCTCGCCCTCGCCACAGTCCCCCGCATCCGGAAAACGACCGCCGGCGGCAGATCCTTCTCCCACCTCGCCGCCAAGACCTGGAACACCCTCCCCACCAACCTCCGACAGACCCAAGACCTACTGGCCTTCAGAAGACTCCTCAAGACCTGGCTCTTCGATCAGTAGCAGCACCACCCCCCTCTTCCCCCAGCGCCTTGAGACCCTCGCGGGTATGTAGTGCGCTTTATAAGTGACATGATTGATTGATTGATTGATTGTGTCCAAACCAGCATTGCGGTAGTGTCAGAGTTGAAAAATTCTCTACATTTACACTTGGTCCTGATGAATTGTCACTAGACCCGTTAGGGGCTGCCCAAGGCAAGAAACATGTCGACCTCCCACACCACACACGCCCTCTAGGATCATTGCATCCAATTAGAGCTGTTAGCTTTTAGTTAGGTTAGCGCACCCCTGGAATAAAGTTTAGACTATAGGGCTGCCCTAAATCTATTTTAACATCACCTGCACTCACTGCACTACCTAGTCCACAAACCCACATGCACCTTATGGCTTCATCACCAAAAGAACTCCACTAAAGAGCCCCTTCGCGGGTGCCCGTCGGGCATTGCAGGGCCGGCCCGATGAGGAGTCAGCCCAATGATGAAGCATGACATCCCTCTGGGTGTGGGAGGGCACTTTATCAAAGACCTGAACATTCCCACTCACACTTAGGAACTGCACACTAGTTTGTTAGAATCGAAATTAGTCCATGCCAGCAAAACATCCAACTCAAATTTATTCTGGTCACTTGTGAATAGGAGGTTGCTGGGCGCAACCGGACAATCAAGCGCAAACATAAGCGAAGCCGAATGGGTCTTCTTTTTAACTGACCATTTCAAAGATCACACAATCAGAGACGATCGACCCCGAAGCTACTTATCATCTGAACCAGCGCAGCCATTATTAGAAATAACAAGTAATGGCAAGCCAATTGTGCGAAACAAATTGCCTGCTGCCATCACCATAGATACAGGGAACCACCCAGACGATCCGCAGACACCAACCATGACGACTCCGGAAGCCCTGAGAAACAACATCGGCTGCATCATCAGTAAAGCGCGGTCAGACGGGGCCCCTGGGCCCAACGGCCTCCCTCAGGCCCTGTTCAAAGCCGACTCTAAAATGTGGTCCGAGCACCTGGCTCCTCAGTTCTCATATTGCTGGCTCAACCAAAACATACCTGAGTCGTGGAAAGGAGCCATAATTCATCCAATCTACAAAGGAGGCAAGAGGGCCGACCCTAAAAACTACAGGATGATAGCTCTCCTAGACATCGAATCCAAACATTATGCCAGCTTACTGCTCGAAGAGCTGTCATCCTGGGCACACAAAACCCAGCGTCTACCTTTTAATCAGACTGGCTTTGTGGCCAATTCAGGAACCACAAGTAACCTACTTGCACTATCAGTACTGATGGAAATAGCATCAGCCCAAAGAATGCCATTACACTGCTGCTTCGTCGACTTTAAAGCGGCTTTTGACCGGGTGCCTAGAGGCCTGCTATGGCACATACTGCAGAACTGGGGAATACCCCCGTCCTTTTAAAGGCCATAATCCAACTCCACTCAAATACATGGATCCGTATATATAGTTGGGAGAGGGACCCCACATGGATCCGTATATAGTTGGGAGAGGGACCCCACGTCTCAAGAAAAATACAGACCTCCTGTGGCGTCAAACAAGGGTGCATGCTGGCTCCCCTCCTTTTTAACCTTTTTATCTCAGATTTATCCCAGTTAATGGATAATGTCAATTCGCATTCCCCTCAACTGGGTGGAACCCGCATCAGCAACTTGCTAAACGCCGACGACCTGGTTTTACTCAGCTACAATAGGGTCGGACTACAGAGGCTACTTGATCAGCTGCTTCCCTACAATAAGTAATTCCCTGGAATTAAATTTATCGAAAACAAAGTCAATCACTTTCGGGAAGCGGAAGCAGCTGAGCAGCGGGCAGTCGCGGTCGGTGTAGGAGTGCCGGCCGGGCGGTGACGTGGGGCGGGGAGGGGCAGGGTGGGGGTAGCAAAGTATGGATTACGGACCTATACAGGTAAGTAAACATTTAAATCAATGAAACGAATTTCGTTGCGCGCACTGCATCGCCAAATGCGATGCAGTGCGCGCAACGAAATTCGTTTTATTGATTTAAATGTTTACTTACCTGTATAGGTCCGTAATCCATACTGCTACCCCCACCCTGCCCCTCCCCAACCCCACGTCACCGCCCGGCCGGCACTCCTACACCGACCGCGACTGGCAGCGGGTGGTTCTTTAATGGCAAAAACATCGAAGCAGTGACATCCTATAAATATCTGGAGACCTACATGGACTCTAAGGGAACTTTTTTAAAACAGAAAGAAGTGGTTAGGGCAAAAGCCCTGTCACTTGAGGCCGCCCGAATGAAGCTCGCAAGACAGCTACTCAGCCAAAGCGTAACCCCGCTCCTAACAGTAATGAAAGCCAAGATCACAAACTGTTTAACATATGGCCAAGAGATCATGCTGGGGACCAACGTCAACATGCTGAACAAAATAACAACCAGAATCTTCACGCGAGTATGGCACTTGGCAAGATCTGCATCGCTAGCCCAGGTAAGGCCTGAGTTTGGGCTACTAGATCATCGAGGCGTCGAGGCCGGCGCATACATCAAGCTGTTTAATAGACTGCACAACTCCCGGGAAGGTAGTCTGGAGGCCAGGCTGTGGCAAGAAATATCAGCTAGCCAAATTGGCCAAAAACACAGACGCCACCTTGAACACTCCCTGCAACTACTTGATGTTGAAGAATACTGGGGTACAAACCCATCCCAGCAGGCCTTAAAGCTCTCCATCAAAAGAAGTGTTCGACTCTGGTCCTTCCACTCGGATAGGGCACAATTGTCCAAAAGAAAACACGCTTGGACAGTCATCTCGGAATTTAAACCAGGGGCAGAGGCTCCCTATCTATCAAGCACTTACGCAGTTTCATGGAAGAAAAGGTTTATGGGGCTGAGGATGGGCGAATGGCCCTTCTTAAGACACTTACCAGAATGGCGCCGCTCAAGTGATAGCACCGAGTGCAGGGGGTGAGGCTACCACTCAGAATCAATTGAGCACATGGTCTGCGTCTGCCCTGCATTGCTTAACGACAGAAGGATTCTGCTGCAGCGTGAATGGAATAAGCACGGAGTGCGATCGTGTCGACAAGCCATCATAGCTGCCATGAACCCAGAAAACACTATGCTCAACATCCGGTTCACCAAATTTGTCACAAGAGCGGTCAAAAATCTAGGAACGTCAGTTCTGCAAGCACTCCCGCCTCAACCTGAACTCCAGTGAAATCACTTGAGCCTCCAACGATCCTCTGAACACTCTGAGCCAATCCTCAAACGCTGTTTTTCCTACTGTTTCACTTCTCCCCATTTTACTTCTTCTAGTATGTCAACGTCCGGCCGTTCTTTACGTGCCTTCATTAACGATGATTTTGTTCTAGCTAGCCTATGCTAAACACTAGATAAACCATGAATTCGGACAATTATGAACATATAACCACCAGGGATACATATTTCTCTCTAATGAACTTTTTAGCAACATCACTGTTCTTTCTTAAACCATTTTGTATCCACGATCTGCTTTTTTAACTCTTGGTAACATCACCGCCGCTTTTTTAATCATCTGTATCAGTGACCTGCTTTTTAACTCTTTTGTATGTAAGAAGTACTCCTTTTAATTGTCATGATTTTAAGTAATCAAACAATAAAGTCAAATTGAAAATTGTGTCTTTGGACCTGCAAGATGCATATTTATATATGTTGATTCACAGAGAATCCCAGTAGTTTCTGAGATTTTGCATCCGGGACAGACACTTCCAAGTTCAGGTGCTCCCCTTTGGACTTATGACATCACTTAGGATATTCATCAAGGTGCTAGTGCCTTTCGTAGGTGTGATCCATGCAAGAGAGAGATACAGGTCTTCACATATTTGGAAGACTGGCTAAACACTTCCTCTTACTTTAATGTTGGTCAGTACATGGAAGAGGTCTGCAACCCGCTGAATGATAATGGGTATCTGTTGAACATCAAGAAGTCCAATCTGGTGCCCACACAGGGTCTTCAATTTATAGACGCTCACCTGAGAACGGACCTGGGTTTTGTTGGCTTCTGGAGCAGAGTAAGGACAAATTGGTGTCAAGCCTCTCATTTCTTGCAATGTCAGTTCCAAAAGCCAAGCAGTGGTTGATGGTGCAACCTGCATTGAGCCACATTACATCTTTATCCTTCAGTCAATCACCTGCTAAGGATGTCAGATCCAAAGCCACAGGATTACAACCAGATGGTCCCAGTGTCTTCAGGAGCTTTTACTCCCTCAAGTCATGGCTGGATAGAGGGAAATTGAGCAGAAGTCTTCCTCTAGAAACTCCACCATTGCAGATATTCATGACAGATGTGAGTGGGGTGGGCTAGGGTTTTACCTTAGGAGAATGAGCTACCCACAGGGAATGGCCCTCGGATCAGAGGGTATGTCCTCGAACTGGAGGGAATGAAGGCGGTTTGGAAGGCTCTAGAATATTTTGCCCCAGTTCCAAAGGATCAGAGTATGCAAGTCAAGACAAACAACATGGTGGCCTTAGTCTACCTGAATCATCAAGTGGGATCACGAGTACTAGGATTAGGGGCCCTAGCCCTAGAGATAGGTTTGTGGGCAGAGAGACATCCCCTCGCTCTATTTGCATTGCATTTTCCGGGGAGGGAGAATGGACCTGTGGACCATCTCAGCAGGGTATTTCCCTCCTTGGGCATGATGTCATTGTCCCCGAGAGTGTTTTGTCAAATGGTGCAGGTTTTTGGGGAACTAGAGATAGATCTTTTTGCTTTCTGCAGTGTGGGATTTGGCCCTTTTTGGCAGGTTCACCCCTGAACTTTTTGCCTTGTCTGTAACCTGGTGTTGGTGATTTTAAGCCTCTGAGCACTTTCGTACTGTGGTCCAGTGGAAAGTGCGTGCGCTCTCTGTGTACTTGTGGTGAGATTGGCCTGCCCTCCCATAGGAATGCATGGGGGATTCCCTGATCAGTGTGTGTCAGTGGTAATTCCTGTTATGAGAGGAGCAGTATGGTCAAGTCTGGTATGTATGAAATTGTGTGAATAAATGCTGTGCAATGGTGTGCGCAGATTTATTGTGACTGGTGTAGAAATGCCACTTTTAGAAGTTGGCATTTATGTGTGCTCTGTGTCTGCCTGCCTGATGTGAATTGCATGTCTGGCTTGTGAGTGACAGGGGCTGGGAGGTGTGTGTGGCTCCAGGAGGGGCAGGGTGAGTCAGCGCAGGGCTGAATGGAGAGATCTCCATGTAGATGGGTGGGAGGAGTTGCACCTGGGACCTGAATAGGGCTGTGCCTTCCCTCCACAATGCTGGCTCCGCCCCCTGTGGTGCGTCTAATCCCTGAGCCCCCACCTGACAAAGGAGAGAGGAGCTGAGCAAAACAAAGTGCTCCAAAGCTCCCCTAAACCAGTTCTGACTGGTATCCCCAAGCCCTGTGTCACAAAGGAAAAGGGCATATAAATATAGGGGCTGTGACCCCATGAAGTTGTTCAGTCTTGGTGTGCTGTTCCTGCCGGGCCGTGCTGCTGCTGGGGCCTAGGGGGGGCTGCCATGAGGGCTTGCCTCCCTGGGCCCTGCATTGCCCCTTGATGCCTAAAGGCCTTTTGGGACCTTTTACCTTGCTTGTGATCTCCCAGGACATTTGCTGCCTTTGGCGCCCTGGGAGCGCTGAAATTGGGCTCCTGAAGGAGCACTGGAGCTCTGCAGCGCGCCGCTGCATATTGCCTGAGGGAATCCCCACTGGAGGGATTCCCCAGTGATGCTGCCGGGAGCGGGTGCCCACCCCGCATTATGGTGCCTTGGATAGCGGGAACCTACCCCGCTTTATTCTTATTTTATGCAGAGTAGCGGGAGCCCACCCCGCTTCCTATTTTAAATTGCGAGGGAGCCTATCCCTCATTACCGAGCAGAAATTGCTGCCGCGATACGCGGCCCGCCTGGTTGTGGGCGGGGCCGGCCGGACGGAAGCAGGAGAGAAGTGCGGCCGGAAGCTTGGCTGCGTGGTGAGGAGGATGGGAGCCTACCCCGCCTCCTCGAATGCCGATGAACAAGTCCCGGGTCCCAGGAGGGGGCCCGGGTGAAGCTAGGGGAAAAGGGAGCCTTGCGGGCTCCATTTCCGCCCCCCCTCCTCGTCTTGAAGGGAGGGAGGCGGGTTCGCCCGTCCGGAGCTGTGCAGGCTTCACGTTGAAGTCCCCGGGTCCCCGGAGGGGGCCCGGGTGAAGTGGAGAGGCCGCCGATGCCTGACGGGGCTCCCGTGGTGAAGAGGGAGCCCCGCGTGCAGCCACAGCGTTTCCGCCAGGAAGAGACGCCGCCGGAGTCTCTCAAGTGAGGGAGAAGCCCAGAGTACAGCCGCCAGAATCCCCCGAGAAGACCGGAGGAGTCCTGCCCCCAGTCGGTGAGTGGGGCTCCGTGGTGGTCCTTGGTGTCGGTGCCTGTGCAAGGCACAAAGTCTGAGCGGCCCCGCATGGCAGAGGGCCGCTCCTACGAGGGGGCATATTTGTGTTAAGAGGGCCCAGAAGGGCCCGTGCACCTTCCTGTGTTGGCCATTTGTCTACAGCTGCCCCGCTTGTGAGAGGGCAGCTGCAACAAGAGGGGCATTTTTGGAGAGAGCCCCAGTGGGGCCCCGACAGGCACACTCGTGCCAGGGCCCAGTTCTAGTCTTCTCAGCTGCACCTCACCAGCGCGGGCAACTGCTACGTTTTTACCCATTTGTTCAGAAGGCACAGTGAGTGCCAGGCCTTTATGTGATGTTCTCAGCTGCGCAGCACTTAGTGCCAGCTGCCACGTTTAGGCCATCAGTTCTTGGGGGCATGTTATGAGTTAGGAGTGGATGCACTCCTTTGCCCCATACTTTCCCAGCTGCGCAGCACTTAGTGCCAGCTGCTACGTTTAGGTCTGCGCAAGTGCGCACCCTTGACTCCTGTGCCCTGACTCTTGGACATAGGGCATTTGAGCCCCTTTTTGAGAGGGCCAGTGGCCCGGGGGACTGTTAGGTTTGTAGGGCGCCAGGCCCTAATGTGATTTATGCCTCTGCTATGGTTCTTTTTACTAGGAGGTTATGTGCTAATGCGAGTTATGTGGTGCTAGGAAATGTGATGCATTTACCATGATTTACGCACCCTGTTTTATGCCTCTAATGTACTGTCATGATTATGAGGTTTTGCATAATGTGTTTATGCTTGTGATTTTATTATTACCTAATGCGTTTAGGTTGTGAGTTATTCTCTACTGTGAGTTATGCCCCTAATGTGAGTTATGCTTAGGAGGTTCTGATCTAATGTGTTTAGGCTTATGAGGTTGGCGTATAAGGTATTTTGCGCCTAATGTGATACTGTGCATAATGTGGTTTATGTTACAGGATGATGCTGAGTACAGTGGTTACCAGTGATTACTGGTTGTACGTTTATGATATGTCCTACATTTATGATATGTTCACTAAGTGATGGTTCTGACAGTGGCCCACGTGGCCCTGTCATGTGCAAATAATCCCTTGTAGATATTGCCCAGTGCCAGTTGGCACCATGTGTATTATGTGATTACTATTCTAATGTGTTATGAGAATACAAGGGCTATTTTTGATATAACCTTGTGTGGAGTTCCTTTTTGTAGTGTGCCTGGGATGTTGTTGCTGTGCGTGTGCGCAAACGCTTTACACATTGCCTCCGGGATAAGCCTGACTGCTCGTGCCAAGCTACCAAGGGGGTGAGCAGGGGTTATCTTTGGCCTGTAACTCCCTCGCCCTGACTAGAGTGGTGGTCTCTGCCTGGCTTTGGCGCAAGCCTTAGCCAACCAGAGATCCCATTTCTAACATGCAGGAATGCACAGTTGTCCATATTTTGTGCTTGAACTCCTTGCCCTGGAGCATGGACGGTGGACATCTTTTCATTCCAGTGGCTGAGAGTGCTGATGTATACTTTTCCTCCTATCCTTCTAATTCCGAGGCTCCTCAGGAAAATCCAGGAGGACCAGGTAGAGGTGATCCTAGTGGTTCCAAAGTGGCTTTGCCGTACTTGTTTCATTCTTCTCCTCCATATGGTGTAGTGTGGGTGCTGCGCTCTGTTCCTGTATTCCTCAGGAGCTACTCCTCTTCACAGGGAACCCCAGCTTGCCTTCAGTTGGGGGTTTGACATTTGAGGGGGTGAACCTGTAGGTGACGGGATGCACAGCCAGGGTAGCAAGCCTTATTCAGCTGTCACGTCACCCAACGTTGAAATCATATCCCCATCATTAGAAACATTTTGAGAAATGGTGTGGAGAGAGGAATATCAAGCCTGTGTCAGGAGATCCCTCTTTAGTTTGGGATTTTTTGAAGCATGGGTTTGTTCTAAGACTCGGTCTCGACTTTAAGATCCCAGTGGGTTGAAATCAGAGCATTCAGAAAGCCCCAGTTGGAGTTGTAGGTGCCCTTAGTTTCAATACTACTGAGGAGCTAGTTCCCTCATGGGACTGCACACGTGGTACTGTGGGCTCTGCAGGCGGAACCATTCAAGCCTTTGGATAATGTTTACCGTAGTTTCTTATCCTACCAGGTGCTATTCTTGGTGGCCGTTTGTTAGGCAGAAGGATAGGAGAGTTGGGAGCTCTGCAGAGTTCTAATGCCCTTTTAAGATTTTACCCAGACACAGGTGCCCTCAGTTTTTAACTGTTCCTCTTTGCCTGAATACTGACCGAATCCCTCTTTTCCTGAGGAGGAGTTAGTCCATACGCTGGTTGTGAGAAGAGCATTGGGAATTTACTAGGACAAAGCCCTTTCGTAAGGGGCATTTTTTCTTTGTGGCCTTTACAGTGCTTAATTTGAGCCGGTCATTTCCAGTGCTCGGCACCAGCACTTAATTGTCAACACTGGCGCTTGTGACAGTCTGCTGCAAGGTCGAGCTGTCTGGATAATTTAGTGATGACCACAATCACAGATAATATTTAATTCAATAGTCATTGAAAATGACTATTATCTGCTGCCCAAGCCATTCTTATAGCTTTGGGGGGCTGAAATAGTCCGAATTGTCACACTTGTAGTAGTGTGAGGGTTAGTAGTTGTGTTGTTACTATCATTGGCAGTATGGCAGGGGAAATGTGTGGTGCAACCTGCAGTGGCATCCTGACGAGAGCCCTGGCAATTATGTTTTTTTACAAATTAAGCAGTGGGCCTTTGGTTCCTCGAGTAGAGGTCTGAGGCCATCAACTGCAATACTTAGTAGGTGGCTAAAGAACGCCAACAGGGTGGGGTATGAAAAACAAGGAGAGTGCTTTTCAAACCAGGTACAAGGGAGGTTGACAAGGGGTGTGTCAAATTTTTGTACAGCTTTGAAAAGTGCATTCGTGATGGACAAATACAATGAAGCAACCTGGATTTACGACGTTAATGAAGTATTTCAGACTGCAGTTGGTTAATTCTTCTTCTGCTTTTGGTTCATGTGCACTAGATGATGTGTGAGAATGAAAAAAGTGAATAAACTTCAATCCTGAACTGTATTTATATTTGTAGTTGTTCACTGGAGTTCTTGAATACTAGTCGTAGGCTTTGATAGCAGCCCAACCTGTAAGTACTGGACCAGGAAGACAGACACAGTCCATGTTTGCCATCCCACTTATCCCTTTTGTGAATTTCGGCATCAAGAGGGATGGATAGCTTGGGAACACAGGAAGTAGGAATGGTTTACATTGCAGGTAAGTTTTACTAACTTTACATCGTAGCACTTTACTTCGCAGGTATTTATTGCATTATTAAAATGCATTTTTATGTATATGTGTGTGTATATATATGTATATATACATGGTGGCTAGCACATGTCTATCCCCATGTGAATTTGTTAATGATTTTATTACAAGCTGGGAACTGATTATGTGAGAAAATGCAACTGTTTTTGTCTCACAAAGGGGGTAGATAAAATAGTACTAGGATTACAATTGAATTGTTTTGATGCAATGACTTTTTTGCATTCGATAAAGTATGTGCAATAAGTAGGCATAAGGGCTGCCTCTATATGTGTCTGGATCACTGGGTTTAGCCCCTGTTTTACCCTACCAAGACCTAACCCCATGTTGTTGTTTACACTTGGCTCAGACATTAACATGGTGGTTTGGTACTTGGGTTTACTTAGGCTTTTTTTGGGATGTTCTTGTCCGGCTTACTATTTTATACCACGATATGCAGACACATTGTTTGTGTGAACTATGGCATGCCATGCTCGACAACAATGCCACTATAGAGCAATGTATATAGCTTTAGAGCTATAGATGAACTATTTAAAACAAACATTATCTGTATGTATATGTATTGTCACTGGGTCCGTGAGGTTTTCACTTCCTAGTTCTCCTGCCTGACAACGAGAGTCGCCATTTTGAGGCAGTGCGCTCTCTAGTTGCTGGCAGCACTTTTGCATAAAGATGCGCGCTGCGCGGACGCGACGCTGGCGTGCCAAACGAACGCCTAAGGCAAGCCCGTCTGCGCCCGTCAGCGTCCCAGAAGCGGCTAGCGCTAGCCATGCTGCCCAGGTCGCTCTTCAGTGAGGAAACAGGTTGTGCTACACTAGCTACCAACTGCAGGCACTCCGCTTGCGCCCTTGCCCTTACTTTAGCAGCTGGGACTTGTCCATGTATCATGATCCAAGCTGTTTAACATGTGGCTTTGGGTTGGGATCTGGATTTGGGGACTTAGCCTGCCCCAGCCCTCTGGTCAGGGCAGGTAAGTCGTTGCCTTCAATTCATGCTGCCCTGATCAATTCCCGGTCGCTCAAGAAGCACCATCAAGATGTATTTGACCTCCTCACGGATAAGCCACTTGATCTCCTGTTTATTGCGGAGACATGGCTTGATGAATTCTCTAATCCCGCTCTTGCGATGGCTATCCCCGATGGGTATAGGGTCTCCAGAGCGGACCGTTCAGGGGGGGGAGGGGGAGGGGTGGCCATTATATATAGGGACTTGTGGGCCCTCAAGCGGGGTGAGGCTATGTCATGTAGAGATTGCGAAGTGTTGTATTTCAGTATTAGTTTCTCGGCACACTGAATCCTGGGAGGCTCTTTAATCTATAGGCCCCCGGGTCCGGCTGGGGCCTTCCTTAAGGCACTGGGAGATATTATTACTCCCCGGGCCCTTCGCTTCACCCATTATATTGTTCTTGGGGATCTAAACATTCACCTTGACCAGGTAGCTGCGGGGGATACTCTTGAATTCCTAGACACACTGAATCTTGCCCAACTTACCCAATGGGTGAGTCTCCCGACGCATCTTGGAGGACACATCCTCAACCCGGTTTGTTCAAACTTTCCCATTTTGGTCGAAGATCCACTTCCGGTTCCCTGGTCGGACCATTTCCTGACTTACTTCTCCTGGGAGATAGGTGGCATCACTCCCCCGCCACGGCCCAACTGCGAACCTGCCTTCGCCAAAATTGAGCTGCTTGTATTCAGCCAGGCCCTGGCGGCGTCCAGACCAGCCCCCACCAATGACCTTGAAGGCGAGCTTGCACGTTTTACAAGCTTGATCTCTAAGACAGTGGATTATTTATCCCCTGCCATCCCCCATAAGCACTACAGGGTTTCTCCCTCTAAACTGTGGTTCACACCCAATTTGAAGGTTTTAAAACAGGAGTGCAAGAAACTGGAGCGAGTGTGGCGGAAGGATTTTTGCCCTCTGGCTAAGCTCTTGCTTAGGACTAAACAAAAATTCTATTACAACGCCATTGCCAATGCTAAAAGCCTTCACTATTCGGCTTGTATCGACTCTGCCAGGAACAATACCAAGGAAATCTTTTCCATTGTTCAGAGCTTTATGGCGCCCAAAGCCCAACTGTGTCCGCTTCAATCCTCAAATGCCTGGTGTGACAATCTCTCAAGTTTTTTTATAGGAAAGATTTGCACGATTCAGGCTTCTTTTAGTTCCTGTAAAGAGGACGCCAATGCGCCCTTGGCATCAGGGGCCTTTCCTCTTCCTGACTCGCAATCCTTCCCTGCTTTTGATCCTATTGACCTGCCTAGTTCACTCAGAATTTTGAAGAGCCTGAAATCTGGCTCTCCCACACACCCATGTGCTGCCAGACTTCTACCCGACGTTGCAGAGACTGTCAACCCGGAAGTCAATAGACTCGTTAATATGTCTCTTTGCGAGGCTTATGTCCCGGCAGCCTGGAAGCAGGCAAAAATTCTTCCTTTATTAAAAAAGCCATCGCTTGATCCTACGAGCCCTGGAAGCTATTGTCCCATATCTCTCTTGCCCAGTGTGGCAAAGGTATGTGACTGACTGAATTCATTGAAAATGGTGGCCTATTGCACCCGGCCCAGTCAGGATTTAGGGCCTCGTATAGTACGGAGGTGGCGTTGGTGGAAGTGGTGGAGGCCATCCGTGACTGTTTGGATGCTGGCGGGAGGGCTGCCTTGATTTTGCTTGACCTCTCGGCAGCATTTGATGCTGTCCCTCATTCGCTGCTGCTTGCCCGACTTGCGGAGATTGGCATTTCTGGCACCGCTTGGGGCTGGCTTAAATCCTTTTTGGAGGGCCGGTCGCAACAGGTTTGGCTCCCCCCCTCCTCGTCCTCACCTCAGTGGGTATCTACGGAAGTCTCACAGGGGTCCGCCTTAAGCCCCCTCCTTTTTAACATCTATGTCACTCCCTTAGTCCGATTGGCGGAGGACATGGGGGCTAAAATTATTGCCTACGCGGACGACACCCAGCTCTTGTTCATGTGGGGGAAAAATGAGTGTTCCACCTTCTCTGCTAAGAACTGTCTGACCAAAGTTTTTCAGTGGCTGGCTTCTGCTCAACTTAAATGTAATGAGGAGAAATCCGAAATCCTTCTGTATGGAAAGTTCCCTCCTATGTTTCGTGAAACACTCTGGCCATCTGATTTCGCCATGCCAGCCTCAACGGGGCAACCCGCCAAAAATCTTGTTTGGTTTGAAGAGAATCTTACGTTAGCCACCCAGATTAAGAAACTAGCTGGGAATTGCTTTGGGCTACTCAAAACCCTTCGGAAATTGCTTCCACTTCTTCTTAGGGCCGCTAAAGAAACAGTTATCCGAGCCCTGATTCTATCCCGCTTGGATTATGCCAATGCTCTGTACGTTGCGATACAAAAGGGGATGATGGACGGAACGTTTGAGCCAATCAAACACTCACCCCCAGTCAACTGATCTGGGTTTAATCCATCATCATTCTTTAGCTCACTCCACCACCCCAGTTCAGACATGGCCAAATGCAAATCAGTCTGACCCTGTGCCTCATGGGAACAGTCCAGCCCGAACTGCCAAGCCAAGCCATGTCTTCCCTGGACCGGAAACAAGCATCCTAGGACCGGTTTCTGGTATTCCAGCCGTCATCTGCCAGGCTTGCTTGAATCCAGTGGCAAAGTGAGCAAGGGACCCACGTCTGGGCATACCCCCGCCAACTTAGGGCGAACAAAGCGATACAAAAGGGGATGATGGACGGAACGTTTGAGCCAATCAAAAACTCACCCCCAGTCAACTGATCTGGGTTTAATCCATCATCATTCTTTAGCTCACTCCACCACCCCAGTTCAGACATGGCCATATGCAAATCAGTCTGACCCTGTGCCTCATGGGAACAGTCCAGCCCGAACTGCCAAGCCATGTCTTCCCTGGACCGGAAACAAGCATCCTAGGACCGGTTTCTGGCATTCCAGCCGTCATCAGCCAGGCTTGCTTGAATCCCGTGGCAAAGTGAGCAAGGGACCCCCGTCTGGGCATACCCCCGCCAACTTAGGGAGAACAAGCGATACTAAAGGGGATGATGGACGGAACGTTTGAGCCAATCAAACACTCACCCCCAGTCAACTGATCTGGGTTTAATCCATCATCATTCTTTAGCTCACTCCACCACCCCAGTTCAGACATGGCCATATGCAAATCAGTCTGACCCTGTGCCTCATGGGAACAGTCCAGCCCGAACTGCCAAGCCATGTCTTCCCTGGACCGGAAACAAGCATCCTAGGACCGGTTTCTGGCATTCCAGCCGTCATCAGCCAGGCTTGCTTGAATCCAGTGGCAAAGTGAGCAAGGGACCCACGTCTGGGCATACCCCCGCCAACTTAGGGCGAACAAAGTGATACAAAAGGGGATGATGGACGGAACATTTGAGCCAATCAAACACTCACCCCCAGTCAACTGATCTGGGTTTAATTCATCATCATTCTTTAGCTCACTCCACCACCCCAGTTCAGACATGGCCATATGCAAATCAGTCTGACCCTGTGCCTCATGGGAACAGTCCAGCCCGAACTGCCAAGCCATGTCTTCCCTGGACCGGAAACAAGCATCCTAGGACCGGTTTCTGGCATTCCAGCAGTCATCAGCCAGGCTTGCTTGAATCCAGTGGCAAAGTGAGCAAGGGACCCACGTCTGGGCATACCCCGCCAACTTAGGGCGAACAAAGCGATACAAAGGGGATGATGGACGGAACGTTTGAGCCAATCAAACACTCACCCCCAGTCAACTGATCTGGGTTTAATCCATCATCATTCTTTAGCTCACTCCACCACCCCAGTTCAGACATGGCCATATGCAAATCAGTCTGACCCTGTGCCTCATGGGAACAGTCCAGCCCGAACTGCCAAGCCATGTCTTCCCTGGACCGGAAACAAGCATCCTAGGACCGGTTTCTGGCATTCCAGCCGTCATCAGCCAGGCTTGCTTGAATCCAGTGGCAAAGTGAGCAAGGGACCCACGTCTGGGCATACCCCGCCAACTTAGGGCGAACAAAGCGATACAAAAGGGGATGATGGACGGAACGTTTGAGCCAATCAAACACTCACCCCCAGTCAACTGATCTGGGTTTAATCCATCATCATTCTTTAGCTCACTCCACCACCCAAGTTCAGACATTGCCATATGCAAATCAGTCTGACCCTGTGCCTCATGGGAACAGTCCAGCCCGAACTGCCAAGCCATGTCTTCCCTGGACCGGAAACAAGCATCCTAGGACCGGTTTCTGGCATTCCAGCCGTCATCAGCCAGGCTTGCTTGAATCCAGTGGCAAAGTGAGCAAGGGACCCACGTCTGGGCATACCCCGCCAACTTAGGGCGAACAAGCGATACAAAAGGGGATGATGGACGGAACGTTTGAGCCAATCAAACACTCACCCCCAGTCAACTGATCTGGGTTTAATCCATCATCATTCTTTAGCTCACTCCACCACCCCAGTTCAGACATGGCCATATGCAAATCAGTCTGACCCTGTGCCTCATGGGAACAGTCCAGCCCGAACTGCCAAGCCATGTCTTCCCTGGACCGGAAACAAGCATCCTAGGACCGGTTTCTGGCATTCCAGCCGTCATCAGCCAGGCTTGCTTGAATCCAGTGGCAAAGTGAGCAAGGGACCCACGTCTGGGCATACCCCCGCCAACTTAGGGCGAACAAAGCCCTAAGTTGGCGGGGGTATGCCCAGACGTGGGTCCCTTGCTCAGTTCTGGCTGGACTGTTCCCATGAGGCACAGGGTCAGACTGATTTGCATATGGCCATGTCTGAACTGGGGTGGTGGAGTGAGCTAAAGAATGATGATGGATTAAACCCAGATCAGTTGACTGGGGGTGAGTGTTTGATTGGCTCAAACGTTCCGTCCATCATCCCTTTGTATCGCTTTGGTCGCCCTAAGTTGGCGGGGTATGCCCAGACGTGAGTCCCTTGCTCACTTTGCCACTGGATTCAAGCAAGCCTGGCTGATGACGGCTGAAATGCCAGAAACCGGTCCTAGGATGCTTGTTTCGGTCCAGGAAGACATGGCTTGGCAGTTCGGGCTGGACTGTTCCCATGAGGCACAGGGTCAGACTGATTTGCATATGGCCATGTCTGAACTGGGGTGGTGGAGTGAGCTAAAGAATGATGATGGATTAAACCCAGATCAGTTGACTGGGGGTGAGTGTTTGATTGGCTCAAACGTTCCGTCCATCATCCCCTTTGTATCGCTTAGTCGCCCTAAGTTGGCGGGGTATGCCCAGACGTGAGTCCCTGCTCACTTTGCCACAGGATTCAAGCAAGCCTGGCTGATGACGGCTGAAATGCCAGAAACCGGTCCTAGGATGCTTGTTTCCGGTCCAGGGAAGACATGGCTTGGCAGTTCGGGCTGGACTGTTCCCATGAGGCACAGAGTCAGACTGATTTGCATATGGCCATGTCTGAACTGGGGTGGTGGAGTGAGCTAAAGAATGATGATGGATTAAACCCAGATCAGTTGACTGGGGTGAGTGTTTGATTGGCTCAAACGTTCCGTCCATCATCCCCTTTGTATCGCTTTGGTCGCCCTAAGTTGGCGGGGTATGCCCAGGCGTGGATCCCTTGCTCACTTTGCCACTGGATTCAAGCAAGCCTGGCTGATGACGGCTGAAATGCCAGAAACCGGTCCTAGGATGCTTGTTTCCGGTCCAGGGAAGACATGGCTTGGCAGTTCGGGCTGGACTGTTCCCATGAGGCACAGGGTCAGACTGATTTGCATATGGCCATGTCTGAACTGGGGTGGTGGAGTGAGCTAAAGAATGATGATGGATTAAACCCAGATCAGTTGACTGGGGGTGAGTGTTTGATTGGCTCAAACGTTCTGTCCATCATCCCCTTTTGTATCGCAATGCTCTGTACGTTGGCATCCCTGGATACCTGCTCAACAAATTGCAGGTCGTTCAGAATGCGGCAGCCAAGCTCCTCCTTAATGTCCCCGTCAGATGCAGTGTGAGACAGCATCTGCGAGCCCTTCACTGGCTGCCCGTTGCTGAACGGGTCAAATTCAAGTCCTTAGTTATAGCTCATCGCGCTCTGCATGCCTTTGGCCCAATTTATTTACAAAAGCGTTTCTCTTTTTATACACCTACCAGACATCTGCATTCCTCCGCACAACTTTTGGCTCATGTTCCTCGCTTTCGGAGGCAAAGGTTGGGGGGCAGCTCCCTTGCCTTGAAAGTGGCCCTAGCCTGGAATTCGCTGCCGGTCGCTCTGCGGAGCATTCAGGACCCCACTTTGTTTAAGAAAAGCCTGAAAACATTTTTCTTTGTTTAATCTGATCTCTGCACCCCTCTAAGGTTCGCGCCGGGACACTCCTTGGAGTATCCGTGCGCGTTATAAATAAAAATAACATAACATAACATATCGGAAATGACTTGTGAGAGGTGAAACTTCAAGTGGGTCCTGATGCCCTTTTCCCTCATCAATGATTATAAAAATCATTTTACACTCAAAGCTTCTGCACATATAGTGTGCCCTATGGCACATTTTCATGTCTATTTGTTTTAATTAAAGATATTTATCTAAAACCAGGAAGCAATGGGTTACATTTCTGCATTATGGTAAGATAACATCAAACAGGCCTCCTGATTATAGGAAGAGTTGTTTCTTTGTTTAAATGTACTTGTTACTTGGAATCTGTCAGGAAGTAAACAGTGTTTTTCTGTGTTAGTTTTGCTGTACTGTGGTAATAAACTTGAAATTGACCTTTTCACTGTAGTGATAGATTTGTGACAGCGAGTTTATTAGTGCAGTTGTTTTAAATAAGATGTGTTATAAGGCTACATTATTTTAACTTAAATAGCACATATACAACATCATGCGGAAGGCTACCATCACAAAGAGAGATTGATATGTGATACCTACATCTTTCAGACGTAATGAGTCATTTATAAGCTGGAGGCAGGGACATATGATGATTCACGCAAGCGAGGAGTGTCATGAACACATGAAAGTGCATAACAGCAAAGAAAGCACAACTTAAGCACTGCCTACCAGCTCGCATGTGAGTGGAAACTGATACTGCAATGGAAATCCGGCAGCACAACAAGGCTGTGGACAGTATCACAAGTGCAGTGTTCATGAAGATACTTCATACCTGATGACACCTACAGACAAGGGCAGTGAGGTGTGACAATGGTGCACACACTAGAATATGAAACAACAATACATGTACTATTGTGACCCTCACAAGCATGATCCGTTGTGGGCGGTGTACTTGTTCTGTGAACCTTGGACCATATAGAATACCAACAGAAGACATGTCCTAACACAGGAAAGGGGAATTTACGCTGCACACCTTCTGGCCGGTCGAGGTGCTCAAAGTTCGCTCGTTTCACCCCATCGCAGCACAGGGGCTTGGTTATGTTGTTATGCTATGCGTATTTGTATAGCGCATTATGACCCAGAAGGTATCCTTGCGCTGTGCTGGTGTGTGAGGCTAGACCCGGAAGCAGGGATAGGACTTACTCAAAGAGCCAGGTCTTCAGCTTCTTACGGAACTCGAGTAGCGACAGGAGGCTCTGATGAGCAGCGGGAGGCGAATCCATGCTTTAGGAGCGATGTAGGAGAAGGCGTAGGAAACGGAAATCAAGAAACAAAATGAGCAGTCGTGAGGTGCTGAGAGAACTAGTGGCGGGAGGTCACTGCGGTGACTTGCTGGGTCTTCCTGTGGTTGAGTTTATGGCATTTGTCAGTCTTTGGTGACTCTTGCAGCTTGTGCTGTTCTGTATAGAGCTTAGTTCTGCCCAAGGGGCATTAGAAAGGGCAAAGAGTTAGGATATGCCCCTGCCCAGAGTAAACAGTGGGTGGGATGATTAAGGATGGAAACTTCGAGGTACAGTTCGGTTGAAAAGGGTAAATAAGGGTTTAACAAGAACTTTCAAGGTCAGACAGGTGGGGAGAACTAAGAAAGGTATAGCAGGTCCTCAAGGGCTCAGTCTTACCAGGCATCTCACTCTCACTTATCAAATAAAGCCTTGGTGGTTTGATATCATATATTGCAGATCTGAACAGGAAGAGAAAGGAAGAACACAACATTGGGGCCAGTGGCTACCGTCCAGCTCAAGCTGCGAAGGGATAAATCATGACAAGCATTTGCGAGACCGGATATTAGATGACTACGGGCTATCTTGATAGAGTTTGTAATCTTCAGAAGAGTTTGGACAGCCTGGGAATTTGCCCAGCAGGGGAATTATAAACTCTGGGAGTAGACTGTGTCTGGGAGTCACAGGTATTGGTCCTTACTTGTGAATTATGGCACATCATGGATGATTCCATATGAATAACTCAGAGCTTTAGGGCTCCAGCTGGCAGTGACTCCTCTGTGACGCTCCTAGATGGGCGGAAAGGTAGTTAACTTAAGCTACATGATTTTCATAAGAGGCTAAAATTGGATCTGTACAGAGCCTGAGTATGCAGGGGGGCTGGGCATGTGGTTCCCGTAAGGAAGTACACAGGCATGGCAGAGGACGCTAGATGGGAGAAGAGAAACAGTGGAGGGGGTAGCTCAGTGGAGGGATGCCACATGGGGCATCGGGCACTATCTTTCCCATTAACTAACCAATCTCCACCGATCAGCAACTGTTCAACTATCAGCGCCCCACTGGTCTAGGACATACTTCCCTACTGCCTCTTCTCCTTGCCCCAACACATTAGAGTGATCTTAAGGCTCACCATCCTCAGCGGGCGGCAAAATCTGCTCGTGGTAAAGCAGCATCTTCTGCTCTTCCTCTCTGTTTTTTATTTCCCGGAGTGTTGAATAGCACAAACTTGACCGGAAGGTATCGGGTATCAGAGCGCTTTACATGAGAACCAGTTGTGTTACACAAGGACACATTCATTTTTGTTAGGCACGGGCAAATTAAGTGATTTGCCCAGAATCACAGGATGTTGAGCGTCATTGCTGAGACTCGAACCCGGTTCCCCAGATTTGAGATCGGCCACCCAAGCCTTTAGGCCACATCCTCTCCCCAGCAATGGTAACTCTCGCTTGAGGTTACTCAGTGATTCTGTCTCTTGATCCCCTCACTGGCTTTGGGCAGATGCCATGATGGTGGGCTACCTGTCCCTGAGTTAAGCCTTTGCCTCACTACATCAGCAAGGCAGATGTTGTGGATGGCCTGGTTTCCAACATCATATTTTAACTGGTGTGGACGGTGGAATTCTGGGAAGCCGTGGGCTGGCAGGGTGGGCCTTTTATTCTGTGTTTCCATGATTGTGGCTCTGGCCCCTTCATACCCCAGGCACCCAGGAGAGTGAAGCTGCAGAAGGGCTAGTGGATGAACTAGCTTCTCTAGGCAACTGCTTCCACTCCACCAGTGGCGGCTGGTGGATTATTAAAGTGGTGAGCCCAAAAGCACTACCCAGCACTCTGCCTTGGATCTAGCTGCCAACCCCCGGGTGTGATTTTCACATCGTACACAAGCAGACACGCACACACACACACACACAGTTGCAGGCATGCACACAGAGACGTTCACACATTCGCACTCTCCAGCACACAAACACATACTTACACTTTTAAACACAAAAACTTACCTAGGCAGGCCCGAAATCCTGCAGCAGGAAGGGGCACACCCACAAGCTTCCACCCAATCAGAAGCTGGAATAGGGGTGAAGGTGCCGAGGGAGACCTTGTTTCTCCATTCCAGCTTCTGTTTGGGCAAGAGGGCTTGTGATTAACAAGCCCTGAATCTCCAGTATCTGACATGCAGCACTGCGTTATGCTAGTGCAGCATGTCAGATTTGTATTGTGCATGTGTGAGGCCGGGCTGTAGCATCCCCTGCCTGACACATGCACAGTACATCTGGTGGAGCCCTCTTCTGTTGGCAAGGTAATATTACAGCTTTTACATGCAAACAAACAATCCGTGAGATAATTTGCTTTTGTATGAAAGCTGTAATATGCCAAGCAGCAGTGGCAGACGGAGGCTGTGGGTGGATGCCCTGGCGCCCCCTAGGGGCAGCAGCGGCTACACTCCACCACTATCTTCCAGAGCTCCCAGAGGGGAGTGTGATTTGGGCAGAGAAACCCTCGTTGGCAGTCCTTTAGCTCTCAATTAAAGATGAAGATTGATCTAGAGAAAGGTGAGTAAGACCTGGCATTAGGTATTGGAACAGAGCCGAGCAATGTCTTGCCAGAAGAAAATCCAAAGGTACGTCTGATCGCAAGGAGCACAATTAAGAATAAAATTGAAGCAAATGGCGACAAACGCAATGAACAATAAGAGAGTGAATATATTGCGACTCATACTTCACTCCGTTAAGGCCTCTTTTATATATGGTTCAAACAAAAACTGACATTGCAGGAAAAGCCTCAACTAAATTATGAATTTGGAATCTCAGATTGCAACCCGGAACAGATTACCATCTTGGAAAGAGAACTTCATAAGCTTGGCCACTGCCCTTTAAGACATGGCGGAAAGAAGAATCTGTTTGACATCGTTCCTCTAATGCAGGACTCTGCAGCCCAACTGCGCCGTTCTCCACCGGTGCTCCAAGCAAATTGTGGCGCACCCTTCTGGGTGACCACAATCACAAAACATTAGTGTGGTCTAGGCCCTGAGGATGAATAGCCGTGCCCCGAGTGCAGGGTCCAGAGTCATGCTGCATGACCACGATAGGCACTCCGACTTCTTCATAACACACGCCACCTTAGGTACCTACCAGTGTGAATGTAACAGAAGGGAAATTGACGACCAGTGGTTCCGCTTGGAGTTCTAGATGCAGCTTTTTTTTAACTAAACCAATTGCCCCTAAAGTGGCACACTGACTATTTAATGATGATCTTGTAGGATGCAATAGCCCACTTCAGCTCCAGACATTTTCCAAACATGACCACATGCACGCCTTTGTGGGTGATATCCACTAAGATAAACCACACCATTATATATGGGTAGCCTTGGGCATGCTCCTGTGGAGTCTAACATCCAGCACCTCATGCACAGGCAGTGTTTAGGGTCCTAGTGAAGCTGGTGTTATGTCAGGGTGCAGTTGCAAGCCAGAATATCAATATCAACAGTTCTGTCTGATGTAAATATTGTGGCCAAATTATCAAAAATATTGCTGATTTGTGTGTCCATTTTCTGTTATTAACTCAAATGGGGGAGATATAGTGCTCTATATTTTCCTCAGACAATATTTATGCCACGACATCGGGTACCACTTCCGTAGCACATTACTTTACGCCACATCAACCTATGTCGTATCATGCCATGTTATGCAAATTTTGGAAAGTTCAGAAATTGCCAAATAATAGACTCTTTGGCTTTGCTGTGTTATTGATTCCTGTTGGCCCTGCAGTCACTCACCTCCCCATGCCGTCAGCCTCACAGTGTCTTACTTTTTGGTGCTGGCAGATGTTGTCAAGTGTGCAGTGCCAGATGTGTTGTCTATGACACTAAGGATGTTGGTGATGCTGGAGCTCTTGGTAGTGACCAAGACTTTGCAGCACAAGATCACTCTCTGACTAAGTACCACTTGGTTGTTATTGCTCCTCAGTTCGAAGCAGGTTGCACATTTACATGATATTGTTCACTGGTAAGTCTTCATCAAATGGCGTTATAAGTGTGCTTGGACATATGTCATGACCTAGCAGATGGGCAGTGATTACCCCATTGCAGGAAGTGCCTATTTTGCTGCAGCTACTTAGGGGCATGAGGCATAAAATTAGTATGTCTTAAACTCATGAAACGCCCACAAATCATCTTGCTGTCTATATAATGTGTCAAAAAAATTGTACACATCCATGGATGGAAATCTTGCCATGATGTTCAATGCACAAGGTGTTATCAAATGCATTTTATCAACGCTCAAGCAATTGGTAGCTGGCAAGGCCATCATTGGTAGCTACTACACTGCTATGTCATCTCCATTCAGAAATAAACTAGAGTTATCAGATGACTCTGTGATTTATGTCCTTGGTTATTATTTAACATCCCACTGCAGTCTGGGAGTTGTAGTCCTGATTGACTACAGTTGGACTCTTTCGACTGAAGAAGAAGATGAGAATGATGTGTTAAGGACGTCTTATGACTAGAAGCAGATCTCTTGTCAATGTGGAGCCATCTGCTCACCTTAAGACAAGCCGTGTCAATACCTCTAGCAGCTCTCACTTCAATGCCTTGCCCTTGATTCATGGTAACTCATCATTGGTGAAGAATTTACATCCCATAGACAACTTCTCCCATCAGAACAAGATAACCAAGGTGTGCATCCTGAATACTGACACCTCAAAATCGATGGGACACAATGTCGAAGACAGAATATTCCAAAAAATGATTGACAGGTAAGTAAGTCTACATTTTATGTACAGTGCATAGATCTTTAAGGTATGTAGATGTGGACTTAGGAATAGTTACTTTATACTTTCCTATATGCACTGACTTTTTGATATTTTGTCCCTCAATAGTCTTGTACCATAATAATGAGGTAGTGATATACAGTAGTTCAGTCGATAACCAAGAGAGTAATTTAATTAAAGGATTCAGGGGATAGCTAGGAAAGGGTGAAAATTGCTGTTTATGTTTATATAAAATGTTTTATCTGGTTAAAAACTGCTTTTTTCTCCATTTTAACCTTGACATAGTCACTATTCGCTCTTCAAAAATTAACAGAAACCAAAACTGTGAGAAGGAAAAAGAGAAAAGATTTGTCTGGTCTGGTGGAAATTCCAGTTAACTAGTTACAAATTGTTTTTGCTGCTCCCAGCTGCTGTCATATGGGGTTTGGGCATCTGATGAACTTCTATGGAGAAAATTCTAGTTGAAGCTGCAAAATGGTTTCTAATGCCATGAATTAATTTTTATTGGAGTCTATTGGTTTCAGATGGTATTTTGATGTAACCAGTAAAACTTTCCAGTGGAAATATATGGTCAAAAAATCACGCGAGCGGCTAGATTCAGTAGTAACCATGTGTAAATGGTCAACTGGAATTCCCGCCAGCATGATTCCCCCCATGTGATGTCATTTGGACCCAGAGCTGTCTTTAATACTTTGTGAATGGTTTCATCAGTGAGTGATGAGCTACAATAAATACTTTAACACAGAACTTTACCAGCATTTGACATAAAATCATGGCCCTGATTTCTTTTCGAGTGCAAGAATTTGCAGAACACAACAATGGCAGGTCTTCCTGACATTTGTATCACATAAATTGCATCTGAAATGATGCTCATCCAGGCAGTACTGACACTTCCCTTGATTGCAGACAGATTACAGGGTTTTGTGCTCTCTCCTGCTCTGCACATATGCTAATCATTGGCAAGTGTATTCACCTTAATGAAAACATGCACAGAGTTAATCTACTGACAAACAGAGGCTTCCCTGACAGCAGAACAACTACTCGGCTCGCAAAAAGCCTCTAGGTGGGAGGTTTCACGCAGAGCTTTGGAATGAAGTGGAAATTGCTTGTAAAGGTACAAATGCATTCTGCTCCTTGGGACATAAATTTAAAGATGCCTGCCTGATCAACCTTTATTACAAATAAGGCTTCCAGTGTCTTCCAGACTCTCCGGGGGGGTCAGCCTTCTGTGTGGGCCAGCCTCAACAACCTTTTTTTATATATGTTTGTCCTTACAGGGGGCACAGTAAAGAATGGGCATAAGGTCTGGATGGAGGCTATTTCAAGTAATGGGGTCCAACACCATAAAACATCTTCCTCCTACTCTTTGTTTGCACACTTTTGGGATATTCATGTTTTTGGAGCCGACACCTGCTCCTCTATGCGTGTAGTTCACAATTCTATCCTGCGTCGGTGGGGATGAGGGAATTTGGAATGAGTGTCCTGTGTACTATGCATGAACGATTGAACCTCACCGTTGCCACTGGGTGTGATATCTTCCAGGAGTGGGCTGGGAATATCCAATCTAACATACGGATAGTTCACAATATCATGACCAGAATATCGAGGGACAAATATCAAAAGGAACCTTTCTGTATACTTTCTACACCTAACTCCAAATACACGTACCTTGGTGATATACATATCTTCCAGGTATGTAGATGTGGAGATAAGAATAGTAGACCGCAGCCCTCATCCTGCTGGACCTCTCCGCCGCCTTCGACACTGTCTGCCACTGCACTCTACGCGCACGCCTCCACGACGCAGGGATCCGAGACAAGGCACTGGAATGGACCACCTCCTTCCTCGACGGCAGAACCCAGAGAGTCCACCTCCCACCTTTCCGATCCGAAGCCTCCGAGATCATCTGCGGCGTACCCCAGGGATCTTCCCTCAGCCCAACACTGTTCAACATCTACATGGCCCCACTCGCACGCATCGCCAGACAGCACGACCTCAACATTATCTCCTACGCCGACGACACTCAACTGATCCTCTCCCTCACCAAGGACCCCCTCGCCGCCAAATCCAATCTCCATGAAGGAATGAAGGCCGTCGCCGATTGGATGAAGATCAGCCGACTAAAGCTGAACACGGCCAAGACAGAGGTCCTCATCCTCGGCTCCAACCCCTCAGCCTGGGACGACTCCTGGTGGCCAACGACGCTGGGAGCAGCCCCGACACCCACTGACCACGCACGCAACCTGGGAGTCATCCTCGACTCAACGCTCTCCATGGCCAAGCAAGTCAACGCAGTCTCCTCCTCCTGCTTCAACACCCTCCGCATGCTTCGCAAGATCTACAGGTGGATCCCGACAGATACAAGAAGAACAGTCACCCAGGCCCTCGTCAGTAGCAGACTTGACTATGGGAACGCCCTCTACGCGGGAGCCCCGGCCAAGCTCATCAAGCGACTTCAACGCATACAAAACGCCTCCGCACGCCTGATCCTCGACGTACCACGCCACAGCCACATCACCCCCCACCTGAGGAACCTGCACTGGCTCCCCGTCGACAGGAGAATCTCCTTCAAACTCCTCATCCACGCACACAAGGCACTCCACTAGACTGGCCCAGCCTACCTCAACAGACGACTCTTCTTCTACGTCCCCAACCGCCAGCTCCGCTCCGCCGACGTCTCCCTCGCATTCGAAGAACAACCACCGGCGGCAGATCCTTCTCACACCTCGCCGCCAAGACCTGGAACACCCTTCCACTAAGCCTACGACAGACCCAAGACCTGCTGACCTTCAGGAGGCTACTCAAGACCTGGGTGTTCGACCAGTAGCAGCACCCCCCACCCCCTTTTTCTCTCCCCAGCGCCTTGAGACCCTCGCGGGTAAGTAGTGCGCTCTACAAATTCTGTGATTGATTGATTGATTAAGTTCTTATCTCCCTCTATGCACTTAAATGTTCAATATTTTGTACCTAAGTATTATGGTCATGATATTGTGCCCTGTTGATATTTGGGATTTGATATTCCCTACCACAATCATTCACATGGATGAAGATGCACAATGACTTGTTCCTCCCTATTTGCACCCACTATACCTGCTGGAGGCCATGAGATGATGGCTGTTAGGATGGTGGGCTGCACGCCGGCTGAAAACAAGGACAGCACATTGCAGAACCGGCTCTTAGGAAGAGCCAAGGCGCTACACTTGGCTGGCCAATAAATGAACATTTTTTACATACTTGGTCACAGTCAGGGGCAGGCACCGCACGATAAAGGCCTAAAGTCTACCATCATATATTCTCGTGGTCAGCCAATCACAACCCATTTTACAATGGGGGAATTCTATGGTACTCTGGTTGGAAATAATTCTGCTGCTGCCTCCCTCCAGGCATGATTTCACAGTGGTGTTTGATAAGCATTCAATTCTTGGATTGTTACTAATCAAAGCAAGGGAGAACAGTAATAGTAATCACAGCGCACCCCGACCGGTTTCATCACACAAGAGATGGCACGAGTGAAGGTAAATACCTGTCGGCGTCTCACTACTCAAGTGACAAGAGTGGTATGCAAAAAAATGCCTACAAGAGCTGCACTACAGAAGCAGTCACAGGGATATGAAGGACAACCACCCCCGAGAGCTGCACTGCAGAAGCAGTCACAGGGGTACGCAGGACAACCACCCCCAAGAGTTGCTCTGCAGAAGCAGTCACAGGGGTATGAAGGACAACCACCCCCGGAAGCTGCACCGCAGAAGCAGACTCAGGGGTATGAAGGACAACCAGCCCCAAGAGCTGCACCACAGAAGCAGTCACAGGGGTATGAAGGAAAACCACCCCCGAGAGCTGCACTACAGAAGCAGTCACAGGAGTATGAAGGACAACCAGCCCAGAGAGCTGCAGTACAGAAGCAGTCACAGGGGTACGCAGGACAACCACCCCCAGTAGTTGCTCTGCAGAAGCAGTCACAGGGGTATGAAGGACAACCACCTCTGAGAGCTGCACTGCAGAAGCAGTCACAGGGCTATGAAGGACAACCGCCCCCAAGAGCTGCACTACAGAAGCAGGCACAGGCGCATGATGGACAACCACCCCCAGGAGCTGCACTACAGAAGCAGTCACAGGGGTATGAAGGACCCACCCCCGAGGTCTGCACTGCAGAAGCAGTCACAGTGGTATGAAGGACAACCACACCTGAGAGCTGCACTGCAGAAGCAGTCACAGGGGTTTGAAGGACAACCATCTCCAAGAGCTGCACTACAGAAGCAGTCGCAGGGGTATGAAGGACAACCGGCCCCGAGAGCTGCACTTCAGAAGCAGCCACAGAGGTATGCAGGACAATCGCCCCCAGTCGCACCACCCCCAAGAGCTGCACTGCAGAAGCAGTCACAGGAGTATGAAGGACAACCAGTCCAGAGAGCTGCACTACAGAAGCAGTCACAGGGGTATGAAGGACAACCACCTCTGAGAGCTGCACTACAGAAGCAGTCACAGGGGTATGAAGGAAAACCACCCCCGAGAGCTGCACTACAGAAGCAGTCACAGTAGTATGAAGGACAACCAGTCCAGAGAGCTGCACTACAGAAGCAGTCACAGGGGTATGAAGGAAAACCACCCCCGAGAGCTGCACTACAGAAGCAGTCACAGGGGTATGAAGGACAACCACCCCCAAGAGCTGCACTGCAGAAGCAGTCACAGGGGTATGAAGGACAACCACCTCTGAGAGCTGCACTACAGAAGCAGTCACAGGAGTATGAAGGACAACCAGTCCAGAGAGCTGCACTACAGAAGCAGTCACAGGGGTATGAAGGAAAACCACCCCCGAGAGCTGCACTACAGAAGCAGTCACAGGAGTATGAAGGACAACCAGTCCAGAGAGCTGCACTACAGAAGCAGTCACAGGGGTACGCAGGACAACCACCCCCAGTAGTTGCTCTGCAGAAGCAGTCACAGGGGTATGAAGGAAAACCACCCCGAGAGCTGCACTACAGAAGCAGTCACAGTAGTATGAAGGACAACCAGTCCAGAGAGCTGCACTACAGAAGCAGTCACAGGGGTATGAAGGAAAACCACCCCCGAGAGCTGCACTACAGAAGCAGTCACAGGGGTATGAAGGAAAACCACCCCCGAGAGCTGCACTACAGAAGCAGTCACAGGAGTATGAAGGACAACCAGTCCAGAGAGCTGCACTACAGAAGCAGTCACAGGGGTATGAAGGAAAACCACCCCCGAGAGCTGCACTACAGAAGCAGTCACAGGAGTATGAAGGACAACCACCCCCAAGAGCTGCACTGCAGAAGCAGTCACAGGGGTATGAAGGACAACCACCTCTGAGAGCTGCACTACAGAAGCAGTCACAGGAGTATAAAGGACAACCAGTCCAGAGAGCTGCACTACAGAAGCAGTCACAGGGGTATGGAGGACAACCACCCCGAGAGCTGCACTGCAGAAGCAGTCACAGGAGTATGAAGGACAACCAGTCCAGAGAGCTGCACTACAGAAGCAGTCACAGGGGTATGGAGGACAACCACCCCCGAGAGCTGCACTGCAGAAGCAGTCACAGGAGTATGAAGGACAACCAGTCCAGAGAGCTGCACTACAGAAGCAGTCACAGGGGTATGGAGGACAGCCACCTCTGAGAGCTGCACTACAGAAGCAGTCACAGGGGTACGCAGGACAACCACCCCCAAGAGTTGCTCTGCAGAAGCAGTCACAGGGGTATGAAGGACAACCACCTCTGAGAGCTGCCCTACAGAAGCAGGCACAGGTGTATGCAGGACAACCACCCCCAAGAGCTGCACTGCAGAAGCAGGCACAGGTGTATGCAGGACAACCACCCCCAAGAGCAGCACTACAGAAGCAGGCACAGGCGCATGATGGACAACCACCCCCAGGAGCTGCACTACAGAAGCAGTCACAGGAGTATGAAGGACAACCAGTCCAGAGAGCTGCACTACAGAAGCAGTCACAGGGGTACGCAGGACAACCACCCCCAGTAGTTGCTCTGCAGAAGCAGTCACAGGGGTATGAAGGAAAACCACCCCGAGAGCTGCACTACAGAAGCAGTCACAGTAGTATGAAGGACAACCAGTCCAGAGAGCTGCACTACAGAAGCAGTCACAGGGGTATGAAGGAAAACCACCCCCGAGAGCTGCACTACAGAAGCAGTCACAGGGGTATGAAGGAAAACCACCCCCGAGAGCTGCACTACAGAAGCAGTCACAGGAGTATGAAGGACAACCAGTCCAGAGAGCTGCACTACAGAAGCAGTCACAGGGGTATGAAGGAAAACCACCCCCGAGAGCTGCACTACAGAAGCAGTCACAGGAGTATGAAGGACAACCACCCCCAAGAGCTGCACTGCAGAAGCAGTCACAGGGGTATGAAGGACAACCACCTCTGAGAGCTGCACTACAGAAGCAGTCACAGGAGTATAAAGGACAACCAGTCCAGAGAGCTGCACTACAGAAGCAGTCACAGGGGTATGGAGGACAACCACCCCCGAGAGCTGCACTGCAGAAGCAGTCACAGGAGTATGAAGGACAACCAGTCCAGAGAGCTGCACTACAGAAGCAGTCACAGGGGTATGGAGGACAACCACCCCCGAGAGCTGCACTGCAGAAGCAGTCACAGGAGTATGAAGGACAACCAGTCCAGAGAGCTGCACTACAGAAGCAGTCACAGGGGTATGGAGGACAGCCACCTCTGAGAGCTGCACTACAGAAGCAGTCACAGGGGTACGCAGGACAACCACCCCCAAGAGTTGCTCTGCAGAAGCAGTCACAGGGGTATGAAGGACAACCACCTCTGAGAGCTGCCCTACAGAAGCAGGCACAGGTGTATGCAGGACAACCACCCCCAAGAGCTGCACTGCAGAAGCAGGCACAGGTGTATGCAGGACAACCACCCCCAAGAGCAGCACTACAGAAGCAGGCACAGGCGCATGATGGACAACCACCCCCAGGAGCTGCACTACAGAAGCAGTCACAGGGGTATGAAGGACCCACCCCGAGGTCTGCACTGCAGAAGCAGTCACAGGGGTATGAAGGACAACCACACCTGAGAGCTGCACTGCAGAAGCAGTCACAGGGGTATGAAGGACAACCATCTCCAAGAGCTGCACTACAGAAGCAGTCGCAGGGGTATGAAGGACAACCAGCCCCCAGTCGCACCACCCCCAAGAGTTGCTCTGCAGAAGCAGTCACAGGGGTATGAAGGACAATCGCCCCCAGTCGCACCACCCCCAAGAGCTGCACTGCAGAAGCAGTCACAGGAGTATGAAGGACAACCATCTCCAAGAGCTGCACTGCAGAAGCAGTCACAGGGGTATGAAGGAAAACTACACCCGAAAGCTGCACAGCAGAAGCAGTCGCAGGGGTATGAAGGACAACCACCCCCAAGAGCTACACTACAGAAGCAGTCACGGGGGTACGCAGGACAACCACCCCTGAGTGCTGCACCGCAGAAGCAGTCACAGGGGTATGAAGGACAACCATCCCCAAGAGCTGCACCACAGAAGCAGTCACAGGGGTATGAAGGACAGCCACCCCTGAGAGCTGCACTGCAGAAGGAGTCACAGGGGTATGCAGAACAACCACCCCTGAGAGCTGCACAGCAGAAGCAGTCACAGGGATATGAAGGACAACCACCCCCGAGAGCTGCACTGCAGAAGCAGTCACAGGGGTACGCAGGACAACCACCCCCAGTAGTTGCTCTGCAGAAGCAGTCACAGGGGTATGAAGGAAAACCACCCCGAGAGCTGCACTACAGAAGCAGTCACAGTAGTATGAAGGACAACCAGTCCAGAGAGCTGCACTACAGAAGCAGTCACAGGGATATGAAGGACAACCACTCCCGAGAGCTGCACTGCAGAAGCAGTCACAGGGGTATGAAGGAAAACCACCCCCGAGAGCTGCACTACAGAAGCAGTCACAGGAGTATGAAGGACAACCAGTCCAGAGAGCTGCACTACAGAAGCAGTCACAGGGGTATGAAGGAAAACCACCCCGAGAGCTGCACTACAGAAGCAGTCACAGGAGTATGAAGGACAACCAGTCCAGAGAGCTGCACTACAGAAGCAGTCACAGGGGTATGAAGGACAACCACCTCTGAGAGCTGCACTACAGAAGCAGTCACAGGAGTATAAAGGACAACCAGTCCAGAGAGCTGCACTACAGAAGCAGTCACAGGGGTATGGAGGACAACCACCCCGAGAGCTGCACTGCAGAAGCAGTCACAGGAGTATGAAGGACAACCAGTCCAGAGAGCTGCACTACAGAAGCAGTCACAGGGGTATGGAGGACAACCACCCCGAGAGCTGCACTGCAGAAGCAGTCACAGGAGTATGAAGGACAACCAGTCCAGAGAGCTGCACTACAGAAGCAGTCACAGGGGTATGGAGGACAGCCACCTCTGAGAGCTGCACTACAGAAGCAGTCACAGGGGTACGCAGGACAACCACCCCCAAGAGTTGCTCTGCAGAAGCAGTCACAGGGGTATGAAGGACAACCACCTCTGAGAGCTGCCCTACAGAAGCAGGCACAGGTGTATGCAGGACAACCACCCCCAAGAGCTGCACTGCAGAAGCAGGCACAGGTGTATGCAGGACAACCACCCCCAAGAGCAGCACTACAGAAGCAGGCACAGGCGCATGATGGACAACCACCCCCAGGAGCTGCACTACAGAAGCAGTCACAGGAGTATGAAGGACAACCAGTCCAGAGAGCTGCACTACAGAAGCAGTCACAGGGGTACGCAGGACAACCACCCCCAGTAGTTGCTCTGCAGAAGCAGTCACAGGGGTATGAAGGAAAACCACCCCGAGAGCTGCACTACAGAAGCAGTCACAGTAGTATGAAGGACAACCAGTCCAGAGAGCTGCACTACAGAAGCAGTCACAGGGGTATGAAGGAAAACCACCCCGAGAGCTGCACTACAGAAGCAGTCACAGGGGTATGAAGGAAAACCACCCCCGAGAGCTGCACTACAGAAGCAGTCACAGGAGTATGAAGGACAACCAGTCCAGAGAGCTGCACTACAGAAGCAGTCACAGGGGTATGAAGGAAAACCACCCCCGAGAGCTGCACTACAGAAGCAGTCACAGGAGTATGAAGGACAACCACCCCCAAGAGCTGCACTGCAGAAGCAGTCACAGGGGTATGAAGGACAACCACCTCTGAGAGCTGCACTACAGAAGCAGTCACAGGAGTATAAAGGACAACCAGTCCAGAGAGCTGCACTACAGAAGCAGTCACAGGGGTATGGAGGACAACCACCCCCGAGAGCTGCACTGCAGAAGCAGTCACAGGAGTATGAAGGACAACCAGTCCAGAGAGCTGCACTACAGAAGCAGTCACAGGGGTATGGAGGACAACCACCCCCGAGAGCTGCACTGCAGAAGCAGTCACAGGAGTATGAAGGACAACCAGTCCAGAGAGCTGCACTACAGAAGCAGTCACAGGGGTATGGAGGACAGCCACCTCTGAGAGCTGCACTACAGAAGCAGTCACAGGGGTACGCAGGACAACCACCCCCAAGAGTTGCTCTGCAGAAGCAGTCACAGGGGTATGAAGGACAACCACCTCTGAGAGCTGCCCTACAGAAGCAGGCACAGGTGTATGCAGGACAACCACCCCAAGAGCTGCACTGCAGAAGCAGGCACAGGTGTATGCAGGACAACCACCCCCAAGAGCAGCACTACAGAAGCAGGCACAGGCGCATGATGGACAACCACCCCCAGGAGCTGCACTACAGAAGCAGTCACAGGGGTATGAAGGACCCACCCCGAGGTCTGCACTGCAGAAGCAGTCACAGGGGTATGAAGGACAACCACACCTGAGAGCTGCACTGCAGAAGCAGTCACAGGGGTATGAAGGACAACCATCTCCAAGAGCTGCACTACAGAAGCAGTCGCAGGGGTATGAAGGACAACCAGCCCCCAGTCGCACCACCCCCAAGAGTTGCTCTGCAGAAGCAGTCACAGGGGTATGAAGGACAATCGCCCCCAGTCGCACCACCCCCAAGAGCTGCACTGCAGAAGCAGTCACAGGAGTATGAAGGACAACCATCTCCAAGAGCTGCACTGCAGAAGCAGTCACAGGGGTATGAAGGAAAACTACACCCGAAAGCTGCACAGCAGAAGCAGTCGCAGGGGTATGGAGGACAACCACCCCCGAGAGCTGCACTGCAGAAGCAGTCACAGGAGTATGAAGGACAACCAGTCCAGAGAGCTGCACTACAGAAGCAGTCACAGGGGTATGGAGGACAGCCACCTCTGAGAGCTGCACTACAGAAGCAGTCACAGGGGTACGCAGGACAACCACCCCCAAGAGTTGCTCTGCAGAAGCAGTCACAGGGGTATGAAGGACAACCACCTCTGAGAGCTGCCCTACAGAAGCAGGCACAGGTGTATGCAGGACAACCACCCCCAAGAGCTGCACTGCAGAAGCAGGCACAGGTGTATGCAGGACAACCACCCCCAAGAGCAGCACTACAGAAGCAGGCACAGGCGCATGATGGACAACCACCCCCAGGAGCTGCACTACAGAAGCAGTCACAGGAGTATGAAGGACAACCAGTCCAGAGAGCTGCACTACAGAAGCAGTCACAGGGGTACGCAGGACAACCACCCCCAGTAGTTGCTCTGCAGAAGCAGTCACAGGGGTATGAAGGAAAACCACCCCGAGAGCTGCACTACAGAAGCAGTCACAGTAGTATGAAGGACAACCAGTCCAGAGAGCTGCACTACAGAAGCAGTCACAGGGGTATGAAGGAAAACCACCCCCGAGAGCTGCACTACAGAAGCAGTCACAGGGGTATGAAGGAAAACCACCCCCGAGAGCTGCACTACAGAAGCAGTCACAGGAGTATGAAGGACAACCAGTCCAGAGAGCTGCACTACAGAAGCAGTCACAGGGGTATGAAGGAAAACCACCCCGAGAGCTGCACTACAGAAGCAGTCACAGGAGTATGAAGGACAACCACCCCCAAGAGCTGCACTGCAGAAGCAGTCACAGGGGTATGAAGGACAACCACCTCTGAGAGCTGCACTACAGAAGCAGTCACAGGAGTATAAAGGACAACCAGTCCAGAGAGCTGCACTACAGAAGCAGTCACAGGGGTATGGAGGACAACCACCCCGAGAGCTGCACTGCAGAAGCAGTCACAGGAGTATGAAGGACAACCAGTCCAGAGAGCTGCACTACAGAAGCAGTCACAGGGGTATGGAGGACAACCACCCCCGAGAGCTGCACTGCAGAAGCAGTCACAGGAGTATGAAGGACAACCAGTCCAGAGAGCTGCACTACAGAAGCAGTCACAGGGGTATGGAGGACAGCCACCTCTGAGAGCTGCACTACAGAAGCAGTCACAGGGGTACGCAGGACAACCACCCCCAAGAGTTGCTCTGCAGAAGCAGTCACAGGGGTATGAAGGACAACCACCTCTGAGAGCTGCCCTACAGAAGCAGGCACAGGTGTATGCAGGACAACCACCCCCAAGAGCTGCACTGCAGAAGCAGGCACAGGTGTATGCAGGACAACCACCCCCAAGAGCAGCACTACAGAAGCAGGCACAGGCGCATGATGGACAACCACCCCCAGGAGCTGCACTACAGAAGCAGTCACAGGGGTATGAAGGACCCACCCCCGAGGTCTGCACTGCAGAAGCAGTCACAGGGGTATGAAGGACAACCACACCTGAGAGCTGCACTGCAGAAGCAGTCACAGGGGTATGAAGGACAACCATCTCCAAGAGCTGCACTACAGAAGCAGTCGCAGGGGTATGAAGGACAACCAGCCCCCCAGTCGCACCACCCCCAAGAGTTGCTCTGCAGAAGCAGTCACAGGGGTATGAAGGACAATCGCCCCCAGTCGCACCACCCCCAAGAGCTGCACTGCAGAAGCAGTCACAGGAGTATGAAGGACAACCATCTCCAAGAGCTGCACTGCAGAAGCAGTCACAGGGGTATGAAGGAAAACTACACCCGAAAGCTGCACAGCAGAAGCAGTCGCAGGGGTATGAAGGACAACCACCCCCAAGAGCTACACTACAGAAGCAGTCACGGGAGTACGCAGGACAACCACCCCTGAGTGCTGCACCGCAGAAGCAGTCACAGGGGTATGAAGGACAACCATCCCCAAGAGCTGCACCACAGAAGCAGTCACAGGGGTATGAAGGACAGCCACCCCTGAGAGCTGCACTGCAGAAGGAGTCACAGGGGTATGCAGAACAACCACCCCTGAGAGCTGCACAGCAGAAGCAGTCACAGGGATATGAAGGACAACCACCCCGAGAGCTGCACTGCAGAAGCAGTCACAGGGGTACGCAGGACAACCACCCCCAGTAGTTGCTCTGCAGAAGCAGTCACAGGGGTATGAAGGAAAACCACCCGAGAGCTGCACTACAGAAGCAGTCACAGTAGTATGAAGGACAACCAGTCCAGAGAGCTGCACTACAGAAGCAGTCACAGGGATATGAAGGACAACCACTCCCGAGAGCTGCACTGCAGAAGCAGTCACAGGGGTATGAAGGAAAACCACCCCCGAGAGCTGCACTACAGAAGCAGTCACAGGAGTATGAAGGACAACCAGTCCAGAGAGCTGCACTACAGAAGCAGTCACAGGGGTATGAAGGAAAACCACCCCCGAGAGCTGCACTACAGAAGCAGTCACAGGAGTATGAAGGACAACCAGTCCAGAGAGCTGCACTACAGAAGCAGTCACAGGGGTATGAAGGACAACCACCTCTGAGAGCTGCACTACAGAAGCAGTCACAGGAGTATAAAGGACAACCAGTCCAGAGAGCTGCACTACAGAAGCAGTCACAGGGGTATGGAGGACAACCACCCCCGAGAGCTGCACTGCAGAAGCAGTCACAGGAGTATGAAGGACAACCAGTCCAGAGAGCTGCACTACAGAAGCAGTCACAGGGGTATGGAGGACAACCACCCCGAGAGCTGCACTGCAGAAGCAGTCACAGGAGTATGAAGGACAACCAGTCCAGAGAGCTGCACTACAGAAGCAGTCACAGGGGTATGGAGGACAGCCACCTCTGAGAGCTGCACTACAGAAGCAGTCACAGGGGTACGCAGGACAACCACCCCCAAGAGTTGCTCTGCAGAAGCAGTCACAGGGGTATGAAGGACAACCACCTCTGAGAGCTGCCCTACAGAAGCAGGCACAGGTGTATGCAGGACAACCACCCCCAAGAGCTGCACTGCAGAAGCAGGCACAGGTGTATGCAGGACAACCACCCCCAAGAGCAGCACTACAGAAGCAGGCACAGGCGCATGATGGACAACCACCCCCAGGAGCTGCACTACAGAAGCAGTCACAGGAGTATGAAGGACAACCAGTCCAGAGAGCTGCACTACAGAAGCAGTCACAGGGGTACGCAGGACAACCACCCCCAGTAGTTGCTCTGCAGAAGCAGTCACAGGGGTATGAAGGAAAACCACCCCGAGAGCTGCACTACAGAAGCAGTCACAGTAGTATGAAGGACAACCAGTCCAGAGAGCTGCACTACAGAAGCAGTCACAGGGGTATGAAGGAAAACCACCCCCGAGAGCTGCACTACAGAAGCAGTCACAGGGGTATGAAGGAAAACCACCCCGAGAGCTGCACTACAGAAGCAGTCACAGGAGTATGAAGGACAACCAGTCCAGAGAGCTGCACTACAGAAGCAGTCACAGGGGTATGAAGGAAAACCACCCCGAGAGCTGCACTACAGAAGCAGTCACAGGAGTATGAAGGACAACCACCCCCAAGAGCTGCACTGCAGAAGCAGTCACAGGGGTATGAAGGACAACCACCTCTGAGAGCTGCACTACAGAAGCAGTCACAGGAGTATAAAGGACAACCAGTCCAGAGAGCTGCACTACAGAAGCAGTCACAGGGGTATGGAGGACAACCACCCCGAGAGCTGCACTGCAGAAGCAGTCACAGGAGTATGAAGGACAACCAGTCCAGAGAGCTGCACTACAGAAGCAGTCACAGGGGTATGGAGGACAACCACCCCGAGAGCTGCACTGCAGAAGCAGTCACAGGAGTATGAAGGACAACCAGTCCAGAGAGCTGCACTACAGAAGCAGTCACAGGGGTATGGAGGACAGCCACCTCTGAGAGCTGCACTACAGAAGCAGTCACAGGGGTACGCAGGACAACCACCCCCAAGAGTTGCTCTGCAGAAGCAGTCACAGGGGTATGAAGGACAACCACCTCTGAGAGCTGCCCTACAGAAGCAGGCACAGGTGTATGCAGGACAACCACCCCCAAGAGCTGCACTGCAGAAGCAGGCACAGGTGTATGCAGGACAACCACCCCCAAGAGCAGCACTACAGAAGCAGGCACAGGCGCATGATGGACAACCACCCCCAGGAGCTGCACTACAGAAGCAGTCACAGGGGTATGAAGGACCCACCCCGAGGTCTGCACTGCAGAAGCAGTCACAGGGGTATGAAGGACAACCACACCTGAGAGCTGCACTGCAGAAGCAGTCACAGGGGTATGAAGGACAACCATCTCCAAGAGCTGCACTACAGAAGCAGTCGCAGGGGTATGAAGGACAACCAGCCCCCAGTCGCACCACCCCCAAGAGTTGCTCTGCAGAAGCAGTCACAGGGGTATGAAGGACAATCGCCCCCAGTCGCACCACCCCCAAGAGCTGCACTGCAGAAGCAGTCACAGGAGTATGAAGGACAACCATCTCCAAGAGCTGCACTGCAGAAGCAGTCACAGGGGTATGAAGGAAAACTACACCCGAAAGCTGCACAGCAGAAGCAGTCGCAGGGGTATGAAGGACAACCACCCCCAAGAGCTACACTACAGAAGCAGTCACGGGGGTACGCAGGACAACCACCCCTGAGTGCTGCACCGCAGAAGCAGTCACAGGGGTATGAAGGACAACCATCCCCAAGAGCTGCACCACAGAAGCAGTCACAGGGGTATGAAGGACAGCCACCCCTGAGAGCTGCACTGCAGAAGGAGTCACAGGGGTATGCAGAACAACCACCCCTGAGAGCTGCACAGCAGAAGCAGTCACAGGGGTATGAAGGACAACCACCCCGAAGAGCTGCACTGCAGAAGCAGTCACAGGGGTACGCAGGACAACCACCCCCAAGAGTTGCTCTGCAGAAGCAGTCACAGGGGTATGAAGGACAATCACCCCCGGAAGCTGCACCGCAGAAGCAGTCTCAGGGGTATGAAGGACAACCAGCCCCAAGAGCTGCACCACAGAAACAGTCACAGGGGTATGAAGGAAAACCACCCCCGAGAGCTGCACTACAGAAGCAGTCACAGGAGTATGAAGGACAACCAGCCCAGAGAGCTGCACTACAGAAGCAGTCACAGGGGTACGCAGGACAACCACCCCCAGTAGTTGCTCTGCAGAAGCAGTCACAGGGGTATGAAGGACAACCACCTCTGATAGCTGCACTGCAGAAGCAGTCGCAGGGGTATAAAGGACAACCACCCCCAAGAGCTGCACTACAGAAGCAGGCACAGGGGTATGAAGGACAACCACACCTGAGAGCTGCACTACAGAAGCAGTCGCAGGGGTATGAAGGACAACCAGCCCCGAGAGCTGCACTTCAGAGGCAGTCACAGAGGTATGCAGGACAATCGCCCCCAGTCGCACCACCCCCAAGAGCTGCACTGCAGAAGCAGTCACAGGAGTATGAAGGACAACCAGCCCCAAGAGCTGCACTGTAGAAGCAATCACAAGGGTATGAAGGAAAACCACCCCCGAGAGCTGCACTACAGAAGCAGTCACAGGAGTATGAAGGACAACCAGTCCAGAGAGCTGCACTACAGAAGCAGTCACAGGGGTATGAAGGAAAACCACCCCCGAGAACTGCACTACAGAAGCAGTCACAGGAGTATGAAGGACAACCACCCCCAAGAGCTGCACTGCAGAAGCAGTCACAGTGGTATGAAGGACAACCACCTCTGAGAGCTGCACTACAGAAGCAGTCACAGTAGTATGAAGGACAACCATTCCAGAGAGCTGCACTACAGAAGCAGTCACAGGGGTATGAAGGAAAACCACCCCCGAGAGCTGCACTACAGAAGCAGTCACAGGAGTATGAAGGACAACCAGTCCAGAGAGCTGCACTACAGAAGCAGTCACAGGGGTATGAAGGAAAACCACCCCCGAGAGCTGCACTACAGAAGCAGTCACAGTAGTATGAAGGACAACCAGTCCAGAGAGCTGCACTACAGAAGCAGTCACAGGGGTATGAAGGAAAACAACCCGAGAGCTGCACTACAGAAGCAGTCACAGGGGTATGAAGGAAAACCACCCCGAGAGCTGCACTACAGAAGCAGTCACAGGGGTATGGAGGACAGCCACCTCTGAGAGCTGCACTACAGAAGCAGTCACAGGGGTACGCAGGACAACCACCCCCAAGAGTTGCTCTGCAGAAGCAGTCACAGGGGTATGAAGGACAACCACCTCTGAGAGCTGCACTACAGAAGCAGGCACAGGTGTATGCAGGACAACCACCCCCGAGAGCTGCACTGCAGAAGCAGGCACAGGTGTATGCAGGACAACCACCCCCAAGAGCTGCACTACAGAAGCAGGCACAGGCGCATGATGGACAACCACCCCCAGGAGCTGCACTACAGAAGCAGTCACAGGGGTATGAAGGACCCACCCCTGCACTGCAGAAGCAGTCACAGGGGTATGAAGGACAACCACACCTGAGAGCTGCACTGCAGAAGCAGTCACAGGGGTATGAAGGACAACCATCTCCAAGAGCTGCACTACAGAAGCAGTCGCAGGGGTATGAAGGACAACCACCCCCAAGAGTTGCTCTGCAGAAGCAGTCACAGGGGTATGAAGGACAATTGCCCCCAGTCGCACCACCCCCAAGAGCTGCACTGCAGAAGCAGTCACAGGGGTATGAAGGAAAACTACCCCCGTGAGCTGCACAGCAGAAGCAGTCGCAGGGGTATGAAGGACAACCACCCCGAAGAGTTGCTCTGCAGAAGCAGGCACAGGGGTATGAAGGACAATCGCCCCCAGTCGCACCACCCCCAAGAGCTGCACTGCAGAAGCAGTCACAGGGGTATGAAGGAAAACTACCCCCGAGAGCTGCACAGCAGAAGCAGTCGCAGGGGTATGAAGGACAGCCACCCCTGAGAGCTGCACTGCAGAAGCAGGCACAGGGGGTACGCAGGACAACTACCCCCGAGAGCTGCACAGCAGAAGCAGTCACAGGGGTGTGAAGGACAACCAGCCCCGAGAGCTGCACTGCAGAAGCAGGCACAGGGGTATGAAGGACAACCACCCCTGATAGCTGCACTGCAGATGCAGTCACAGGGGTATGAAGGACAACCACCTCTGAGAGCTGCACTACAGAAGCAGTCACAGGGGTACGCAGGACAACCACCCCCAAGAGTTGCTCTGCAGAAGCAGTCACAGGGGTATGAAGGACAACCACCCCCGAGAGCTGCACTGCAGAAGCAGTCACAGGGGTGTGAAGGACAACCACCTCTGAGAGCTGCACTGCAGAAGCAGTCACAGGGGTATGAAGGACAACCACACCTGAGAGCTGCACTACAGAAGCAGTCGCAGGGGTATGAAGGACAACCAGCCCCGAGAGCTGCACTTCAGAAGCAGTCACAGAGGTATGCAGGACAATCGCCCCCAGTCGCACCACCCCCAAGAGCTGCACTGCAGAAGCAGTCACAGGAGTATGAAGGACAACCAGCCCCAAGAGCTGCACTACAGAAGCAGGCACAGGGGTATGAAGGACAACCACACCTGAGAGCTGCACTACAGAAGCAGTCGCAGGGGTATGAAGGACAACCAGCCCCGAGAGCTGCACTTCAGAAGCAGTCACAGAGGTATGCAGGACAATCGCCCCCAGTCGCACCACCCCCAAGAGCTGCACTGCAGAAGCAGTCACAGGAGTATGAAGGACAACCAGCCCCAAGAGCTGCACTGCAGAAGCAGTCACAAGGGTATGAAGGAAAACCACCCCCGAGAGCTGCACTACAGAAGCAGTCACAGGAGTATGAAGGACAACCACCCCCAAGAGCTGCACTGCAGAAGCAGTCACAGTGGTATGAAGGACAACCACCTCTGAGAGCTGCACTACAGAAGCAGTCACAGGAGTATGAAGGACAACCATTCCAGAGAGCTGCACTACAGAAGCAGTCACAGGGGTATGAAGGAAAACCACCCCCGAGAGCTGCACTACAGAAGCAGTCACAGGAGTATGAAGGACAACCAGTCCAGAGAGCTGCACTACAGAAGCAGTCACAGGGGTATGAAGGAAAACCACCCCCGAGAGCTGCACTACAGAAGCAGTCACAGTAGTATGAAGGACAACCAGTCCAGAGAGCTGCACTACAGAAGCAGTCACAGGGGTATGAAGGAAAACAACCCCGAGAGCTGCACTACAGAAGCAGTCACAGGGGTATGAAGGAAAACCACCCCCGAGAGCTGCACTACAGAAGCAGTCACAGGGGTATGGAGGACAGCCACCTCTGAGAGCTGCACTACAGAAGCAGTCACAGGGGTACGCAGGACAACCACCCCCAAGAGTTGCTCTGCAGAAGCAGTCACAGGGGTATGAAGGACAACCACCTCTGAGAGCTGCACTACAGAAGCAGGCACAGGTGTATGCAGGACAACCACCCCCGAGAGCTGCACTGCAGAAGCAGGCACAGGAGTATGCAGGACAACCACCCCCAAGAGCTGCACTACAGAAGCAGGCACAGGCGCATGATGGACAACCACCCCCAGGAGCTGCACTTCAGAAGCAGTCACAGGGGTATGAAGGACCCACCCCCTGCACTGCAGAAGCAGTCACAGGGGTATGAAGGACAACCACACCTGAGAGCTGCACTGCAGAAGCAGTCACAGGGGTATGAAGGACAACCATCTCCAAGAGCTGCACTACAGAAGCAGTCGCAGGGGTATGAAGGACAACCACCCCCAAGAGTTGCTCTGCAGAAGCAGTCACAGGGGTATGAAGGACAATTGCCCCCAGTCGCACCACCCCCAAGAGCTGCACTGCAGAAGCAGTCACAGGGGTATGAAGGAAAACTACCCCCGAGAGCTGCACAGCAGAAGCAGTCGCAGGGGTATGAAGGACAACCACCCCGAAGAGTTGCTCTGCAGAAGCAGGCACAGGGGTATGAAGGACAATCGCCCCCAGTCGCACCACCCCCAAGAGCTGCACTGCAGAAGCAGTCGCAGGGGTATGAAGGACAACCATCCTCAAGAGCTGCATCACAGAAGTAGTCACAGGGGTATAAAGGACAGCCACCCCTGAGAGCTGCACTGCAGAAGCAGGCACAGGGGGTACGCAGGACAACTACCCCCGAGAGCTGCACAGCAGAAGCAGTCACAGGGGTGTGAAGGACAACCAGCCCCGAGAGCTGCACTGCAGAAGCAGGCACAGGGGTATGAAGGACAACCACCTCTGAGAGCTGCACTACAGAAGCAGTCACAGGGGTACGCAGGACAACCACCCCCAAGAGTTGCTCTGCAGAAGCAGTCACAGGGGTATGAAGGACAACCACCCCCGAGAGCTGCACTGCAGAAGCAGTCACAGGGGTGTGAAGGACAACCAGCCACCTCTGAGAGCTGCACTGCAGAAACAGTCACAGGGGTATGAAGGACAACCACCTCTGAGAGCTGCACCGCAGAAGCAGTCACAGGGGTATGAAGGAAAATCACCCCGAAGAGCTGCACTACAGAAGCAGTCACAGGAGTATGAAGGACAGCCACCTCTGTGAGCTGCACTACAGAAGCAGTCACAGGGGTATGAAGGACAACCATCCCCAAGAGCTGCACTACAGAAGCAGGCACATGGGGTACGCAGGACAACCACCCCGAAGAGTTGCTCTGCAGAAGCAGTCACAGGGGTATGAAGGACAACCACACCTGAGAGCTGCACTTCAGAAGCAGTCACAGGGGTATGCAGGACAACCAGCCCCAAGAGCTGCACTTCAGAAGCAGTCACAGGGGTATGAAGGACAACCAGCCCCAAGAGCTGCACTACAGAAGCAGGCACAGGGGTATGAAGGACAACCAGCCCCAAGAGCTGCACTACAGAAGCAGGCACAGGGGTGTGCAGGACAACCACCCCCGAGAGCTGCTCTGCAGAAGCAGGTACAGGGGTATGAAGGACAGCCACACCTGAGAGCTGCACTTCAGAAGCAGTCACAGGGGTATGCAGGACAACCACACCTGAGAGCTGCACTTCAGAAGCAGTCACAGGGGTATGAAGGACAGCCACCACGGAGAGTTGCACTTCAGAAGCAGTCACAGGTGTATGAAGGACAACCACACCTGAGAGCTGCACTTCAGAAGCAGTCACAGGTGTATGAAGGACAACCAGCCCCAAGAGCTGCACTACAGAAGCAGGCACAGGGGTAAGCAGGACAACCACCCCCGAGAGCTGCACAGCAGAAGCAAACACAGTGTCATCAAGGAAGCACCCCTCTGCTAGATTCCCAACAGGGAATACCGCAAAGGTTCGACAGTTAAACTTCTCAGTTTATTATTTCTAAAGTATTCCTTGAAAAAAAAACTCAAAATTGTCAAAATTTAACACAAAAACGCCACCAATAAAAGTCAGGATTTGCAACTGAAAGCACTGGACAGGATCAGAAAGAGGCAAAGCAGTGGTCAACATTGAGCAAATGCAATATGTCACCAGGGACCTATAGATCCGCACTAGGGATACATAGATTATAGATACAAGGAGACTGACAGCAGATAAAGAAACCAGCCCCAGTCCTGCCCTCTGTGCCCATGTTCATGGCAGCAGCCACCACACACACTCTATTATGGGATTTATATTTCGGCGACGGGATATCCTTCACAGCAATGACAGAGTAACCCTTCCGTCAAGATCTAAATCAGGCCCTAAGTCTGAAACATACCCTACTCGTCGAGTTCTCTACTACTGTGGCCAGACCCAATCAGTGCTTTACAAACTGCAGTGGCAAAGGATAACACCCCCAGAACAACACACTTGCAGAGCAGCATGTAGTTTACACTGGAACTAGCACGGCAAAAATCAGAATGCAGGAAAATACAAAGCAGATATAACAAAGGTGGCAAAGATCTGTATAACAAGCAGTTGTTATTCATGCTAAGAGCTGAATATAGGAAAAGGGTGTGGGACAAAAAAGGAATTAGTATGAAAACCAATGGTTACTTGCTTTTAAAAGCTCCAAATTAAACGTCCAACGTAATTTTTATAACTATATAAAAGGACATGATGACTGCACAAGCATCCGAACCGTCAAATGGGGGAACTGTATCCTGCAAGTTCATATGTGCAACAAGCCTGGAGTGCGCATCTGGCACTGGAGTGCAATACGGGCCTTAGAACAGACCCAGACTGATGAATCGATTCATCACAAAGAACAGAGTTACACCTCCTGCCACATGATCAGTTCCAAGATCACCAAGTCAGCGTTAAAACCGAGCAGGTCTGGTGGAGCAACCAGGCCATATAGAACCCCCAGCTCTTTGTTTAAGGCTCCGATAGATATTGGGAGCCCTGGCTGACACCTCTGTACAGAGCATCATTTAAGACATCCTCACTCACAAAATCTTGGGAAAGTTCCATCCTGTGTCCTCTTTACAAAAACATGGGCAACAGGTCACATCCATCCGCTCAGCACTAAAAAAGTAAGATTGTTTGAACAGAAAAATTCCACACAATTGTTTTACAAATTTTGTCGTATGCTGATAACATTGCAATACTGGACCAAACATAGATGGGATTACAGAGACCCTTAAACAAATTACATATTTACAATCATGACAACAAGTTAGAACTAACCCAGAATACATCGACAGTCATGATCTTGAGAGAATATGAATTGCTCCTCCTCACGTAATTTAGAGTAATTTGGGGGAAAACATCCTACTGCTGGCCTCACTACCTAGAACAGGTCTCAGGGGGTGCACTCACAAGGTGCCTCTTTGCCTCCGCGCCCATGTCTGTAATACGGTGCGGGACACCCGTTGTCATCACGCCAGCACTCTAGCGTGGTCCTTATTGTAGAAGGAGCTACACAAGCATCTGCAGTTTCTGCTGTAATACCAAGCTCCCCGGGGCTGCAAGCAGCAGGCGCAAACACCCATTACATCCCGGGGCTCTTTCTGTAGAATGGCTCCTGGTTAGGAAATTTAAAGATAAATAAGCCAGTTCTTTATCACTAAATAGCCTTGGGTTACTTAGCGAAAGTACAGAGCTCCAGATGACAGCGGACATCGGGGCTAAACCCTACAACCAAGACCAACCGACCAACCAAACTTACTTCTTTGCCTTCTGTAACCAAAACTCTCCACAGACCTTCGCATTTTCCCAAAAAAGGATGTTAAAAAAAAATCCAATACGTGATAAAAGTAGCACAAAGGTTTTTTAACAAAGGGAAAACTAGATGTGCACAACAGTGAAACAATAATATGAGAGCAAAGGATAACATCTAACGCTGTAACAACCTTGGAGAATTTGGATCGTTTTATGTCTAATAAAATGACCAATGAACCTAATCATGCACTGTGGTCTACGTTGAAGAAATAAGATTTTCCCACTTTACTATTAAAATAACCTGTTAATATAAAAAGAGTTTGAAATTGAACCAACAGGGCACAAGATAGCATCCTTTGTTTCTGTTCCTCCTTTGTCCTGAGAGAAGTACAGATATTCAAAACTATCTGCACCATTTCACCCTGCAATAATTTCTTCAATTAGTTGATATTTCTACAATCTTCATTTCTCATTTAAATACATTTCTCAACTAAATTGATTAAGGTTGATTAATTTGTACCCGTTTCTCCACTAAATGGATGACAATAGCTATTTGTAACTGGAATATTGATTGATCCAGATTGTGGTCTTAACACAGCCTTGCTAATTTAATTTTAATTTTTCTTAACTCTCAGTTAAAAAATGAGGCAATTTGTGTTCTCTAAACTGATGCAGGACACATTAGCCTGAGAATGAAGACCTCACGCAGGCCAAAGCATGCTAAGTACTGAAATGCAAGCTCACATGGTTTGGTCAGCATTTCCTAAACGTGGTTTTAACGATTAAATAAAAATTAAATCTCCCAAGTTTAAAGCATTACGTACCTTTCCTGACTCTTTGGATCTCCTGAAATAATAGGCAGAGCCGTGATGGTGCTGCACTGATCCACTCAGATGAACCATATCCTCTTCAAGGACTAAGCGGGACTCGTAGATTTTATGTTATACTTGGCCGTGCTATCTAACAGCCCTCCAATGAGATGATGAGATGCTGTATGAGGTGCTGTAAGCAGCATGGACCATACTCCTTGTTAGGTTAGGACTAGATGCCCCCGCCAAAGGGGTACAGCACTTGGGCCGAGCTCCGAGTCAGCGTTCTTTTGAGGTAGCAGAGAACAGGATCGACTTTCGGTTTACCCAACAATCTCAATCAGTCAGGGATTAGCAACCCTTAAATGATGTGCACTGATCACCATTTACAAGGATGTTTCTTGCATCAGTTCTCCAGTCAAGGAGATGAGGTTGAGGATGAGAGGTCCCTAAACTTTCAGTCCTGAAGTGATTAGAGATTGGGTTTTGAACACCAGAAATACATGATAGTGATTTGTGCTGTGGTGAAATGTTTACTTTTGGCTTTTACTAATTTTCTGATTTTTTTTAATGAATCTGCCAACTTTGCCACGTTCACAAAGTTAACATCTTTGTTTAACAGTTGTGTGTGAATTATTCCACAAACTGTCAGTTTTAAAGAAGAAAACACCACAAAGCAGAAGAATTGTTTTTCAGGAATAGTTTTAGCCCTTTTCCTCAGGATTCAGAGACCCGCTTGGGTCCTGACGGTGCTTGTCCCTCCTTCTGGAGTAGAGAAAGGATGGGGGCTGGTGGAAGATGGGTGTCACACCATCAATGTGTTGGCTTACACAGCTGGCATTGTGTGCAATGCGAGCTTTTTGTATGTGGCAGCTGATACACTGTGTGTGGGATATGTGCTCTGGTTCCTATTGCTTCATCACATGGATGGAGTGCACCTCTGAAGTGTGTGGCTAGCATGGACCAATTGTTGTGTTTGTCTCAGTGTGTGAATGGAAGTTCTGAAGGGAGATCACTGTAGACGTTGATTTGGACACATATATGAGAATCTGAATTATTATCAAGGGAGGAGAGCAGACTATGTGATCCCACACATTTAAGAAATCCATAAACAAGAAACAAAAGGCCAGTTTCAATGAGTAATTCTGGCTCATCCATGGTAGTTGTGGCTCAAAGCAGCCAACTTCTTGCAGGCAAAATGTGTTGAAATTGTTTCAGCTAATTTACAAGATCAAGAACCAACTCTTACACCCACTGGGACCAGGGTAATTGTGAAATATGAAACAAAGATGGCGCCCGGTGCTCGGGGAGGTTTGAGAACGCTCCCGGGGCCAAAAGAAGTGCTCCAGGATGCCTCTGACCTCCGTCTTTTCCCATCTAGAAACGCCCCCAACACTCGGCCCACATGCCGGCTGACCCCCCCCTGGGGAGATTACCGCGCATTGTGCCACTCGTTTGCCCGCACTGCCACTGAGTTACGGGTGCGGCTGGAGGGGGCGGGGCACACGAGCCTGACTCGCAGCGTCCCATGAGACCGGTCCTTGACTGGGGTCTCAGCCCACGCCTACCTCTGTGATACGATTTGCGGCGACTATGGACGCGGCGGCTGCAGGTACGGAAGTCTGATCTTGCTAGACTATTGACATCTTCCTAGCAGCCCCCGGCGGCAACAAGGGGACCCGGGAGCACATCGTCTTGTATAGCGAGCGGTGGAGGGGCACAGGGGAGATAGCACCTTTGATGCAGCCACGAGTGCATTCCTGCACACACCACACGTGATGCCTGCAGTAAGCGTGCACATCAAGCACCCCCCTCTCTTAGAGAATGATTAAGTGGGGACTGGCGGTATGTAACACCATGGACATAACCCTTTACATGACCTCAAGATGGCTGCCTCAGTGGACCCTTCCGCCCTGTACTACTACTCGGGGACTAAATCTGGACTTCGAACAGAACTCAAATCATAGCCCCCATCTGGCCTACCCATCTAGTCACTGAACCTGCGAGCGACCGTGGAGACCTTGCTTTTTGGCCGAAGCCCAGTGGAGCTACATGATAGCTATAGAGGAGATGGGCCGCGGACTTCCCCTCTGCCCTCACCTACCCAGCTGGACTTTGGGCAGACTTTCCCTCGTCTCTCCGTCGTTCTCTCCCTCCTACCCCTTGACCCTACCCTTTCCCCTCTACTCTCCTTTTACCCCATCCTCTTTGCTCTTTTAATGTTTTACCACAGAGTCCTAGCGTTCTGGCCGTTGCTCGGTGGAGCTACCTGATAGCTAAAGAGGAGATGGGCTTTGGACTTCCCCCCCTGCCGTCACCTACCCAGCTGGTCTTCGGGCAGATATTCCTTCGTCTCCCTGTCCTATCTTCCCCTACCCCCCTTCCCTGCCCCCTTACCCTTCTTCGCTTCCATGCTCTTGAAATGTTTTTCTAGCAACTGATGTTACCCGAATCTAATGTACTGTGTAATTTTGTGGAACCTTATGTAAAGCGCTCTGATACCTACGGGTCTAGCCAGCGCTATATAAAACTCATTAAATAAAAAATAAAAATAAATAAATAAAGGTGACGTGGGGCTGACAATACCATTTGAAGAAATCACTCCTACTGGAATGGATCAGTTATAAATTGTCAAAGCAATAGCAAAATATATATGAACATTTTATATATACTCACCTCTCGTTTCTTCTCAGCAGAAATATATTAGTATTATAAACTAATCAAAGTGCTCTACATATAATGGTTATAGTGTAGACGGCGCAGTGCTACAAAACACTGTGCTTACATACAATTGTTCTCAAAACATTGATTATTTACACCCAGAATCCTTCCAAAACTTTTGAAGGTTTTCATAAAGAACAAATCAATTTGCAACTACAGGTGTGTCATCGACTTTTCGACCGAATAACTACTTAGCGGATACCATCCGTACCATTGGCATCTGTCTGTGCGCACCACTAGGAGTTTTCTATTACCATGTTTAAACAAACAGAGAATACGGGACCAGCCAGTTCCTCCTAATGTAATCTGTCAACATCTCACCATAGCAGATGCAGTGGTCTGTCCATAGTCACTCAATCATCTCTGTTTGATGAAAAGGGGACAAGTCTTATTCGCTATATACTAATGCGAATCATGATGGCTGAGGCGCTTGACTCGTTGTGGATATGTAAAGACGCGGCACAGAAATAGATACTTTGTGTCCGCAATACAATAATGGCTAAACAAGGCCAAGTGTCGCTCTCCGTAGGAAGAGCCTTGTCCAAAGAATGGCCGCTCATCCTTCAGAAGAGATGCTTGTAACAGGGAGCCGAAGGACTCCAGCTTCCCTATTTCCTAGTAAGAATCATTGTAGAGCTCAGTCCTGACCAGGCAGTAGGCAAGTAGATATCCTTCTCTTGATCTTCTTGTTTTCTTCAAGTCCAGTAGTGTTCTGAGTTGCGGTGGTACCAGGAGTTGCAGTAGTAACTCAAGAGTGGATGGTGGAGGGTTCTTAGCCCTTAGTTTCCACACTAGGCTAATCCCAGTTCTTCGCAGTTTTCCTGATTTCAGGCTAAATTCATTCCGGAAAGGCCTTTTCCAGGAGCTTTCCAAGCTTCCCACCCCTATGGGAATGAGGCCAGTCTGGCTAGGAACATGCCCACTTCATGGACAGGCCTACCCTATATCTCTTTCTTCACATAAACAAGGCAACTTCCAGAGTTCAGGTCTGTGCTACGTGTGGCCATTTGGTGTCACCATCTTTCCCCCCTCCTCCCATTCCTCAGATAACTGTTGGATTATGTTTCTGTGTTACCATCCCCTCTCTTCCTGTCAGGAACCTTCCAGCAGAACAGCTGCCCCAGCCAGCCCTTTCACTCTGGACTGGGAAATCTAACACGTGTCACTGCTGGAGGTGTGAGCCTGGCAGGACCAGTTCATAGGAATGCCATGGCTCAGGCCGGTGTGTCCAACTGTTCTAGAAATCATCTTTTAGAACAAATCTTCGCTCACAAATGAATTAAACTTTTAACAACTAACAAAATGCTGTGAAGATGGATTTTCTAGTTTTGTTGCTAATGTGAGGTGAATTTTATGCTTCAAGCGGGCCTTTGTAAATGGGAGACGCTGCTTCAGTCTGAGCTGCAAGAAAGCACTTTTAAAATCTTGTCATTGCAAAGACATGCTGGCCTCGTGTTTAGCAGGCCACAGCTCTGCACATTATGCCCCTTGGCCTTGTGGACTTCACAAGTAACTTAATTAATATTAGACTCAGGCTTTTAAACATGCCACAATGGTTTATTCTGATGGGCTTGGTACATCTTTGGCTTACAGCAGTTTAGGGCTGCAAAATGAATACTGATGTTTAAAATCGGATGCATGATTATTACTCTGTAATGTACATATTTTAATGTGCATGGCTCTAAAGACATTCCCATCCTCGATTAAACCTTTTTACTGCACTCATATCTCTAGACATCATTGTCCAGTGTATTTAGCACATGGTATTTCATAAAAGCATATTCTGGGCTCGTTGGGCTTGTACGGCCCTCGTACAACTACTTTCGCCTCCTCTGTGCAGAACTATAACTTACATCAAGTAGCCAGAGTAGCCTGTGGAGTCCTACAAGAAGCGAGCTAAAGGCCTTCTAGTCAGCCTGCACATTTGGGGTCTGTCCTTTTCCTCCAATGATATCTTGATATTCTTTCAATAGACGTCATGCTTCTCTTGTTAGATGGGCCCTCCAGTTAGATGTGCTTGCAAGCCCCACCTGTCATCAGCTTGTGCACAGAGCCACAGGGAGGCTGAGCCTTCACACTCTGAGACTGCAGAGAGGATGAACCTCAGGCTTGAAAGAGAGAGAGAGTGAGGAATGAGATTTAATGCTCAAAGCATCTATAAGAAGGGCTTTGTTAACGAGCATGAGGGCAGCCATGAGGGCTCTGGGCAGCCGCCACAAGGCTGCCATGTAGGGGTTGAAAGCTCGCTTAGAGTCCACAGGAACCCCTCGACTGCTGAGGCTCTCAGCTTTTCCAAGACCATCTTCAGAGTCTGTAGATCCTACAGAGGTGGAGATCATGGCACTGTGTGCCTCACCCTGATTCACAGGATGGGGTGCGTGGAAATGGATTCTATGCCAAGGATCTGATCTCAGGGGCATCATTCAGCAGCCTGAGGGGATGCAACAGTGAAGCGAAAATCATACAATATTCATTTCAGTGGAATCATCAGGAGCTCAACGTGTAACTTATACTACTACCACATTAGCCTATTTATTTATTTGGACATTTAATATAGCGCTAACATACTGCCCCAGGCATTTCAATGTGCTTTGAAACACTGTGCCTGCAGAGAGGCAACAGAGCCGAGAAAAGATGCCACCGAAATGGACGGTGGCAGCAGGAAGGGTTTTCAGTGCACGCTGGAAAGGTTATGAGCATTGCTTCTTTGCTGCCTTAGCTTTGTTCACTGTGTGATGGAGAGGTGGGCTATGTTACTGCCTTTTTCTATTTTGCATGGTCTGTGATTTGTATGCCCTTGTGGCACTGTTGACTGTGCACTGTGCCTCACATTCTGGTTCATTGTGCCTGTTAATATTTTAATTACAGTAACAGGGACAATTCCAGTACATGTATCCTGGGATCTAATTGGATATCAGCACAAAATAAGTTACCTGTGACATATTGCTCGCTCGGTCAAGACCGAGATCCTGGGAGAGGCTCAAGCCAATATATCACCACTGCATGAGGTACAGAGATCTACATTAATACCTTGAAGAATAGACTGTGACTGCAGTGCTAAAATACAAGTGAGAGAACTCTGTGCAAATAAATCCATTTGTATCCCATTAGTGCTAATATCAATGTTCTGTGAAATGTTTTAAATGTTTCCTCTCCCTGAGGTGGGCGACAAGTCACCCTATTAAGTAGGTTCTCTGCCCCCTACACACAAAGCTTTTAAAATTACCATAACAAAAAGTAATTTTTTTATACAGCGCTGGGTTCTTTATGCATTGCTAATGGGAAGAATAGAGGTAAAGCTTTTGTGTTAGGTAACATGAAGAGCTAAAAATAACTCTGGAACATCTTCATGCATCACTTAAGTCATTTATGTTTGGGTACCACATTTTCTGGTTGGCGAATGCGGCAAAGGCACAGTCGTGAGCTAACGTCACCACCCGCACTAGTCAATGAACTGGACTTAGATGTTGGAAGCAGTAATTTTTATGCCACAAAGGACTAAGGGCCTAATTTCAACTTTGGTGGTCTGTCCACCAAAATAGCAGTGCGGTAGAGTTCCTGCCTGTGCCCAGCTGTCAGAGGAAGGAGGTATGCCCTCCCATCCTCTCGAAGCCATCTCCGCATGCATGCCCCTAGTGACCTCGGATGACCAATATCTGTGGTGGAAGGTTCATCACGCCGATCCAGCATGGTGGAAATGCCGTCATGATACCTCCGGGTCTAGCCAGCTCTATATAAAACTCAAGATAAATAAATAAATAAATAAATGAATGTGGTTTTTGGAAATGAGCCACCAGTTGAGACTACACTCAGTACCCACATGACCCTGATGTGGCAGGAGTTTTTTTGCTGAATGTCAGGGACATTTTCACAGTTGACTGTGCAAGGCCTCCATGGTACACATGCCACAACCTCTTTGTCCCTTCCTTGCTTCATTGATTGTAAAATGAGGCATGGCCGCCTCTTCCCATCAACTTCTGTTTGGTTGCATGTCTTCCTGGATGGTGTTCCCAGAGGCACAGGTTCCTGCCAATGCAGTTGAGTGCAAGCCACAGGCTGCAGTGATCTTACTGTGGAATCTGTAGAGATTCTTTTTAAGAAGTTGTACTGTTGGAGAATCTGGCAAAGATTGGCAGGACCGGCTGGCCCTCTCGCACACTATGGTTCTTTCTTTCTTTCCGTTTTGGAGCAGAGCAGTTTGTAGACTAATGGTGGGACGATTGGTGGTGCTTGGCATGGCAAGCTTTCAGTATACGTTTCTAAATTGAAGTGTGTATTACTCAACCATTGAGGAGAATAGCAGAGGTTAGCAGAACTACTCATGTTGCTTCCTGACCTTTCCCATCCGGGTCAGAGTTGGCAGAGCAGCACAAATGTTTCAGCATTCAGTACGGGAGTGAGAAACCTGGGTTTTTTGGTATGTCTATTGGATACTTCTTTCTCAGTGGAGAAAAAGCTTAATTACACCTGTGATGTGAGATAGTTAGTTCAACAGTAGAGAGGTAAGTAGTCTCCCTAGAGAATATTGGTCTAGGTTGGATTAACTTCTGAGGATGCTTCTTTGTGTGGGCTGATTTCTGTTTATATTTATAGGATAAAATCTGTCTTGTTAGCATCTGGTTATCCATGGTTGGTGAGAAGAGCATCTGTCTTTTGATTGTTTGGGTCTTTAGATTTTGATTGGCTCTTGCCTAGCACTTTCATATATATTTAAATATATCTCTTTTCTTGAGGGTCATTTCATTCTTCACCATGGACGGAAACAGTGGATAAGAGGACACATGTGTCTCCCTCTTCTGGGACCGCAGTAGGAAACTAGTTGCCTTATGTTTGGAGGATTCTGATATATACTTGTATGTACAATAGGATCGAAAGTTAAGTTGGTGATCTTTCAGGGGTCTGTCCATTTTGGCTTCGTTTCCTTCACTGAGTCCTGATGATGGTCTCAGGGACTAGACTGAAACGTCAAAACATTATCTTCTCTAACAACATTTAATGAAAACTTAATTCATCTTTCTGCATATTTCTATCAATCAGGAATGGACAATTTTGATTGGATATTTTGTTAGGTGTATATACTGTTACCCATTTACCATATTGAATATTACAAAATCTATTGGTTTGTTCAGTGAGGGTCGGTAGTGCTATTGAAAGTATTAAGATGTTAGAAGTATAATATATTGTGTTTTGTTATAAAAAAATAAATAAAAGAAGAAAAGAAAAAGAAAAAAGTAAATATCTTATCTGTGAAAAAGAAAAAATTCTTGGTTGAGTACGCCTTATTACTTTTTGTACTTTTTGTAATTTAAGTTATGCAGTTGGATTGGAATACCAACAAAATCAGTGATTCCTTCAGGAACAGTTTACTATGTATGACATTTGGCGGGAACGGCAACCTTTGAGAGGACAGACAATATCACTGCAAATGCTTACTTAAAATGACAGGGAGAAACACGTTCAAAGAAGGTTTCAGAGATTTCGAACCAATGTTTCATTTGGGCAGAAAATAATGTTATATGCATTGCAGCAGGTCACATGCAGGGGGTGATAAATTCTTTGGTAGCTACCCTGAGCAGGAAGAATCCATCCTCACAAAACATTTGTATGAATCCTAAGGTTTATGTGTATATGTGCCAGATGTTGCCAAATTCATTGTTGGATGTTTTTGCAAATGGTAGAAACTAACATTTACCAAATGATTGCTCAAGGGGAATGGAGGAGAAAACCTGCAGGCTCAATGCAATGCCCTTAGCCAAGGGCTCCTCTTTATGCGTTTCCCCCATTCCCTCGAATTCTGAAATTTCTAGTTCGGGTGAGGCATGAGAGATCTTCAATAATTCTGATGGCTCCAGCATGGCCCCACTCATCCTGGTATCCTCTCCTGTTTCTAATAAAGTCCTAATCAGAGTTTATTCTTCCAATGTTTCCTTTTCATCTAGCCTTCCCAACCCTCCAGCAGGAAACTTTAGATCATTTCCAATTACAATCCTGGAGAGTGAACGAGTAGGCTTGAGAAGAAAAGATCTCTCTGAACGGTTGGTTTAGCAGTTCAGGCTTCTAGGCAAAATTCTACTTTTAAATCGAGCTGGATCCTTTAAACTCAGATACAGTGCATATTTTGTCTTTTTTTGCAGGATGGTTTTCAATTAGGTTTAAAGGTTCCCTCCCTCACAGTTGAATGAGCTGCAATTAAAGCCTTTAGAGGTCCACGAGGTTGTAGTCGAGATAGAGTTTATCCGGCCGGTCTTCTTCTTAAAGAATTTTCTAATTTGAAGCCGACTTGTAAATCTGTGAATACAAGTTAGGATTTATTTTTGGTTTTGGAGTCTTTGAAGGAGTCGCCATGTAAACCCTTCAAATTTGTAGATTAAACGATATTAACGCTGCATTCGGGTCATTTTCATGTAGACTTCATTTATTCAGATTTTCCCAAAAATGATTACTCTTAGACTTGGTCCATCTTTTCTTTTCCATTTCATTTGCAGCAAGAGGTGCTTTTACAGGAGTTAATTTCCATCTGCATCCAGTCCAGGGGAATAGGAATTGCATAATCTAGACATTAAAATAGCAGTACTTATCTATTTGGATAGAGTTTCTTCTTTCAGGTCGTCAGATTGTCTGTTTGTATGCGATGGTCCAGCTAATTAACCTTCTCTACAAACTCTTAGCTGGTGGGCCAGATCTTTGATTGCTTTGGCATGTAAGATTTCAGGAATCTCTGGTCCTGTATGGACTTAGGGAAGATCCACTAGGGGAATGTCAACGTCTTGAGCGTGGTGTTTCCCTCGCAGAGATTTTTAGGACAGCTACCTGGGCAACACCTTCTACATGTGTAAAGCATGACAGAGGTATGCAAAGTATAGACTTAAAAATGTGTTGGGTTCAAAAGTACTTTCTTCTGCGATGTACTATGTAAAGCAGTTTACTTTATTAAGAATTACAATTTTGCATTCTATCTTAAGTCGTCCTGTCTTTGCTATACATCTTCGTGTAATGAAATAATTGAGGCAGGGGTGAAGAGACATTGGGGCATATTAGCAAGACTGGCGATAAAATTATCGCCGTTTTAGCGGCAGGAAACTGCCGCTAAAGCGGCGATAATGGGCTTGCTAATAAGCGTTATGGAATTCCAATAGAAGCCCAGGTTAGATGTCCTGCACATCTAACCTGGGCTTCTATTGGAATTCTATAACGCTTATTAGCAAGCCAATTATCGCCGTTTTAGCGTCAGTTTCCTGCCGCTAAACGGCGATAATTTTATCGCCAGTCTTGCTAATATGCCCCATTGTTTTAATTACTTGTCAGTGATTCAATTATTCTGAGCTCGTACTCCCTCCCTTTATTTAGTAATCCTTCCATGCTACTCTGATTTAATTGCAGGGTGAGCTAAGACCTAAGGAGAATTATTTATAGACTCAAATAAAACAGGCTGTAATGAGGGGGACGGGCCTTTATTTCAATGTTTCGTCTTTGGGAGTTAGCATTGTCTGGGAAGAGGTGGACATGCCTCATTTTGTAATGAATGAAGCAAGAAGGGCTCAGAGTAATGTAATGAAAACATTTAAGCACTGAAATAACATTACCAGAAAGGTGGTGGACCTCCCAATGTGTACCAAGCTGCCGGACAACATTATTTCTGGTGATTTCAAGTCCACCAAAACAGTCTTTCCCATGATGGAGCCAGTGATAACCTTGTAACCTGGAAAACTGCCTTCTCCCAAAATCTAAGTCAGGAAATCGCAGAAGGTGAGTTAAAAGGACATCTGGCATTTTAAGGCATGTGCCACATTAAATCCTCCAGTATGACATTACAATATTCTCGTCCAGGAGAAGGTGAGCCCATACAGAAGACCATAGCCCTTAGGTTTCACTACTCTGTGTACTGAACAAGCGATGCATGATGGGTGCAGTGGGCACTAATGTAACAAGGGAAATGGCGCCCTCTGGCCCCGGGTTGGGCAGTGAAAAATAGACTTAATGTAGAAACAGTGGCCACCCTTTCACTGGATCCCACAGTGCCACTGCCCCAGTGATAGTGACACCCTTGTGCTGAGCAGTCACAGACGCAGACTCTCAGGGAACATGTGACAGGCACTCCTTGGGCATTGCAGCCAGACTCTAGGTTTCAATAAGGGATGTGCAAGATTATAGTTCTGCCAGAATAATCATGTCAAAGTTATAATTCTGCTTCACCACAACATGGCATATGTGAATTTCTTTTCAATCACACCTCTAGAGAAATGCTCTTGTTTCTCTAGTGACAGTTTCCCAAAAGTAATTATGCAGGGTATTTTATTCTGCAAAAAAGCAATCCAATTTGTGGAATTGTTCTCAGAAAAAAGCTATTTAGCTAAATGTATAACCATAATTAAAATTATTCTGCAGATCCCTACTGCAAAACCCTTCAATTTCTAGGAAAAACACAGATAATATTCCTTAGGAAGTCCCCAAAAACTCTTCTGCCAACTCCCTTCCCCCCACCCACATGATTTAAGAATGAACTTGCCTCTAGAGATGAATCTAAACATTGTGTGCTTGACACAAATCCTTGAAAATAACTTGATAATATCTGGCCACATCCACCTTACCCATGGTGCATGATTTCTGATCCCCATATTTATACTTCTTCTTTGGTGATCATCAAGGCAAAGGTCTGCCTGTGTCATGACTCTCCTAATTCTCATTTCTTAAGTCATCACCACTTATATATGTTTATAGACTGAAAGTTGTTTTATGTGTTGGTGCCTAACTCATTTCAGATGAACTATACAACCTCCTGCGTATTGAAGACTCAGCTGCGTCTTTGACCCTCCACCCTTCCCTGTGTGAGCCTTCCTCACCACCAATGCCCCATCTCATTTCTGCTCAACCATTGGTCACTGTCACAAACTATTTAGAGCCATCTTATCTTGAACTCTTAGCAGAGCCATCATGGCCAGGTAACAAACAGGCGTCACTCTTTAAAAGGGATAACACGAGGCGCCTCCCAATAGTGTTTCCTTCCCACTTTGCTGAGAAAGTGCATTTAGCCAGAGGGATGGAAAGACATCACATTATTCTAAATTCTATACAAACATGCCCAACACAAAAGTTAAAGCCTTGCAACTAGGATGCTATGTCCTCCACTATCAACATATATGCCCACATGTGGGTCTCTTGCTCACCGTGTCCTTGTACTGAAGATTTACTTCACTGTTGAGGCCGGGGCCATCACAAGGGGGGAGCAGCCAGGGCGGCTTAACCCGGTCCCCGCTCTTTTAAGGGCCCTGCTAAATCTCTTATTATATTACTCAAGCAGGGTCAGCCCAATTTGTGATACATTTTCCTTCATTATATCTGTTATATTTTTCATATAACAAAGGTATGCTAACAGCATTCAGGTGTCACAATAAAACCAGAGAAGGGCCCCACATCACATTGGTGACCCGAGCCCCACAAAACCTTCTGACAAGCCTGAAGGAGGCCTAAGAAGGCTGGAAACGGTCTGAGATGGCTTATGTTCCTGTCTGGAGAGGACATGGCCTGGATTTTTGGCTGGACTATTCCTACAGGAACAGGACGAAGACTCATGTGCTTATGGATGACCTCTGTCTGGAGTAGCACAGGGGCAAACACAGAGATGGGCTGGGATGCGGCCCCAGGTAGTTCTGAGTGGTTGAGATTGATTCAAGCATTCAAGCCATCACTTTTTTTGGTTTCCTTATTACATACTTCAACCATCTCTAAATATTTTAAATAACAGATGTTACTATTTCTCCCATGAGGTCCATTTAGTTCTCCCTAATTTGCATTATGCTGATGGAGCAGGATAAATGAATTTTTTTTTAACCTCCTAATAATTTACGTAAATTAATTAATAAACATGTTCGTTTAAGTAAATAACCAACAATGTATGTTACATGTGAAGGGTTAAAGGTAACACGCTATTTTATGTGCAAATGAAACTACTTATAATTGTTGACGTGGCTAACATAATCTAATATTTGCGTACTAATAAAATAATAAACGCATGATTTGTGCTTTGAAAATAAAATGTGTGGTGGCAAAATAAAGCGATGGTAAGTAAGGGTCGGCTTTATATGTTGCTTTTTGCTAGGTAATACCTAATTGGGGTACGTAGAAAGACGGGAGGGAAACGAAAGGGTTTATATTCTTTATTTTAACAATATTTTGTTTATCTTTGAAAATAGTGCGCTTAGGCCTGTTGAGCAGCGATATAAAATGGCCGCCATGAGCTAGAGTACGCATGTGCAAGAAGCCGTGTGGAAAAGGAGAAAGGCTGTGAAAAAGAATGACCACGTGTTCGTGCTGAGAGCCTAAGATGGAAGTATGGTCAAGGCTATTGTGACCTTACTGAGCAAATGTGTGCCAAGATGATCAGCAAGAAGCGTGAGAAGTCAAAATGAATAAAGGGACAAACGGAACTGTTGAACCTAAAAAGTATCAGCAAATGATACAAATTGGACTGATCGAAACTGATGAGTAATGTCATGAACTGTGGGAAACGATGCAAGCATGGACATTCCACAAAGAACTGGTTAAGACAAGGAAGTTTGATAAAAATGTATATGGACTTGAATGAACCAATGGGAGAGAATCAGGCCATAAAGAGGCAACATTTTATTTAGTAAGCGAGAATTAGGGTATAAGAAGACCTACTCCGGGAGGGGTTGGTTGGTATTAGTAGTATTATTTTTCTTGATGATGATGAGCGAGCGTACTGTTAGGAGAAGAGAGAGCTGAGATTGCTGATAGATGAGTTGCGGGTGCTGAGCTGCTGCTACGGATGATCGAAGCTGCTGCTGCTATTTTCCTTAGGTATAAGATGCTGCTTTTTAAGAACCTTTTTATTCATGATAGATTTTTCCTTTAGAGCTATTAGATTTTTCCAAGACAGATAGATAGATCTTTTTGAAGTTCTTGCTGTGACAAACTTTATCTTTCATCCAATAGGTATGCATTGTAATTTCAATTTATTCTTATAATGATGATAAATGTAATAATCTGAGTGATAAACTTAAACTTATGCATTGTTTCTAAAAACTTTATATAAACTTTATTATCTTTAAACAAATGACTCAGTGATTCTTTAGCTCAATAATTAAGGTAAAATGTTAAAGAGTTTATTGTGATTGAGCTGGTCTTAATCACCATCAACTGATTCCTACTAGTTGGTCCATCGACCAATGAGCGGAATACCTTAAAAGCAATGAGAAACATTATGTCGTGTTAAAAAGAGGTATCCCGTCTCCTTCCAGCGAATCGTTTTACTGTTTTTTCTCCTAGGTTAAGGACGGAGGTAATCCAGGGAATAAATGAGTAAGTGAATGTATATGCGGTGTCAATGGGCCCCACCGTCATATGGATATAAGTCTGTGTATTGGAGAGATAGTTGTACTTGGATGACCGAGTTATATAGGAGAAGTATTTTTATTGTTAGCGCTGGATCAGATTTCTTGGTAGCAGAGTTATGGTTACTATAGATTAGTTTGGTGATTATTGATTATTGATTATTGATAAGTTCATGTCTAACACTTTATGTTGAGTCCCGTTATGTTATATGTAAGTTTTCACGCTTCCGGGAAGTAGGAAGTGGAACACGTGTGGCAAGAGAAGTCACATGGAATAGTGCATTGTCTGAGTTCATATTGGTAATAACACAGGTTGTGTTATGATAGGGACATTTTCCGCATAAAAGGTGTGTAAGTGAAATAGTGATCGGTTTTCTTGTGAAACTCTGGCCTTAATTCTCAGGAGCAGTATAGTCTCCACAGGTGTTTTATCCCCAGAGAAACGGGTTTACCGCTTGCTTGAAAGAAGGTTAAGGTAGAGGGAAGTGCTACTTTATCGGCGAAACGGGAAAATTCTGTGGTAGGGTAGAGGTAAGCGCTGCCTACTGGAAAATACAGAATTCTTGCGTAAATGGACAAAACTATCTCTTTTGTTTAGTGAATCAGACAATGGAAATGTGTTTTAAATGTTGTAACTAACAAAGAATTGTTGAAAAGAAATTGCTGATAAATTTTGTAAAGGAGGGGTCAAGAGCAGAACTGACGTAGACAAAAGCCGCGCTGGGATTGGACAGTGCGCTAGTCATACAGAGACAGGAGCAGAACTGACGTAGACAAAAGCCGCGCTGGGATTGGACAGTGCACTGTAGACAGAAACTGCTCTGATTGGAGTGTTGGTGTGAATCGCGCTAAGATTGGATGGATAGAATAGTGACGTGGAAGTTTATGATTGGAGTGTTGGTGTGAGTCGCGCTAGTATTGGTTGGAATAACGCATAAAGAACAGTGTTGAATTGTGGATTGTTTGAGGAGAGAAAGCGATTGTGAATCATGTCGTATTATGAATATGGTAGAGAGAAAACGTCGTGGATGTCGAAAGTTAAGAACTTCTTTAAGAAAGACAAAAAGGTAGTGACTAGAGAGGGACAAGTAATTCCTCCGCCGAAATCACCAGCTTCGCACATGATGCTGAAATATGGATATCATACATGCATATGGTTAGAAAATTGGACAAAATATACCAAGAATGATGGAGCATTGGCTTTCCCTGAGAATGGTTCATTTAATGTAGCTGTACTACGGAATTTGAGAGAGAAGATGGCAATGTTAGAACCTAGACCTAGACCGACACAGTTTGAAGCTTTAACTGAATGGGAAGATGAGATGTATGAACGAGAGAGATTCAGAGGATTAAAGAATCATGAGTTTATGCCTGGAAGGTTATGGGGAGTAAATCATGAGGACAGAATAAAGCGTTGGAGATGTGCTAATATGACAGGAGGTTTGTTTCCAGCTTTTACAGTAGAGGAAGAAGCAAAGAGAAAGTGTACAGAGAAAAAGAAACATGTAGTTATAGAAAAGTATGGGTATGGTGGTAGTGAAACGGACGATGAATTGCTGGAAGATATTTTAAACAGTAACCCGCCTCCATACCAACAGACTTCTGCGGTGGTGACACCTAATGCACCACTAATGGAAACTGGGAGGAATAAAATTCCCGAACGAAGAGATGAGATAAATAGGTCAAAAGATCAATTAAAAACTTCACAAAATGAAGAGGTAGAAAGTGACAATGCAACTGAATTAGCAAAAACCACAAGAGAATTGACTGAGAAAATAAGAGAATTGACAAAGAATATGGAAGCTGTAACTGTACCAGTAACGATAGGTCCAGTAATGCCAATTTTTGAGAATCAGAAAATTGATGAACGTTCTTTAGTGATTCCCATGAATTAACATTTGCAAAGAAAAAGAGAAGGGATGGAACTAGATAATGAAGGTGCACACCATTTGGTTAGTACCTATAGACCAAGCCCACCTACTAATTTGACGATAAATGAGAATGAGTTCAGGAGAATACCTATGGTAACGGAGTCTGCATCAGGGACACCAGAAAGAAGTAACAATTGGATAGAATTAAATAGTACGCCTGTAGGTCCGACTCCAGATGAGTTAAATGAATGGATGAAAACGCTAAAAACGAAAGAAACAGAAGTAAAACCATTAAATGTAATTAGGTTAAAAATAGACATGGAAGAATTGATTTTAGGAACGATTGGTACAGAAAAATTAAAAAATTATCAGGATGATGAGATTATGTTTTTGTGCAAAAGTCTTACATGGAGAGCTAGAAATTTACATGACAAATTAGAAGAGACAGCAAGTGAACTGGGAGTAGAATTTGCAAAAGTGAGAACGTTGCAGAAACCATATAGAGTAGATTTTTGTGAGAAAGATATAGAGAATCTGAACACATCAGGAAGATCGACCCAAATAAAAGAATTAATTGCTTTACTGAGAAAATGGGGTGATGTGGATAGATGGAGAAGTAGATGGATGAAAAAGAATGAGAAAGTAATAGATAAAGCATCTTTGGCTTTTGCAGTGACAGATAAGGAATCAGTTGTAAGGGAGTACCCGATGAGAGAAACTCCAGGAGGTAGTTATGTGCATGTGCCATGGACTAGACAGGATATACTGTCATTTACAAATGATTTCCCCAAGTTGAGAGAGAAGCCAGTAGAATGGTACAGACAAGTGGAGAGATTTGTTAAAGTTTCAAAGGTGTTGTGGATAGACTTGGATGGATTGTTTGATATAGTAGTGCCAGCTGATTTGTGGACAGAATGTAAGATTACTATTGATTGGCCAACTGTAGAATATCCAAGAGATGCTAAAACAGGAGCGCCAGGACCAGAAGTGATGAGAAAGTACGATCAAGTAATTACCTTTTTGAAGAATAAGATTCCACCTAAAGAAACAGATTGGGTAAAAATAGACAGAACCACGCAGGAAAGTAAAGAATCAGTGCATGCTTACTATGAAAGACTGTTGTTAGTTTTCAAACAGTATAGTGGTTATGAGACACTAAATGAGAAGGATATGAGTCATTTTGTATATAGATTTGTATATGGGTTGAAACCAGAGATAAGTGAGATGATTAAACAGCATATGATTTATTGGCAGAATAGCACAGTCGATGAAGTTTTGAGATATGCTAAGTATTGCAGTGATGATATTGAGAGTAGACAGCGTAAATTGAAAGAAAAAGCCATGTGGGCACAGGTGAAAGTTGCAGAGAAACAAGAAGCTCAATTGAGTAATACAGGTAATGAAGCAGGACAGGCTAGATTTCGACCAAATATAGGTAAAGGAAAAGGACAAATGAGCATAGATGAGGCAAAGAAAAAGTAGCCATGCCACAACTGCGGAAAGCTAGGGCATTGGAGAAACGAGTGTAAATTTCCTCCAAAACTTAATGTGGAAAATCAATCATTAAATCCACAGGTGCAGAGTGAGGTAGTTACTCAACAGAGTCAGGTGCCACAACCACCACTTCCCAAGAGTGTTAACCAACAGAAATTCAGTGCAGAAACAGGATTCTAGGGAGGAGAGCAGGTAACACAGTTGCCGCGTGCAGCTGCCATTTCTCAATATTGGTTACGACAGGATGAGGATGAAACGGATGAAAGCTTCTGACGGTGCCTAGGAGAGGGGGAAGAGTGCGTGCTTGGCGCAACTCTAGAGGTAGATCAGTCTGGTCCATTTGTGGATGGAGAAGTGAATGGTGCAAAGGTAACATTCCTTGTGGACACTGGAGCTACCCGTTCTACTGTTAGGTCAGTGGAAATTCCAAACCTTCCTCTCTCAAGTGAACATATCCAAGCAGTTGGAGTATCAAATCAGCAAATTAAGACGCCTCTTACTAAATTAGTGGAGGTAAAGATTGGTCCATTTAGTGAAATGCACCGATTTGTGGTATGCGATTGTAGTCCTGTGAACCTATTAGGACGCGATCTATTGTGCAAAATGAATTGCACTATCTATTGTACTCCAGATGGAATTGCATTTCAGACCCCAGATGAAGATGTATTGTATAAAATGACACTGGTGAATTTAGAACCAGAAGTAAATGATTTGTTTCCTGTATTTGATGCAGAGAAAATCCCAATTGAACTGAAAAAGACAGTGAAGGAAGAAGTGTGGGACTTTACAGGAGAAGATATAGGATTAATGAAAGAAGTAGATCCCGTTAAAATCTCCGTAAAAGAGGGAACGAGTTACCCAAATACGCCCCAGTATAAATTGACACCAGAAATTATTGAAGGAATAACGCCAGTAATAAATAAAATGGTTGAACAAGGGATTCTAAAAGAAATCATGAGCAGTCCATGTAATTCGCCAATAATGGGACTGAAAAAGCCAAACGGAACATATAGAATTGTACAGGATTTGAGGAAGGTAAACAAAATTGTAGTGCCTTGTTGCCCAATAGTACCGAACCCTGCTGTGATTCTATACCAGATTCCACATGAAGCAGAATGGTACACAGTAATTGATTTATGTCATGCACTTTTCTCTATTCCATTGCATCCAGATAGCCAGCCATTATTTGCGTTTAGGTTTGGAGAGCGTATTTTGGCATGGTGCCGAATTCCTCAAGGGTACACAGAAAGCCCTTCGATCTTTAATCAGATTCTAAAGAAATCCTTGGAAGATTTAAAAATGCCAGAAAAGTCAGTGATGGTTCAGTATATAGATGACCTACTGGTGGCATCAAAAACGAAGGAAGCATGTGTCAATGATACAATTGCTTTGCTGAATCATTTAGCCAAAAGAGGACATAAAGTGTCCCCATCGAAATTGCAGTTTTGTCAACAAGAAGTCCAATATTTAGGGCATAAAATTGAGAAAGGAGTGCGAAAGGTAACGACTGAAAGAATAAAGATGAATCAAGGAATGAGAGCTCCAATGACGCAAAGAGAGGTAAGAATGTTTCTGGGAATGGTTGGATATTGTCGACAATGGATAAGCGGTTTTTCGTTGATCGCCAAACCGTTGCAAAAACTGACAAAGAAGGATGTTAAAGATCCTTTTGAAATGAATGATGAGGAAATGAAAGTATTCAGAGAGCTGAAAAAGAAATTGTGTGAAGCCCCAGCATTGGGAATGCCTGACTATGAGAAAGACTTTGAGTTGTATTGCAGTGAAAGAGATGGATGTGCATTTTCAGTCTTGGTACAAAGACATGGAACCATGAAAAGACCCATTGCATATTTTTCAGCTGTTTTAGACCCTGTAGCAAAAGCGTTGCCGGGATGTTTGAAAGCAGTTGCTGCTACTTGTGTGAGTCTGGAACAGAGTGAAGGCATAGTGATGGGATATCCACTGAGAGTATATGTTCCCCATTCTGTGGAAATTCTCTTGACAAGAACGAAAACACAATACATGACACATAGTCGGCTGACTAGGTATGAAAAAGTAATTTTGAGTGCAGATAATGTGACCATTGACAGATGTATGAATGTGAATCCTTCGACATCATTGCCAGATGAAGAGAGTGTGATTGAAATGGATGAAGTAGATCACGATTGTCTGAATGTGCTTGAATATTGTACAAAACCGAGATCAGATATACGAGATGAGCCCTTAAAGGAATCAGATTATATTCTGTTCGTGGATGGCTCATGTTTGAGAACGAATGATGGAGTTCTAAGTGCAGCATATGCAGTTTGCACAGTAGCAACTGCAATGGAAGCATCTTGCCTGAAAGGGATACGGTCTGCCCAAGTCGCAGAACTGATAGCTCTGATTCAAGCCTGCAAGTTGGGAAGAAATGTACGGGTTACGATTGTGACAGATAGCCAATACGGTTTTGGAGTGGTGCATGATTTTTGTCAGATTTGGTCACAAAGAGGTTTCTTGACGTCTGCAGGAACGCCAATTAGAAATGGAGATTTTGTGAAAAAGTTGCTTGAGGCGATACAGCTGCCTAAACAGATTGCTGTTGTAAAGTGTAATGCACATAAAAATGGGGAAGACTACATAACTGTCGGCAATAAGTATGCTGACGAGATTGCACAGTACTGTGCAAAGAATGTGGTTTCTTTGAACAGGAACCGAGAAAGAGAGCATATTTCTTGTCCTTTGCTTTTTACTAACCCTGTTGAGACATGGGATGAGGTGAGACAGTTACAGGAAGCAGCAGATGATGAGGAAAAAGATACATGGATAAAAGCAGGATGTAGAAAACATGAGGAAAATGATGTTTGGGTTTACAGAGATGAAAGAACAGTTATGCCTGATAGCATGATTTCTGACATGGCACGGATGTACCATGGACAAGCCCATATTGGGAGAGATTCAATGATCAGACTTTTTAGACAAACATGGTATAATCCAAAATTTAGAGCCATAGCTGAGAGTCTTTGTCAAAGATGTCTTATTTGTCAACAGTTAAATCCAGGAAGGAAGACAGTAGTGAGTCTAGGAACAATAGGACGAGAAGGAGGTCCGTTCACTAGAATGCAAATGGATTTTATAGAAATGCCCCCGAGCAACAGACTAAGGTATGTCCTCGTAGTCGTCTGTTTGTTTTCCCGTTGGGTGGAAGCATACCCGACCAGAAGGAATGATGGAATCACGGTAGCAAAACTTATGCTGCGAGAATTCATTCCGAGGTATGGTTTTCCAGTCACGATTGAAACAGATAGAGGAACACATTTCCAAAACGAATTAATTAAACTGATTTGTGAAGCACTTAGTATTAAACAGAAACTGCATTATGCATACAGACCAGAGGCTTCTGGAATAGTAGAGCAAGTGAAAGGAACAATTAAGAACAGGTTAGGAAAAATGTGTCAAGCCACAGGACTCAAATGGCCAGATGCCTTGCCATTAGTTTTAATGACAATCAGAAGTATTCCGGAAAGGAAAACTGGATTCAGTCCCCATGAGATAATTATGGGACGAGCAATGAGACAAGCACATGTACCTGTCAACAAACTACTGACTATAACTGATGATCTGGTGCTGGATTATTGCAAAGGATTGGCTGATGTGGTGCGTTCTGTGTTTCATCAGGTTAGACCGGATGCTACTACTCTTGAAAGAAAACCAGCTCATGACTTGAATCCAGGAGATTGGGTCCGCATAAAAGTCCACAGGAGAAGAAACTGTTTGGTTCCTCGTTGGGATGAACCACGACAGGTGATCCTGGTGACAACCACTGCAGTCAAATGTGCAGGAGTGAAACACTGGGTGCATGCCAGTCACACCATCAGAGTTCCAGAACCTGAAGATCGACATGTGAGTCGACATCTGGAAGTGTTGGATAACAGTTCAGCATCAGAAACGGAAGAAGAACCGAATAGGGTGCCAGAATCTGAAGATCGACCTGTAAGTCGACATCTGGAAGACCCAACTACAAGTGCAACGACAGAAGAAGTGGAGGAAATAGCGGAAGTTCCAGAACCTGAAGATCGACATGTGAGTCGACATCTGGAAATATCAGATACCAGTTCAGAATCTGATACAGATCATTCGGATTGTGAGGAAATTCTGAAAAGAAATTGGAAATTTGAAAGCATAAGAGAAGAAACTGAGCACGAAGATAGTAACAGTGAGCAACCAAGTACAAGTTGTGGTAAAAATCCTTCGGAGATAATATTAATAGATGAAGAAGGGAGAGTTTCAAACAGAAAGTTAGAAAAATCGGAAGATCCCCGAGGAGCAATAGGGACAGATAGCCAAACAAAAGAACAGGGAAATTTAAAAGCAGATAGAGAGATTGACACAAATTCGGAAGAACCTCGAGGAGGGACAGAAGTAGGTGAACGAAGGAAGATAAGAAAAGAACCACAAGTAGAGGAAGAAAATGAAATTATAAGATTCAAAATAAGAGACAATAAAGAGAAAAATGAAACAGAGTCTGAAGAAAGTGGAGAAGAAAGAAACCAAAAACTAGAGTCAAGAAAAAGAACTTGGAAAACAGAAAGAGAGGAAAAAGGAAGTGAGGCAAAAAGGTCAAGAAAAGGAGACAATTGGCCCAACGAAGTAAGAAAATTAAGATACAGGATCATAAGGTGGAAAAAGTGCTGAACAAGTGAATGAAATAAGTCAGAAAGAGCAAGAAAAACAAGGTGGAAAACATTTGCAGAAAACGAAAAGAGTAAAAAAGGTAAATCCGAAGTATAGATCACCTGAATGGTTGTATCTTGCTTTAACTGATATCAAAGAAGAAAAGAACACTCACGAGAACCCAGAACAAAGAAACCTAATGGGTGAAGGTGAAGTGCAACAAACTTGAAGAAATTTAAACAAATTTCTACCGGACTTGACAAAATACTGGATCTGACGAATTTCTACCGGATTTGACAAAATACTGGATTTGACAAAGAAAGAATTCTGAAAAGAATTAAAAGAAAGTACCAAGCAAAAACAAAAACATTGGAGTGCAGAGTGGCTAATAAGTCATTTCTGAGGTGTAGTGACACAATTTTCTTGAAAATAAATAAATAAGGTTATAAAACAAAATGGAGGATACTAGAGATAGAAAATGTAGATGTGAGTTTTTAAGTAGATGGTGTAAGATGTGCTTCTTTTGTACAGGATTATTAATGACAGTATGGGTGGTTTTAGCAATCACTATTCCAATTAGTTTAGCTGTAGTAGAAACGTCTAATAACACAGAGAAAAAAAAAGGAGCTAACACTCAAGAACCAGTTATATTAAAAAGTAGTGCAGAGTTACATAAAGACAAATCAATAACAGATTTTTTAAAGAATGTTTTTACTAAATTATTATATGAGTATGTAGAAACAATGGATGTAAGAGATTGCTATGTTTGTATGCAATTGCCTGCGTCTGTAGCAGAGGGTGTGACTTATCATCACCTTCCTTTGACGTATGGAATAACATGTAGTGTTTTAGCAAGTTTATTTTATAAAACAGGTAGATTAGAATATTATTACACTGACATAGATAAGATTTTTGCGAAAGTTTCTGTATTTCCCGAACTAAACAAAATAAAAGAGGGAAAAACGTTTGGTGAATTTTTCATAGAAGATAAGATGTTAACATTAGATAATATAGTTAAAAACAACTTTACCTGTGAGTTAAAGAAGGAAGAAAAAGTATTTTTAGAGATGGTTGAAGAAAGAAGAGTGAAATTTCAAAGAAAAGTGATAGAAGAGACAAAAACACCTCTTTGGGCGTTTGAGAAAGACAATCATGACAAGAAAAAGACAAATGCAGCTATGACTCTGGATTGGCCCCAACAGGGAAGGTTGTGCATTAGAAGAAATAAAACAAGATATGACAATTATTTTGTGGGTTCCAGTATTTGCCATGACAATTATCAAATTTTAGGCGGATGGGGGTTCAAAGGGGGAAAAGATCCAATATTTCCAGGGATCTATTATGTTTGCGGTAATAGGGCTTATTACAGGTTGCCGGACCATTGGTATGGGTCATGTTATTTAGGCCTGGTCTTTCCAAAGATTTTTCATATGGATAGAAAAGAGAAAGGAACACACAAAATGATAAATACCTTTACACGTAGAAAAAGGGAATGTTTTTCAGAAATAGTAGGTGATATTTTTGGTGCATTGATACCAGCAGTGGGAATATCTTTGAATGCATTTAAAATTCGGAAATTATCCACAGTGGTAGATCGTTTATCTACAGATACTGCTGGAGGGTTCTTGATGGTAAATACCGAGATGGTTGCCATGAGAGCTATGGTGATGCAAAATCGACTTGCCCTTGACATTCTTTTGGCAAAAGAGGGTGGAGTCTGTGGAATGCTGAAAGTCCAACATTGTTGCACTTACATTCCAGATAAAAGTGAAAATATACAAAAGTATATAACGAATATTACAAGTTTGCACAAAGAACTTGTTCCACTGGAGGTTGAAAGTGCATTTGGAAAACTTGGTAAAGGGTTTTCTTCAGTAATAAATTGGTTAACAAGAATGAGTGGATTAATAATAGGGAAAGTTATAATAATAGCAACCATGATAATCATAATAATTTTAGTGCTGAAGCTTGTAAATAAAAGAAATATGCTGTCTGAGAGAATTGTATAACTTGGGTTTTGTGGTGATATTAAAAATCACCAAAGGGGGGAGTTGATGGAGCAGGATAAATGAATTTTTTTTAACCTCCTAATAATTTACGTTAATTAATTAATAAACATGTTCGTTTAAGTAAATAACCAACAATGTATGTTACATGTGAAGGGTTAAAGGTAACACGCTATTTTATGTGCAAATGAATCTACTTATAATTGTTGACGTGGCTAACATAATCTAATATTTGCGTACTAATAAAATAATAAACGCATGATTTGTGCTTTGAAAATAAAATGTGTGGTGGCAAAATAAAGCGATGGTAAGTAAGGGACGGCTTTATATGTTGCTTTTTGCTAGGTAATACCTAATTGGGGTACGTAGAAAGACGGGAGGGAAACGAAAGGGTTTATATTCTTTATTTTAACAATATTTTGTTTATCTTTGAAAATAGTGCGCTTAGGCCTGTTGAGCAGCGATATAAAATGGCCGCCATGAGCTAGAGTACGCATGTGCAAGAAGCCGTGTGGAAAAGGAGAAAGGCTGTGAAAAAGAATGACCACGTGTTCGTGCTGAGAGCCTAGGATGGAAGTATGGTCAAGGCTATTGTGACCTTACTGAGCAAATGTGTGCCAAGATGATCAGCAAGAAGCGTGAGAAGTCAAAATGAATAAAGGGACAAACGGAACTGTTGAACCTAAAAAGTATCAGAAAATGATACAAATTGGACTGATCGAAACTGATGAGTAATGTCATGAACTGTGGGAAACGATGCAAGCATGGACATTCCACAAAGAACTGGTTAAGACAAGGAAGTTTGATAAAAATGTATATGGACTTGAATGAACCAATGAGAGAGAATCACGCCATAAAGAGGCAACATTTTATTTAGTAAGCGAGAATTAGGGTATAAGAAGACCTACTCCGGGAGGGGTTGGTTGGTATTAGTAGTATTATTTTTCTTGATGATGATGAGCGAGCGTACTGTTAGGAGAAGAGAGAGCTGAGATTGCTGATAGATGAGTTGCGGGTGCTGAGCTGCTGCTACGGATGATCGAAGCTGCTGCTGCTATTTTCCTTAGGTATAAGATGCTGCTTTTTAAGAACCTTTTTATTCATGATAGATTTTTCATTTAGAGCTATTAGATTTTTCCAAGACAGATAGATAGATCTTTTTGAAGTTCTTGCTGTGACAAACTTTATCTTCCATCCAATAGGTATGCATTGTAATTTCAATTTATTCTTATAATGATAATAAATGTAATAATCTGAGTGATAAACTTAAACTTATGCATTGTTTCTAAAAACTTTATATAAACTTTATTATCTTTAAACAAATGACTCAGTGATTCTTTAGCTCGATAATTAAGGTAAAATGTTAAAGAGTTTATTGTGATTGAGCTGGTCTTAATCACCATCAACTGATTCCTACTAGTTGGTCCATCGACCAATGAGCGGAATACCTCAAAAGCAATGAGAAACATTATGTCGTGTTAAAAAGAGGTATCCCGTCTCCTTCCAGCGAATCGTTTTACTGTTTTTTCTCCTAGGTTAAGGACGGAGGTAATCCAGGGAATAAATGAGTAAGTGAATGTATATGCGGTGTCAATGGGCCCCACCGTCATATGAATATAAGTCTGTGTATTGGAGAGATAGTTGTACCTGGATGACCGAGTTATATAGGAGAAGTATTTTTATTGTTAGCGCTGGATCAATGCAATGTACAGCGCACTTTGGCACAGCGTAACGAGTTTTTAATGAATAATCAATAATTAATGCAGAATGTTTTTACAGATCTAACTTGTAAATAAAAAACTGAAATTTCACTACTTCTAATCCAAGACTTATTTGTGTTACCAAGGCTCCTCGTCTCTCCGTGGCCACGTCTCTGCTTGGCAAAACTACAAAGTAAATAATTAATACATAGAAAGAATGGCTGGTTTTCCCACCTCTTTATCTACTTTGTTTTCCAATCAATTTATTGATCAATAACGTTTTGACTCTCAGCTGTTTGCATTCTATTTCAAACGGTCTATTACCTTCTCTTCTTTCAATTAATTACTTGCCAATCCTCACCTACCTACTCATAACTTTAGTTACTGTTCTTGCAAAGCTGCCATTCAGTTGAGTGTTGCCTCAGAGCACTCTGGATCACACAAATATGTTGTTTTGGGCAAAGAAGTTTCATGTTTTATGTGGATGCTTGTCTCTTAGAATGGAACCCTTCACTTCAATAGAAGCATACTAGGTCACAGCTGGAATGCCTAGTTTTGTAGTTCCTACACTTCTGCTGAGGAAAAGACAGTATCCTAACTACTGTCAGCGTGTTCCTAAATAAAAGGCAAGTTACTGAAGAGAAGCCATGAAGAGGCTGCAGTCCAGTGGGGTTAGGATTCTTAAAGGGACCACAAGGGATGTGATGGACAGGCCTTGGGAAATAACAACACAATCAAGCACCAACCACAGAGTAGGTGAGTGGCGGATGTGACTGAACTGAGCTGCATTAGGGGTTTGAGGCTAGCTCAGGGTCTCTAGGACATTGGGACATTCGCAAGATCTGGGAGCAAAGGCACGTTGAGGGATGCGACTGAACGGAGCAGCATTAGGGGTTTGAGGCTAGCTCAGGGTCTCTAGGACATTGGGACATTCGCAAGATCTGGGAGCAAAGGCACGTTGAGGGATGCGACTGAACGGAGCAGCATTAGGGGTTTGAGGCTAGCTCAGGGTCTCTAGGACATTGGGACATTCGCAAGATCTGGGAGCAAACGCACGTTGAGGGATGCGACTGAACGGAGCAGCATTAGGGGTTTGAGGCTATCTCAGGGTCTCTAGGACATTGGGACATTCGCAAGATCTGGGAGCAAAGGCACGTTGAGGGATGCGACTGAACGGAGCAGCATTAGGGGTTTGAGGCTAGCTCAGGGTCTCTAGGACATTGGGACATTCGCAAGATCTGGGAGCAAAGGCACGTTGAGGGATGCGACTGAACGGAGCAGCATTAGGGGTTTGAGGCTAGCTCAGGGTCTCTAGGACATTGGGACATTCGCAAGATCTGGGAGCAAAGGCACGTTGAGGGATGCAACTGAACGGAGCAGCATTAGGGGTTTGAGGCTAGCTCAGGGTCTCTAGGACATTGGGACATTCGCAAGATCTGGGAGCAAAGGCACGTTGAGGGATGCGACTGAACGGAGCAGCATTAGGGGTTTGAGGCTAGCTCAGGGTCTCTAGGACATTGGGACATTCGCAAGATCTGGGAGCAAAGGCACGTTGAGGGATGCGACTGAACGGAGCAGCATTAGGGGTTTGAGGCTAGCTCAGGGTCTCTAGGACATTGGGACATTCGCAAGATCTGGGAGCAAAGGCACGTTGAGGGATGCGACTGAACGGAGCACCATTGGGGGTTTGAGGCTAGCTCAGGGTCTCTAGGACATTGGGACATTCGCAAGATCTGGGAGCAAAGGCACGTTGAGGGATGCGACTGAACGGAGCAGCATTAGGGGTTTGAGGCTAGCTCAGGGTCTCTAGGACATTGGGACATTCGCAAGATCTGGGAGCAAAGGCACGTTGAGGGATGCGACTGAACGGAGCAGCATTAGGGGTTTGAGGCTAGCTCAGGGTCTCTAGGACATTGGGACATTCGCAAGATCTGGGAGCAAAGGCACGTTGAGGGATGCGACTGAACGGAGCAGCATTAGGGGTTTGAGGCTATCTCAGGGTCTCTAGGACAGTGGGACATTCGCAAGATCTGGCAGCAAAGGCAGGTTTTCAGGCATCTCCAGATTGCAGGACCATTGTCCTATTGCAAGACTCCCTACACTTGGAGTGATTTGCTCCAGAATCACTTGCTTTTGGAAGGCTGGGGAGGATTGGGGGGAGGGTGAGGGGTGAGGGTGTGAACGTAATTTTACCGTAAGGATTTAGGGGCCCAGGGAAAGACATACTTTAGGGGCTCCTGTTTGAACCACCTTTGCATTTTATTACTGATTTTCTGCTAATTAAACCCCATGATGTCGAACAATATTAAATAATATGTTAAAGGCTAATGTCGAGAAATAGACAAAGGTGCGATAGAGAGAAACTTTGCTTTCCCAGGGGCCCCTTAGAAGTTAAAGGGGAAACACCATGTAATCAGTTGGGGTGAACTGGTACTGGGGAGATGTAAAAAGGTTTGTAAATTGGATTTAGGTGGAAATGGAAACAATCTTTATTTTAAATCATTTCACATTTTGATATGCAGCAATAATGGAGAACCCTAAGTACAATCTTAACACTAATCATGATTGGCCCTGCGGTATTTCTTCTATGTTTTCTAATTGTTCTCAGCCATTCAGGATCTCTGATACATCCTGATTCATTGAGTATGTTTGTCCAATTCAAAGCAAGTCAAAGCTAAACCCTGATGCCTAAAGGGGTCTACCAAGTAAGGTAGGATCTGTAATTTCATTTAGGGTTCCTCTGGCCCTTCCGAGGTTTCCCTGACTTACCGACCTCTCGGTTTGATGTCCAGTGTCGCCATTCCTGTTGGACTTGCCAAACAAGGGAGTAGCGTTCATTGGTGCGGCAGGTGCAGTGGCACCAGGGCCCAGAGGCCTAATGGGTTGTTGCTGTATTTCCCAGTACCAACAGCGGCCAGGGGCCCATTTCCTTCCTTGCCCTAGGGCCCAAGACATTGGCTACGCTACTGACGCCAACCTCTCTTCTGCGGGTACGAATGGCCAAATGTAGACAGGCGTGTACGAATGAATGTGGCATTTGCAAAGGGGCAAGACGAAGGGGCAGTTTTCCAACAAGGTTCCCTGGCTGTGAACGGAAGCAAGCAAGCCATGGCCGTGCAGCAGCACAGTCTGGCTGAGAACACACTTCCAATGAGAACAAAGCGGAACTTTGCCTCGAGGACAGAAGCTGCTGTTCTCAGTGACATTGTGGAGAGCAAGAACTCCCACCAAAAATGCATTTATAATGACGGTTTCCATAGCACCTCTTACCAGGAAGGCACAAGTGTGCTTTTCAAATAACCAGGAAGATACAAATGTCAGATACAAAATACAATGCAAAGTAACCAGTAAGAAACTGCAAACACAGATGTAAGTGCCGGCCCCCTCACTATTAGATGATTCAAATATAACAAGCATTAGCAAAGCCAGTAGGTCTTGTCTTTAGGACCTATTATCTTTGCTGTACAGCATCAGCAAAATGTAGCATATCGAAAAGGTAAAAAAAAGGTGTGATTACACGTCCCCGTCATTTTGTAGGTGTGCACGCTCTAACACGCATGCACTCAGAAAATGACGCAGGAGCCTGTTTTTTTATATTGATCGATCCGAGATGGATTAGTAAAAAATGGAAATAGAAGTAGATCAAAAGTTGCAATTTGCTGCCTGGTACTCCGCCCAAAAAAAGACAAACCAAGGTTGGGGCAGGGGCAGTAACGAGGATCAGGCGGGTGGGAGGGGGTATCAGTAGTTGAGTGAGAAGCACATGAGTGAGAAAGCAATGTTAGTGAAATCATACAAGGGTGAGTTCAAAACAGAGTGGGTAGGGAGGAGGTGATGGGTGAGAGAGCAACATGGAGCACAGTGGGAGGAAGAGAAGTACACGAGGTAGACAGCTGGAAAACACATGCACTCTCATGGAGTGTTAAATGAAAAAGAAAAAAGATGTGCCTGAAAAGGAAGCAGTGGAATGACAAAAGTAATGAGGAATTGTTCCCGGGGAGGGACAAACTCAAGAAGAGGAAGGAAAGCCCACATAAGCTGACAGATATAAAACAAGAAAATGACAATGACAGTAAAGCCATCCAATGGTAAGCTAAGGGAGGCATCTAAGCTCACTGTAAGATGAAAATTGGTCTTTTCACAAACAGAGAGCTTATGCTGTATGTTAGGTGAGACCTAAAAAAGAACGGCTACCCATATATTTTAATATCCTCAAAAATCATAAACTGTAAAATATTTTTAGAACATTACGGATTGCTAAACTTGAGACACACGAACATAAATAAATTGCTTGTTTCATGGAAATAGCGAAGGTTGCCTGGTGCACCTGTGTGAGGTGGAAGGTCTAACATTGAATTAAAAGCCAATGGGCCTGGTTATTGTATAGTATGTGAGTACTTAGGCACACAAATACAGGGGCAAACAGTGTAAGACTTCTACGCACGCAAAGACAGCACTCATACAGGCATGCTTGCTGACTGACAATATGCACACAAAAACACACATGCAGGCACCCACGTAAACATACTGCACACATACATGCACCAAGGAGTAGAGACAACACACAGGAGTTCACATAGTGTTACATGCAACTCGTATGCACATATGCAAACACAACTCGCAGGGGCAGACACTACTGGACATCTGCCAAGTAGCATCATCTCATGTGAAACAACTTTAGACAGTACTTGGTTTTTGACCAAAATCATTTTCCTTGCTGGAACTTTTAAACTCATACTTATAAAGGAAAGCATGCCTAAAATTCCCAGCATGCACGATTCTAATATGTGTAAAGCCAGCACTTATTGAAAGCCATGGCACACCTCACAGCTATGCCTTTGCACAAATACACACATAGACGTATAAATGACAAATAAAATAAGTTGGTTTTTAATGAGAACTAAAATGTTTCATGTTGTTTTTTAACAAATATACATTTGTGTGGGTGTATTTTTGGGCATTTTACAATAAAGTGGGCTACAACAAACAAACTCACTTTGGGTGTATTCACACTTCCTGTAGAACACTTTTACATAATCCTACATGTCTTTGTTACTCAGCCCCAAAACATCGAAAATATAAATTATCTCGGAATATTCAGGAAATATTGGTATATAATTAGTACACATAATAAGGACTGGGTTCTCTTTGCACTTTTGCTAAGAGAGAGTTCAATGTTTCACTACCTATCCACAAAGGCCTGTAATATTAATTCCTGTACTTATAAATGCCTTTCTGACTAGACTCCACTGATTTCATTATTTTCACCCTGCTTGCCTAACATTTTCTTGTAATGGGAGATAAGAGAGTCTTGTTCTCACTTGAGGTGTGTAAAACTATAAATATGGAGGAACAGTTTGGCAATGGTTAAGAATTGTGCAATTTCACATAGTTGTAAAGTGTTTGAAGGAGGGTTTTCGTGCACATTTGTTTTGTATGACAATACAGGTTATTACACTCCTGCAAAACCTATTTTGGCTGGATTTATCATCCCTTGTGTTTTTTTAAACTGCTTCAGTGTTTGAAAGTTAGTGCAGTCCCGCTGGACAGGCATGAAGAAACCGCGGTAATTTATGGATTGGTCTTAATTGTGAATATATGTAAAAAAAAAAAATATATATATATTCACTGAAAAAACCATAGGTTTTAGGGACAGTTATAGTTAGTTGGACATTGCACTCGTACAAAACCCGTGAAATTCCCCCGTTATAGTTAGTTCAGGTAACTATAACTCGCGCCCCGCAATGCACTGCTGATGACGTCACATATTACATCACTCATGACATGGTCAGTGACATCACTGATGACATCACTGATGACATCTCAAATGACATCACTGATGACATCATGCAGTGACTGTGTGTTTCTGTAAAGTTTAAATATTTTTAATATATATAGGAAAAGACGTATTGAAGAATGAGTGGCTGTATAAGTGTCTGTATGGATGATTTAGTAGGTGCGTGACTGACTCTATAAGTGAGTGATTTAACGTATCTTACTGAATGCATGGGTTAGTGACTAAACTGGGTGAATGTCTGTATCCGTCTGTCTGTTGCTGTGTAAGTGGCTGCATGTGTTTGTGAATAGCTACATGAGTGTCTATATGAGTTATTGAATGGTTGTCTGAGTATCTGTATGGGTGCCTGAGTGTTTGTGTGGGAGGGGTGTGTGCGACAATGTGCATAGATGTGTGAGTGGGTGATTCACTGGGTGGATGGTTTCAAGAGTGCATCTGTGATAGACTGTATGGGTGGGTAAGTGTGTGTAAGAGTGTGTTAGTGAGTGAATGTATGTCCCAGTGGTACATGTGTGAGTAACTACATATGTGAAAGGCAGTATATATGTGTGTTGGAGTATATAAATAGCTATAAGCGAGAGTGAGTGATTGTGATAGTGGCTGTATGGATGCGTGTGTGCTTGTATCAGTTATTGTATAAGAGCGTAACAATGTGCTAGTATTTGTATGATTAAGTGAGCTGGTGTGTGTATAACTGTATAGGTGAGTAAATGGCAGTGTGTTTAATTATTTGCATGACTGACTAGGTGTGTGAGTACCTCTATGGATGAGTGGCGGTGTTTGAGTGTCTATATAGGAGTAAGAGTGCATATGATAGTCCTGTACTGAGTGACCATAAGTATGAGTGACTGTACGGGTGAGTGAGTGGATGTGTGTGTGTGTAGACCTAAGAATCAGTGAGTGGGTATGTAGTTATTGGTGTTGGAGTGTCTATGGTTTTGCGAATGGCAGTCTGTAATTTAGAGTGGGTGTATCAAAAGTTATATTAGGGTGTGAGAAGATGAATGAAATTATCACATGGATGATGTCATCAGTGATGTCATTTGAGATGTCATCAGTGATGTCATCAGTGATGTCACTGACCATGTCATGAGTGATGTAATATGTGACGTCATCAGCAGTGCATTGTGGGGCGCGAGTTATAGTTACCTGAACTAACTATAACGGGGGAATTTCACGGGTTTTGTACGAGTGCAATGCCCAACTAACTATAACTGTCCCTAAAACCTATGGTTTTTTCAGTGAATTTGTAAGGTTTTTTAAATGCTAATTTCTAACTATAACGTGCCTGAAACCTATGGTTTTTTCAGTGAATTTCAAAGGTTTTTTAAATGCTAATTCCTAACTATAACATGTCTGAAACCTATGGTTTTTTTCAGTGAATTTCAAAGGTTTTGTAAATGACAATTTTTAAATGTATTAATTGTTATATTTTTTTGATACTGATTTACTACATTTTTTTAAACTATTTATTTTTAGATATTTTATTTTTTTAAATACATTGTAATTACATTATACATTACATTACAAAATATACTTTCTCAGAATGAATTACTTTAGTTTAAATACTTTGCAAATAGGCAATAGACTTTTAAGTACAGTAGTTACAGTTATTGCAATGGGCAACACAATTTCAAACACAATGCAACATTGAGCTCAATGTGAATTTCAAGTTAAATGCAATTAGTTACTTTATGGATTACTTTTTCTAACCACAGGACTGGATCCTAGAGTCAGTCCTGGGACATCTCCTGTAAACAGTTGAGTAAAAGCGTTTTGGTTACAGTAGTGATTTTTAAGGAATATTATTGTATTTTAAAAGTTGACACTTAGAAACTTTTTCACATAGAATCACCAATGTTATCCTATGGGAGGAAATTCACTTAGCAGGTAAGTAGTGTTATCGTTACTTTTTCTTACTCAGTGGTGGATCCTGGATCCAGCACTGGTGCATCTCCTGTAAACAGTTGAAAGAATGCGTTTAAGTCATTCAGGCGATTTTTAAGGAATATTTGTAGTTTGTGAAAATCAACACTTTGAAACTTTTCTGCTGAAAACCAGACAATGGATTCCTATGGAAGGAAATATAAGTTACTGGTAAGTACGGTTAAAATTACTTTTCAGGATCAGTACTGGGCTGAAAGATGCAGCACTGAGGTCTCTCCTGATAACAGGTGAGTAAATCGGAATTCGTATTTTGGCTGATTTTAGAGGAATATTTGTATGTTTCAAAAATCGACACTTAGAAACTTTTTCAGCAAAAAGCAGGCAATGATATCCTATGGAAGGAAATTCAAGTTACTGGTAAGTACGGTTAAAATTACTTTTCAGGATCAGTACTGGGCTGAAAGATGCAGCACTGAGGTCTCTCCTGATAACAGGTGAGTAAATCAGAATTCGTATTTCGGCTGATTTTAGAGGAATATTATAAAGTTCCAAAACTCCACACTTAGAAGAATTTCCAAGTGAAGCCAGTCAATGATATCCTATGGAAGGAAATTCAAGTTCCTGGTAAGTACGGTTAAAATTACTTTTCAGGATCAGTACTGGGCTAAAAGATGCAGCACTGGGTTCTCTCCTGATAACAGGTGAGTAAATCGGAATTCGTAGTTCGGTTGATTTTAGAGGAATATTATAAAGTTCCAAAACTCCACACTTAGAAGAATTTCCAAGTGAAACCAGTCAATGTTAGCCTATGGAAGGAAATTCAAGTTGCTGGTAAGTACGGTTAAAATTACTTTTCAGGATCAGTACTGGGCTGAAAGATGCAGCACTGAGGTCTCTCCTGATAACAGGTGAGTAAATCGGAATTCGTAGTTTGGCTGATTTTAGAGGAATATTTGTATGTTTCAAAAATCGACACAGAAACTTTTTCATCAAAAAGCAGGCAATGATATCCTATGGAAGGAAATTCAAGTTACTGGTAAGTACGGTTAAAATTACTTTTCAGGATCAGTACTGGGCTGAAAGATGCAGCACTGAGGTCTCTCCTGATAACAGGTGAGTAAATAGGAATTCGTAGTTCGGCTGATTTTAGAGAAATATTTGTACAATGGTGAAGGGAGGGGCGGGGCCTGAGGTGACATCTGTGCAAACGCGCCCCGTGGCGCGTTTTAAGTTGGGGGATTAAGTCCCCTTGAATCATGAGGGTCCCTGGGGGCCAACTACACCACCAGGAACCTCCAGTATGCGCCAGGGGCTGCATTGCAGAGACGTGTACAGAGGCCACACCCCTTTTACACCTCTCTGCAACGCAGCTCTGTGGCGCTTTCTGGACGTACCTGTTGGGCTAGTTGGCCCCCAGGGACCCTCAGGATTGAAGGGGATTTAATTCCCCATCTTAAAACACGCCACGGGCCTGTTTGCACACATGTCACCTGAAGCCCCGCCCCTCACTTCACCACTGTGCAAACGCGCCCTGTGGCGCGTTTTAAGTTGGGGGATAAAGTCCCTTGAATCCTGAGGGTCCCTGGAGTCCAACTAGCCCACCATGTACTTCCAAAAAGCGCCACAGAGCTGCGTTGCAGAGAGGTGTAAAAAGGGGCGTGGCCTCTGTACACCTCTCTGCAACGCAGCCCCCTGGCGCATACTGGAGGTTCCTGGTGGGCTAGTTGGCCCCCAGGGACCCCCAGTATTCAAGGGGAATTACTTACCCTTCTTAAAACGCGCCAGGGGGCGCGTTTGCAGAGTACTGCAGGGAGGGGGGCGGGGCCTCCGGCACGATGCCGGTCTTTTTTTTTTTTTTGATTGTGAGGGGGGCTGCGTGGCCCCCCTTCCCTCAGCCACTTTTGCCCCGGGGACCCCATCCCCCGGGGCCTGAGCATTTTTTTTTTTTTTAAATAAAAAAAAAAAAAACGGGAAGGGGGCCGCGTGGCCCCCCTTCCCTGGGCCTGTTTTGGCCCCGGGGACCCCATCCCCCGGGGCATGCCCTCGATTTTTATTTTTTAAATTTTGAGGGGGGCTGCGTGGCCCCCTCCTCAGGTCATTTAAGGCCCCGGGGACCCCATCCCTCGGGGCCGGCCTTCCCTTTTTTATTTTTTTTTATTTTTTTAATTTGGGGAGGGGGCTGCGTGGCCCCCTCCCTGGCCACTTATGGCCCCGGGGACCCCATCCCCCGGGGCCTGGCCTCTGGTTGGGGACTGTGGGGGTCCCCAATCCCCCCACAGTCCCAGCCGGCTCCCCGCCTCCTGCGCGAGCCGGCATTGCTTTTCCACATGGGGAGCAGCTAACATGCTGCTCCCCATGTGGAAAGCTAGTTGATTTGCATTTTGAAAGAGAGAGCAGGTTTCCTGCCTCTCTTTCAAAATGCAAACCAAGTTTGCTATGACAGGGCGGGAGCCGCGAGGCTCCCGTCCTGTCATAGCAAACTACAGTGTCCCGGGGTAGGCACCCCGGGACACTGCAGGAGCCAGCCCTGGGGGTGGCGGTCCCCAGGGCCATCAAGGGCTCCAGGAGGGGGCCGCGCAGCCCCCTCCCAACCATTTAACAGCCCCGGGGAGGTGGTGGTCCCCGGGCTTTGGGGTCCGTAACGGACCCCCATATTCAAATCTTTAGTGCCCCGGGGAGGTGGCGGTCCCCGGGGCGTGTGGGGGCTGGAGCCCCCCACACAGGTCAAACATTTTTTAAAAAAGAAGCCCCGGGGTGGCGGTCCCCGGGCTGCGGGAGGGCCAAGAGCCTCCCACACCATTATTTTTCAAAGCCCCGGGGGTGGCGGTCCCCGGGGCTTGGGGGCCTTAGAGGCCCCCACATTAAATTTAAACCCCCCCAACCATGCCCCCGGGACTTGGCCCACCCGGGGGCAAATTAACATCGAAGCGCGGGAGACCGCGCTTCGATTTTTTTATTTTTCGGCGGGATTCGCGCACCCTAAGCGCATCCCGCCGATTTTGTTTTAAAAAAAATGCTTTTTTCTGCCCAGGGGGTCCTTGTGGGACCCCCTGAGCAGACCTAGGGGGTCAGGGTGTTTCTACCCTGCCCCCTTTGTGCGTTTTGCGCACTTGTTTCCTCTGGGGGTTTTTTCTAATCGGCAGGATCCGCGCACCCTGAGCGCATCCTGACGATTTCTTTTTTTTTTAAAAATGCTTTTTTCTGCCCAGGGGGTCCTTGTGGGACCCCCTGAGCAGACCTAGGGGGTCAGGGTGTTTCTACCCTGCCCCCTTTGTGCGTTTTGCGCACTTGTTTTTGTGCCTCGGTTCTACCGAGGGACAAAATGGCTGCCAACACTTCCTGGTTTGGAGTGTTGACAGCCAGCTGACAGCCAATTAGCATGCAGCTCGTGATCGGGACGGTGCGCGCAGGGTGCGCTGAGGGTACGCGGACCCTACTCGGCCATAGATATATATGTGACTTTACTTGTGAATTTCTCAGGAACTACTGAACGGATTTACACCATTTAAGCCAAAGGCACCAGTCTGAACCAAGGGCTACCTCTTTGCCAAATTTGGTGTAATTCCGTTCAGCAGTTCGGGCTGTAGCTGCGACTAAAGGTTCCTATGGAAAAATGAATGGGGAAAACGCGTTTTGGGACCCCCTTTTTCTCGGCCCCCGCTTGACGAATCAACCCGAGACTTTCAGGGTAGGAGCGGAGCGGAGCGCCCCAACAAGTTGGAAACTTTCGCGAAGATTCGTCAACCGGCGCCAACGTTATTTCAAATAGAATGTCGCGGATTTCCTATGGATAATAGGTCCTAACTATAACTATCTACTGGCGACCGCCAGTAGATAATATATATATATATATATATATATATATATATATATATATATATATATATATATATATATATATATATATATATATATATCAGCACTACCTGCTGCATAGCCTTCAAAATCATCCTGGGGCTGCGGCCATTGAGCCTTTTCAAATTACCTTCAAGCTAGGTGTGTGTGACACTATAGAGGGTTAAATATGGACTGTTAATGTTAATGTTAATGTTAAAGGGTTTTGTAAAGCACTCGTACACCGATTAGTTTCATGGCGCTATCTAGAAAGCCGGGCCGGGTGGTTCATTCGTGGGCCTGGGTGAACAGCCAGGTTTTAAGAGACTTTCTAAAATGCAGTAGGTTGGTGCTAGACCTGATTTCCAAGGGGATGGAGTATCTGTATCTCATTAGTTGTACCATGGAAACAACCACACCGAAATGAGGCCACCTACCGTTGCACAAAAAATAAAAGTGTGCTATTAAGTTTAAGGTTTTTTTGTGACCTGGTTCATGAAAAAGTCAAAGTGAACACACTCAGGACTGACTGTGACTCTACTCGAAAATAAAAAAAAACAGAGCCTAAGATGCTATGATAAACATAGAAATATGGTTGTGATTATATATTTATGAGTGAAATCTGCACAGGAAGCAACTCTTTGAGAGAAGCGTCGGGGTTTTGTTGTAATCTTTAAGGCTTTGCACAGCATTTGCTTTTGTCTTCTCATACACTCTCAGGGACCTATTGACAAAGGTAAATTTACACATGAGTAAATCTACAAACTTAAATTTACTCTTACACTTTGGAATACATTAACTATGTTTGGCTATTCACTATTTCCAAGTGTAAATTTACTTCAAACTTTAGACTCATATGTCTCCACCAAATTACAAGTGTAAAGTTTCTATCTGTTGCTTTTTACACATTGTATTGTATTTTAATTGCATTTTTATAGCGCTTACAACCCCTGACGAGGCGTCAAAGCGCTTTTTCGGCAAGTAGCATGCTACTCCGGAACCCATAAAGGATTAGTGGTGAATTACTATAGTGAAATATGAAAGTAATTTGAGTGGTGGATATGTTAGTCAGTTATTTGGATTGAGAAGGATAGTGGAGGGATAGAAGAGGGAAAAAAGTTTGTATTTATATAGTGCTTGCTACCCTTGATGGGGTGTTGGAGCACTCTTTCGGTGAGTAGCACGCTACTTCGGAACCAATAAAGGAGTAGTGGTGAATTAGTATAGTGAAAATATGAAAGTAATTTGAGTGGTGGATATGTTAGTCAGTTATTTGGACTGAGAAGGATAGTGGAGGGCTAGAGAAGGGAAAAAGGTTTTCATTTATATAGTGCTTGCTACCCCTGATGGGGTGTTGAAGTGCTTTTTCGAGTAGTAGCACGCTACTCTGGTACCCATACAGTGTTAGCGGTGAATTAATATACTGAAATATGAAAGTAATTTGAGTGGTGGATATGTTAGTCAGCTATTTGGATTGAGAAGGATAGCAAAGGGGTAGAAGAGGCAAAAAGGTTTGCATTTATATAGCGCTTGCTACCCCTGATGAGGTGTTGAAGTGCTTTTTCGGCGAGTAGCATGCTACTCCAGAACCCATAAAGGATTAGTGGTGAATTAGTATAGTGAAATATGAAATAAATTTGAGTGGTGAACATGTAAGTCTGTTATTTGGATTGAACATAGACAGAGATCTTCACTACCTTAATGGAGATTTCAGCCACCGCTGTGGTGATCTCCCTATGAGAAAGAATAGGAACAATTAATAAAGTTGATTAATTTTTCAAAGCATATTTTTCTGATTTTATTGTAAAATATAAACAGAGTAAATTAAAATAATTATTTTTGCCCCGGAACTAAAATGCTAAAGCACATTATCTCTTCAAAATAATTAAATAATCTAAATATATTTGTATTAGAAATATATTTTTTTAAACATTCTGCTTAGTAATTTTAAATTAACATTTAGTCAATCTAATTAAAAGCTGTGTTCAATAAATGTAAATTACATTTTAGTTATTTAATAAAAGTTAAAAAATTCAATATATGTTTAAATATGTCAACAATTCATTTTTCAACAAAATCCATATTTAGTTATTTATTTTGTATAGTTTTTAGACCATAAATATAAAAATATATACATATAATTTAAAAGTTAAAACAATTTATTTTAACAGTATTACCTATGGGGTGTTATATTAAGTCCCTGCTTCCATTATTTTTTATGGGAGTACCTGTGAGGGTGTGTGGGGAGCAGGGATAAGACTGATTTGCATATGGCTGGGTCCAAACTGGGGTAGCAGTGTGAGCAAAAAAAAATGGATTTAGCCCAGATCTGTGACTGGGGGTGAATGTTTGACAATGCTCAGCATTTCGTCCATCATCTTTTTGTGTTGCTATAAGTCACCCTTGGTGGGAAGGGTATGCCCAGATGTGGGTCCCGTGCTCGTTATTCCATAGGATTCAAGCTAGCCTGGCTGATGAGGGGTGATACCCTGTAACCGGTCCCTGGATGCTTGTTTTCCAGTCCAGGGAGGACCTGGCTTGGCAGTTCAGGCTGGACTGTTCCCATGAGGAATAGGGTCAAGACTGATTTGCATATGGCTGGGTCTAAACTGGTGTGGCATGGTGAGCAAAAAAACGATGGATTTAACATAGATTTGTGGCTGGGGTGAATGTTTGACAATGTTCAGCATTCCATCCATCATCATTTTGTGTTGCTATAAGTCGCCCTTGGTGGGAGGGATATGCCGAGACCTGTGTCCTGTGCTCACTGTGCCACTGGATTCAAGCTAGCCTGGCTGATGAGGGGTGTTACCCCGAAACCGATCCCGGGATGCTTGCTATCCGGTCCAGGAAGGACCTGGCCTGGAAGTTTGGGCTGGACTGTTCCCATGGGTACTAATAATTCTTGGAATGTTAAGCCATATGCAAGACTGATTTGCATATGGCTGGGTCCAAAATGGGGTGTAATGGTGAGCAAAAAACAATGGATTTAACCCAGATCTGTGACTGAGGGTAAAGATTTGACAATGTTTAGCTTTCTGTCCATCTCCTTTTGTGTTTCTATAAGTTGCCCTTCATGGGAAGGGAATGCCCAGACGTAGGTTCCGTGCTCGCTATGCCACTGGATTCAAGCTAGCTTGGCTGAGGAGGGGTGGTACCCTGAAACTGGTACTGGGATGCTTGTTTTCCAGTCCAGGGAGGACCTGGCCTGGCAGTTCGGGCTGGACTGTTCCCATGGGGAACAGGGTCAAGGCTGATTTGCATATGGCTGGGTCCAAACTGGGGTGGCATGGTGAGCAAACAAACAATGGATTTAACCCATATCAGTGACTGGGGGTGAATGTTTGACAATGTTCAGCATTCTGTCGATCATCTTTTTGTGTTACTATAGTAGTACCTGTGAGTGGCCTTGTATGGTGCTAGACTTACTCCAAGACTGGGTTGCAGTACATTTATTACTGTTTTGTCACAATTAGGGCTGTAGTAACTTCAGACGTGTAGTTTGTGAATTGCAATGGCCTTACTCCTTTGTGGGTACCTGTTGGAATTAGCATGCCACTCTGAAATGTCTCCTTTACCCTCCCTAAACACCTCCCACTTAGTAGTAGATAGTCCTCATTTCACCACCTCTCCCCCTTATCCCTTCCACATTTACTACTAAGTAGTAAACTAAAATGTGCAGAGATTTCTCATAGAAAATATAGGAGGAATGGAGGTGGAGATTTTCACCCGTAGTTTAATGAATTGCACTTTGTAGTAAGTAGTCCTACTTCATTACTACTTCACGTACTACAAAATGCAGTTTGTGAACTGGGTTTTCCGTGGTTACTTCTCATTCTAGCATAGACCTGGTGCCAGGCACTGACAGTTCACCCACTCCTTTATATTTGAGTTAAGAATCTCCACAGTGTCACTTTTACCTTTTTACTACTTCTGTCTGGTTTGTTTCCATTTTTCTGACCTGCACACGAAGCTGTTTGCATTATGATTTGTTATTTCATCACACATAATTTGTCATCCATTGCCTGTTGCTAGTATTTAATACTTGTGATTATTGCTATGCCCCCTTTAAACTGATCATGGGTGCAAATGCTTTTTGTCTTCACTTGGATCACTCATAGCTCCAGACATCTGAATATGGACTATAAGGATCTCCCCATCACGTAATTTGCACCAGCACTAGGTAATTTGGACCATTGCAATCAACCGACTTGTGCAAAACGTTGTTGCTGTACAAGTCTGTTGGTGCACATGCCATTTTTGCACTGGTGGTGAAGGCAAATGTCACTGCCAAACTGACCAACCTGTGCAAAACTGAACAGTACTGGTGCAATTTAAGCGATCTGATCTCAGGTTTGTAAATACCTCCCGTAAACCTTTGTGCTTCAGTCTACAATAAGCCCCATTTTTAAACAAGCAGTAGGGATGTTTTCATTGAGAAAAAAGACACCAGACCCATAATAAAGCAGGTGCCTGAATACCATAGCACTGCCCTGAGTACAAGGACATCACTATGGTAACCATAGTCAACATCATCCAAGGCAATTAGCAACACACGATCTAAGACGTATGTAGTTCGTAGAGGCCACTTGAACCTAACCTGTTGCTATACTGAACACTTCTGCGCAATTCACTATGGTTCCTCCATTTGGTGGTCATCCATTTTGCAAAGAATGACCATTGTGTGTCACTTGTGGTTCTGTGTCCGTGTGTCTCCCTAGTACTGCTTGATCCCTGGAGTATCTCTTCCACGCTTTAAGACTCCCTTAACCTCCTCTTGCAGATTTTGTCCCCTACTGAGGCACCTCAGGTGTTTTTGAAAATTTGCCCTGGTAAAACACCCATTCCGCCTGTTGAGGGGTGTTGCATTGCGTTCCATGTGGTATTATATGCTGTAGCAGCATTGTCCAATGATGGCTTCCGACCGCCTGATCCATGACAGTTTTTCAGTATATCCAGGTAAGGTTTATTTGCATACAATGAATCTGAATGAAACGTATTTACATAATCTGTGGTTCTCCTGAAAACCTGACATGGATCTGGCCCGACCAGTCCCATGTTTGACGCCACTGCTCTGTAGGTTTCACAGTGGATGTGTAAAAGAAGATGCTTTTCCAATGGGTTCGCATAGCAATGCCTCTAGAGAGACTAGCATTGGCCCGCTCACAAGGGGCTAGCAGAGTTTGTAATTGACAGGTGGGATATTTTTAGAATGTAAAAGTTAACATTTACCATCATATTAAGTAATATGTACATACGTTCGATTATTATGCAAAGAATTTACGAGTCATCTTTGGTCGTTCCATTTTTTTAAAATTTGCTTTAGCTCGGATGCCTCATTAACATTGGTTATTCGAGACGGCTGTTGGTAACTTAGCTTGTGTGGGTTGTTAAAAAACACAATATTTACCCACAGCTTTATTGTTCGGCTTAAAACTTGCCCAGTAACTCAATACACCCCCCCAAGGTTCTGAGTGATATCATGGCTGAGATCAGGCATCTCACTAGTCAGATTTCACTTTCTCCCTGCTGTTAATTCTTAGGGAAAATGAAATCTGTTTATTTGTTGAGCATCAAGCCATCAACAACTTGAACACACTGAGGGGGATATTTACAAAGAAATGGCGGGGCGCAGCAAGCAATTTAGCAGTGCCGCGCCATTTCAAAAAACGCAAGTATGCATTGTATTTACAAGAATACAGCACACCCCTGTGTTTTCCCTGCGCTGAAGCTATAAGGAAGCTGCCTAGCGCCAACACAGACACCCTTGCGCCATAGTGCACGGGTGTCTGTGTTGCAGGCATGATTGTTTATGTGCAGAAAGGGGCTCCTTCCTGCACATAAACAATCTTTAAAGGCGATTTGCTCCTTCTATGTGCGCGGCAGAATGCTGCACACATAGAAAGAGCAAAAACAAGGAGAAATAAAAGTATTCCTCCTCGTTGCGCCAACCTAACGCCTGCTATTTAGTGGCATTCGTTTTGGGCGCTGCCTCAGATTTACAGATCCTTGTAAATCTGGAGCAGCGTCAAAAAGCAATGGGTGTTGCGGTGGAACGCCCACAGCAACACCCATTGCACGCCCCTTTCATGCAGATAACTTCGTGAAAGGGGACAATATTAACAAAGCGGCGTTAAGGCACACAAAGTGTCTTAACAGCACTTTATAAATATGGAGCAAGACATTACACCACCTGAATGTCGGAAAAAGTGATGTTCCAGTAGCGCAATGCCCTTGTAAATATGCCCCTGAGCAAAAAAGCACAATCACAGACACAAAGAAAGACAAAAATCATGAGCAAAAGAGAGAACACATTGTACAATCACGTGCAAAAGGAAATAAACAATGACACAATCATAAGCACAAAGAACAATGGCACAATCACGGGCAAAAGGAAATAAACAATGACACAATCATAAGCACAAAGAACAATGGCACAATCACAGGCAAAAAAGAGAAACAAATGACACAATAAAAACAATGGCACAATCATGCCGCAGAGTAAAAACAGTGGCAATGGCACAATCATGGCATAGAGGAAAAACAGTGGCACAATCAAAGGCACAAGGAGAAAAAAACAGTGGCAGAAACTCAAGTGCACAGAAGAGGTATGGACTGGGTATGGGTTTAACCATTCTGGGTGCAAGTGTGCCCACACAGGCCTGCAATGGCAGGCTGGACACGTAGTCACGGGCACCATCGGTGTGAGTGTGTACACACAAGCCTGCAAGGGCAGACGGGACACATAATCCCAAGCACCATAGGTGCTGGTGCGCACGCACAAGCCTGCAATGGCAGGCTGGATATGGGTGTACTCACTATGGGGGCAGCTGTGCTCACACAGGCCTGCGATGGCAGGCCGGACACATAGTCACTAACACCATGGGTGCAAGCGCGCACACTCAGGCCGGCAACTGCAGGCCTGACCCAGGTCTTGGAACATCGTAGTTGTGGGTAAGCACACACAGGCCTGCGATGGCAAGCCAGACACCTACGCCAAATACCGTAGATGCAAGTGCGCACCCATAAGCCTGCAAAGGCAAGCTGGACCTGAAATCAATCAAGCACAAGGGCCAGTGCGCACAACCAGGCCCGCAGTGGCAGGCTGTGCGCACAGTCAACACCCCATAGGTGCACAAGTCTGCAATGGCAGACTGGCCCATGTCTCAGAACATTGTGTCAGCACCACTTCCTAACGTGTAGAAAGGCACTCGCACTCTCACACTGTTTTTACGGTGAGAAAGTGTCCCGGGCCCTAAGGCCACACAAGAGCATCGGCAACACCCCAGGAGTACTCCGTGGGGAGTCAACTCCAAGGCAGGGAGAAAACCTACGTGGGGGCTCCTCACTACCTGGATGGGGGACATTCATCTGTCCCTGCCCCGCCTTCAGCCTACCACCACCTGTGCCCTTGTGGTATAAGAAGGCCCACTCAGGATTGGCTAAGGTGTGAGGGATGCCAACATACGCAGGGGCACAATGGCGCCCCACAGGCCTGCGTGGCAGGTCCAATGCATGGTTCCCGGCCATCAGTATCCAGGCCTTCCAGGACCTCCTGCCCAAAGTAAAATCCGGATCCCCCACGGACTGCTGCCCACCACATGTCCTAAAAGATGCCCTCTCTGTCCTCCCGAGCTCAGCCCTGGCTCTTTTGAATGAGTCCCTTTCCCAGGGTCGTGTCCCTAAAGCCTTCAAAGAAGCAATTGTGATCCCTCTTCTGAAAAAACCAGGAGCAGGCCCCCAGAGTTTGTCGAATTACCGCCCTATCTCTTTGCTCCCGTACCTGGCTAAGGTACTGGAGGCCCATGTGGCGAAGTGCTTGTCCAACTTCATGGAACAATCCAACTACCTCGACTCACACCATGCGGGATTTCGTCCTGCTCACTCTACGGAGACGGTGATATTGGCGGTCTTGGACACACTACGAGACAAAGCTGACAGAGGTACCCCTCAGGCCCTGGTGCTATTAGATCTTTCTGCGGCCTTTGACACGGTCGACCATGGTATATTGGCGGACCGTGTCAGGGAGGCTGGCATCCAGGGCTCAGCCTTTAGCTGGATCAGCTCCTTTCTTGAAGATCGTTCCCAGTCAGTCCGCATAGCCCAGTTTACGGCACCTAAGCTAAGAACAACATGTGGGGTCCCGCAGGGATCCTCGCTATCCCCCCACTTGTTTAACATTTACCTTCTCCCCCTGATTCAGTCCCTGAAGGAAAGGAAAGTGACCACCTTCAACTATGCCGATGAATTACAATTAATGTTTACCATCGACAACTCACCTAAATCAGTCTCTGAATTTCAGGCTACTATGTTGTACATCCGCCACTGGATGGACCATAACCACTTAAAGCTCAATCCAGGCAAGACTGAATTAGTTCTGACGGGGCAGCCACAATTTCTGGGGCCCACACTACTGGCCTACAGAACTCGGACCCCCCACCCCCTCTTCCTCTGCCAAGAGCCTTGGTGTCACTATAAATAATGACTTGTCACTGAGATCGCAAGTCGGATCGGTGATCTCGTCCTGCTTCTTCCAGCTGCGAAAGATCAGAAAGATCAGCCGATTACTTACACAAGCAGCACTGATACAGGTCGTGATAGCCACGGTGCTGTCACATTTAGACTAGGCTAACTCAGTCTACCTGGGTATGCCACATTTTTAACCAAGCGGTTACAGATGGTTCAGAACCAAGCGGCCAGACTGATTTACCAGCAACACAGGTGGCAATCTGCCACCCCTCTTTTAAGAAATCTACACTGGCTTCCCATTCCCCAACGCTGTGCCTTTAAAACTGGATGCTTAATCTTTAAATCTCTACACGGTAGGAGCCCCAAATTTATAGACAGTCTCATATCAAGGTACACTCCCTCACGTAACCTACGCTCAGCTCATCTTCAGCTACTGACAACCCCCGCCTTTAAGCTAAAGCGACAAGGGGGATGCAGGTTTGCCTCCTTGGCTCCAAGATTGTGGAATTCCTTCCCTCTAGAGATCAGGTCATGCACTGACCTTCTGAGTTTCAGAAAAACTCTTATGACATGGCTGTTTGTGCAGGCCTATGAATAATCTTTCCACTGGGTTCGGCTAATTCTAGACTCAGCGCCATGAAACCAACCGGTGTACGTGCGCTTTATAAAATCTTTATAACATAACATAACATGGTTGATAGGCAAACAAGTGGGTGGCACACTCAGTGCTACGTCCCCCTACTAGCAGTGCTGTACCCTCCCCTGGTATGTGGGGTACCTGTTTACAGGGCACGCGTAGGTACAGTACCAAAACCAAACACGTACGCACCCCCTTCCTGGTGCGTGCAGGATGGGTGCGTGCACCTTCCATGTGTAGTACAGCAGGAAGGGGCCCAGAGTCCTATGGTCAGGCGGAGAGATTGAGAAAAAACTAGGAGGTAAAAGCAAAATATTTCGGGGTAAATTCCCCTAAGAAGGTCCATGTCCAATATAACCCCGTTTTACAAAGTACAATATTTTGGATATAAACATTCACAATGTTTTTTTCACAACCAAATTGGGTGCTCTGCTGTGGTGCAAAAGATAGTGGAATTGGAGTAGGTATGATAATTGTGTGTGAAAATGTCATCAACAGCCCCTACATTTTCAGGGATTTTCAGGCGCTGGATGCAAAAGATCCCCATCTCCCCATGAAAAAATACCTTTTCAAGGTGGAGAGAAAAAGAAAAAAGTAAAAATGTGCAAATACACATTCCCACCACACTTACTTTCTGCAGGGGCAATAATAGGAGAGAATGAGTACATATGAATATCTATATTTTTCAATCATTTCATGGTACGCTTTGTAGATTTGAGAGTCTACAAAGTGCAGAAATCTATGCCAATTGTAGATACAAATCTACGAAGTGTAGATTCCCAAATTTTTATGTATCATGCCGTTTGACTGCTGCTCCCTTCAGATGGTAAAACCAGATGAGCATTATTCAGAACTATTTAATGTGTAGATACCATTCTTTCATCTCGCCAGGTGCAATTATCTATTCCTAGTCACTAAAAGCATGAAAAGAGTTTTTTTTTAAAACTACTCAAGCCTCCTTTTCCGGTGCGGAGTAATCCATCAAGCAGGCTGGTAATGAAACCTTCAGAGGAATGCGCTGTCTGGAGTAATTAGGGGAAGTGCAGTGTATTGTTATTCCTTCAGGGTTATATTTCCTGACAGAGGAATTAGGTTTGAGGCTCTCCGAATGTGTATTTGGAAAGGTTCCAGCTGACCAGCGTGGGGCGCGGGAATCCCGCTTACCTTGAGCTTTCTGACCAGAGTGGTGAGCGGGAATCTCGCTTACCTTGAGCTTTCTGACCAGAGTGGGGTGCGGGAATCCCACTCACCTTGAGCTTTCTGACCAGCGTGGGGTGCGAGAATCCCACTTACCTTGAGCTTTCTGACCAGAGTGGGGCGCAGGAATCCTGCTTACCTTGAGCTTTCTGACCAGCGTGGGGCACGGGAATCCTGCTTACCTTGAGCTTTCTGACCAGAGTGGGGCGCAGGAATCCTGCTTACCTTGAGCTTTCTGACCAGAGTGGGGCACGGGAATCCTGCTTACCTCAAGCTTTTTGGCCAGAGTGGGGCGCAGGAATCCTGCTTACCTTGAGCTTTCTGACCAGCGTGGGGCACGGGAATCCTGCTTACCTCAAGCTTTTTGGCCAGAGTGGCGTGCGGGAATCCCGCTTACAAAGAGCTTTCTGACCAGAGTGGGGTGCGGGAATCCCGCGTACCTCAAGCCTTCTGGCTAGTGTTGGGCACGGGAATCCTGCTTACCTCGAGCTTTCTGCATACTCAGGTGTTCCACCCAAACTCCACCGGGTAGGGAATCTTCATTGAGAAGACAAGGTCTGGCTCCAGCTTGGAATATCTGGAATGAGTAGGTGATGTTAAGCAGGGGGCTGCCTTCATATAGGTATCACTTAACATTCACTAAATATTTTGGAAATCTGCACCTGCAAGTTCACATCCTTGCATAGGTGCAGATTTCTGACTTTAAAGAATTTACAACGGTGTGCAAGAGAATTCGGGGAAACCTAAAACACTTGAAGGTTTGTAGACTACACTCAAAGGTTCAAAACGTTTTTAAATTCTGAATTTGGACCATGCAGAGGCACTTCTGTAGCTGTAAATATACAGTATATGACTATGTAGGGGAGAATTCCTCCCCTTTTGTGCAACTGCATTTTCACTTTACATTAGAAAAAAGTTTTTCCATGGAGAAATCTCTCTCTCTCTCTCTATAAATATATATATACATATATAAATATATATATATATACCCTCAATAATTTTGGTGCTGCTCCATTGCCTTTCGCACCCTGGAAAGGAACTTACTCCTGACCTTGACAAGGAGTATTTATACAAACACAATGACCTACTTGTATAGTCCGAAAGTCTGTTGTCCACGTCCATTAATCACATTTTGAGCACTTGTCACTTTAAAAGAGCCGATCATCAGTTACAGCGTTGTCATGTGATCAAGGCCGGTAACGGCCGAAACGCGTTATGGCGGATTAAACTCATTAAAAAAACAACTTATGCACTCAATTGTGGTCTGCACTCGTTCTTCTCACCAAGGAGGTATATGCGGCGAGAATCTTGGATATTGATAAGTGGATTGACTTCCTCCGGTATTTGCGGACCCCCTCCCCACAAGCTGGCTCTGTGAATGGCAAGTCAAGGTCTCCGGCACACACGACGTGTGGCATCTGTGGTTGCTGCTGCTGTGAAGCAGAAGAGAAAGTGAAGTTTTCAGGGCGACGGAAAATCACAGAGACCCCCTGAAGGCACGAACAACAGCGTACCTTGGCGGCGCACAACGGGACCCGAGTTGGCTGGTCGTGTTGGCTGACCGGAGATCGCGGCTGCAACGCCGATTTATGGAAACGAGGTAGGCCTGACTACTGTGCATTTGGCATCAGGCAGGGAAGTGCGCTTCCACAGAGCCCAACGCGTTTTTTACTTATAATCCAAGGGCTTCTCTGGATCAAATAAAGTACAATTATAGAGTTATAATGTCTGCTGACACGCTGCACGATCGGGAAGCAGCGGCAGAGGAGATTTTTTCCGACTCTCATATGGATCAAATAGAACAGGGTAGAGGTGCAACAGGAGTAACTGGTGGAGGCGCCAATAACATTAAGGAAACATTCCGAAAATTGGAAAAAGTCATGAAGCAGGAACAGTCAAAATGGTGGGAGTTTAAGTCTCTCCAAAGATATCTCGACGTTGGTAGGATCCCCAGGGGATTGAGAATAATGATAGCCCCCAGCAATGAAACGCCAAACCCTCAAATGATGGCGGAATGGGCAGAGTGCAATTTGGAGTCATCACGCAAACTAGTACAAATACTAGTAAAGTATGCTGAAAGTGATAGACGGGAATTGCAAACAAAAATAGATGCCCTAAATGATGAAATCAAGACATTAGGGGATACCCAATAACTGCAAAAATTACGTGAAGAGATGATGGTGAGACTGCGCAAAGAGGAGGACAAGATCAAGACAAGGAAATCCTATAAATTTAATTGAGGTAAAGAAGATTATGAATAACAGCCAGATTTTTACGTTTTCACGTAAATATGACTCACTGAGGAATGCTAGGACCAGCAAACAAACACAAATGGCACAACAAACAGGCCATAATCAACGCCAATCAGATATTACATCTGCCTCAGATCTTACCTCAGCGCTGGAAAGCGAATCAGAACCTGAAACAAGCGCCACAAGATCTGGCCAAAGCAATATTAAATTATCCTTGGTAGAGGAATTTGATTTTTTAAGGCAAAGCAGAAGAGAGACCCTACACCAGAGAAACAGCAGGTTCGGAAAAAATGGAACAACAAAAGAAGACGGGAAAGAAGAAAAGCCAGTCAAAAGCGGAGGAAACAGGAAGCCAGTGCACGGGCGGGGGCACTGGAAACGCAAGTAGTGGAAGGTCAACAACATTCCAGTGTTAACCCCAGTGCCAACACAATAATCAATCTAGCGCATGTGGACCTCAATGCAGCCGAACGCCAACTACTCGCATTAGGATTGTCTTATTGTCCTGAAAGCAACTTCAATTACACGCAAACTAGAACGGACGTGTATGAATTCATAAGAAAATTAAAGTTGAAGGAATATCATCTACTCCAAAGGATTCCACAGAATGATGACAGCATTATAACCATGACATCTTCCCCAAGCATATCAAATTTAACAGTGGGGGACCAGGACCTACTTCAAGATCTCCACGACTTACAAATGGAAAATGCAGTCTCAGTCAGTGGGGAAGTTGTAAGTGAACAACAACCGAGATCAAAAATTTTAAATACACCACCATGTGAAATGTATGTTAAACCCGATACCTCTTTTAAAACTAAATCCAAATTTACCCCAGTTATGCCTCGGGACTCCTTGGATGTTTTTAATGAACAGGTGGTAGCGCAAATCAAAAAATTGAACATTAATCTCCACAAAGACAAAGAAGAAATTTACAAATCATGAAAGGAAATACTATCAGCTAATCGAGAAACTCCAAAAGGAAAAACAAGTAGTGGTCAGAAATTCTGATAAAGGAGGTGAAATCGTCCTTTGGCCACTTGACGATTACATAGAAGAAGCACTATCACAGTCAATGACGTCGAATGCTATAAGAAAAGCGCATTTCAAAAAATGAAAAGCATCCAAGATTAATTTTGCGCCAAACTTCTACCGTGGAAAAGTGTGGGCCTATTAAGCTTGGAGGAATATAATTTTTTTTAAAAGAACATCCTGCTATGCCGGTAATTTATTTATTCCTAAAGTCCACAAAAATATGCAAAAACCGCCGGGCAGGCCTATCATAGCGGCATGTGATGGCCCTCTAGAAAATATGTCCAGGTACTTGGACCACTTCTTACAAGTTCATGTGAAAAATCTCCAATCATATATACAAAAGACAAGTGACTTTCTACGTAAAATTCACAATATACAATGGCGCCCTGGGTACATTTTGATGGCTCTCGATGTCACATCGCTCTACACGAGCATTAGTCACAAGGATGGCATTAGAGCAGTGGAGCACTTCCTCAACAATCGTCCTTTAAAATTTGCACAGCATAGCCGGATGTTAATTAGCATGCTTTTGTTCTGTCTTGAAAGTAGTTTATTTATGTTTAAAAAACAGATTTACCAACAGGTCCAATGTGTGGCAATGGGGACCAGCTTCTCTCCCAGCTATGCTTGTTTACACATGGGCTGGTGGGAGGAGCTGGTTCTCAAGAAGCAATTTGGCCACATACTCCAGGACAATGTAATAACCTGGCTTAGGTTTATTGATGACTTATTTATAATCTGGAGTGGAACAGAGCAAAGTGCGTTGGAGTTTGTCTCACAGATAAATGTAAATAATATCAATTTGAATTTTACCGCTACCATCAGTCCGGAGAAGGTGACTTTTTTAGATGTTCAGGTTCACATTGTAAATAACAAGATCACAACATCTGTGCATCGCAAGCAAACTGCAGGCAATACTGTATTGCATGCCACGAGTTCACACCCTGCGCATCTCATACAGAGTATCCCTTACGGGGAAATGTTAAGGATAAGGAGGATATGCAGTGATGAGGCAGATCTGGTCATAAAACAACAGGAAAGCAAAGAGAGATTTTTGGCAAGGGGCTATAAAACTGAAATCATAGAAGCCGCCATAGCGAAATCTAGATTGCAGACCAGATCTGACCTCCTAGAATGCAACACTAAAGGAAAAGGGCACAGATGAGAAAACACAGAGTGATCATAATGAGTGAACCAACAAGATTGATTTTTAACATACACCAAGCAGGAAAAACAGCTTAGAGGCATAATAAAAGGCAACTGGCCTATTGTTTTAGATGACCCAGTAATAGGCCATCTTTTACCCAAAACACCATCCATCTCCTACAGGAAGACAGCTTCTATGGGAAATGCCCTAGTGAAGAGCAGCCCAGAGGATACATGAACAGGGACTTGGCTCACTGCAAGAAAAGGTTTTTTTAAGTGTACAGCTTGCAAAGCCTGTAAATATGGCACTCAATAAGACCACATACCAAACGGTATTTAGTGACAAAATGCAGGTGATCAACAAACATCTTACATGTAAAACAGATCACGTTGTCTACATACTGGAATGCAGTTGTGGCTTACAGTATGTAGGCAGCACCAAATTGCAAGCACATAAGAGACTCCTGCAGCACACTAGGGCTATAGTCAATAAAGATCCCAGTTACCCGGTGGCAAGACACTTCAGACAAACACATAATAGTGATCTTAAGCATTTTAAATATTTTATAATCGATGCTGTCTTTGCACATACAAGAGGGGGAAACCGGGAGGAAAAGCTTAGGAGATTGGAAACAAGGTATATCTTAGAGTTGGATACAAAGCTTCCGGGAGGTTTAAATACAAGTGAGGATCTTCATACATTTCAATGGCTAAGTGTGGTCATGATGAAGCAGGTGTTAACAACAATATAGGAATGTATCCTGTTACCGCAAATGCCTTGTGTATATATATTTTAGAAGGTTTTAAGGTTTGATTGTTGCATTTTTATAACAACTTTTAGATGAATTATTTTTATTAAAAAAAATGCACTTTAGCAAATATGAAACCTTAATATGAATTTACTCCGTGCACTTTAAGTAGATCTACAGAGGAACCAACAAAACATTACGTCTATATAGGTTTCTTCGAATGGGATATTGTAGCATAATCTGTAGCAGAATTTAGTAACATGAACTGGACAAATAAGCACTTCAGGCATTATGCACTTTAATAAACAAATCCTGGCTGGGAAGGATTTGTGAGCACGCAGTCACTTTTTTCATTGGCTGTTATTTGCACATAAGTTTAATTGGGATATGAAACAAATGTGATAGGAATGGCATTGCACTGCAATCTGTATAATGTTATCGAATTACCATTATATTTATATTTTATAAATGTTGGATAAGTCGTTGGGGTTACAAGCCATATGCAAAAAAATAGTATTTATACAAGCACAATGACCTGTCAAAAGCATTCTTAATATGTTGACTACATCCATTAGTTATTAAGCACTTGTCACTTTAGAAGAGCTGATTATAGAACAAATCCTGGCTGGGAAGGGTTTGCGAAAACGCAGCAAATTTATTCACTCAGTATAATTTGCACATAATGTTAGTGGAATGTGAACAAAATTGACAGTAATGGAATTGCACTGTGATATGTAGCAATTTTATTGAATAATCAGGATATTTATACTGCATAAATGTTAAGTAAGTGTTTGGGGTCATCAATGTGGTGCAGTAGAATGAGTATTTATACAAACACAATGACCTACTTGTATAGTCCGAAAGTCTGTTGTCCACATCCATTAATCACATGTTGAGCACTTGTCACTTTAAAAGAGCCGATCATCAGTTACAGCGTTGTCATGTGATCAAGGCCGGTAACGGCTGAAACGCGTTATGGCGGACGAAACTCGTTAAAAAAACAATTTAGGCACTCAATTGTGGTCTCCACTCATTCTTCTCACCAAGGAGGTATATGCGGCGAGAATCTTGGATATATAGATATATATATATATATATATATATATATATATATATATATATAGATATATATATATATATTTTAACCAAAGTGCCCAAAAGCATTTGAGAGGCACTCGACAGCGTTCTGATTCTGATGCAGCCGATCTTCCTGCTCCAACTTTACTTCCATTTGCCGACGCGTTTCAAGACTACATGTCTCTTCTTCAAGGGCTGCTGGAACACCACAGTGATAGCTCACATTGTTCAATTTCCGGCGTCATTTATGTCATTACTAGCCCCCAGTGGGCAATTTGTCCAGTACGATCTTACTTGATGCATGATGGGACATTGAGTCCCCAATGTGAGAATAGTTAATCCCTTTAGTAGGTTCAATGTGCGTATTCCCAATAAAGCTTATTTTTCTCCTCAGTAGGTATCGGGGCATTAAGATCGGCTTAATTAGCATATTGAACGCTGTGCTGCAACGGTATCGATACATTCAACACCACAGCCTCTGCCTGTTGGCGATGGTGCTCTCTCCACGGCCGGGCCGCCGTGTGTAAATATTTTAACCAAAGTGCCCAAAAGCATTTGAGAGGCACTCGACAGCGTTCTGATTCTGATGCAGCCGATCTTCCTGCTCCAACTTTACTTCCATTTGCCGACGCGTTTCAAGACTACATGTCTCTTCTTCAAGGGCTGCTGGAACACCACAGTGATAGCTCACATTGTTCAATTTCCGGCGTCATTTATGTCATTACTAGCCCCCAGTGGGCAATTTGTCCAGTACGATCTTACTTGATGCATGATGGGACATTGAGTCCCCAATGTGAGAATAGTTAATCCCTTTAGTAGGTTCAATGTGCGTATTCCCAATAAAGCTTATTTTTCTCCTCAGTAGGTATCGGGGCATTAAGATCGGCTTAATTAGCATATTGAACACTGTGCTGCAACGGTATCGATACATTCAACACCACAGCCTCTGCCTGTTGGCGATGGTGCTCTCTCCACGGCCGGGCCGACGTGTGTAAATATTTTAACCAAAGTGCCCAAAAGCATTTGAGAGGCACTCGACAGCGTTATGATTCTGATGCAGCCGATCTTCCTGCTCCAACTTTACTTCCATTTGCTGACGCGTTTCAAGACTACATGTCTCTTCTTCAAGGGCTGCTGGAACACCACAGTGATAGCTCACATTGTTCAATTTCCGGCGTCATTTATGTCATTACTAGCCCCCAGTGGGCCATTTTTCCAGTACGATCTCACTTGATGCATGATGGGACATTGAGTCCCCAATGTGAGAATAGTTAATCCCTTTAGTAGGTTCAATGTGCGTATTCCCAATAAAGCTTATTTTTCTCCTCAGTAGGTATCGGGGCATTAAGATCGGCTTAATTAGCATATTGAACGCTGTGCTGCAACGGTATCGATACATTCAACACCACGCGTTTCAAGACTACATGTCTCTTCTTCAAGGGCTGCTGGAACACCACAGTGATAGCGTCTTTTTTTTAAAACTTTTTTTTTGTATGGGAGGGGGGCTGCGTGGCCCCCCTTCCCTCGGCCACTTTTGGCCCTGAGGACCCCATCCCCCGGGGCATGCCCTCTTTTTTTCATTTTTAAAATATTTGGAGGGGGGCTGCGTGGCCCCCCTCCTCAGGACATTTAAGGCCCCGGGGACCCCATCGCCCGGGGACGGCCTTGCCTTTTTTTATTTATTTATTTAATTATTTTTTTTGGGGGGGAGGAGAGCTGCGTGGCCCCCCTCCCGGGCCACTACTTGCCCCGGGGACCCCATCCCCCGGGGCTGGCCCTATCCTTTGGGGTCCGTGGGGGGACCCCAACTCCCCCACGGACCCTGCCGGCTCCCCGCCTCCTGCGGGAGCCGGCATTGCTTTTCCACATGGGGAGCTGCTAACATGCAGCCCCCCGTGTGGAAAAGCAATGTGCTTTGGATATTGGAAGAGAGAGCAGGTTTCCTGCTCTCTCTTCCAAAATTCAAAGCAGTTTGCAATGACAGGGCGGGAGCCGCGAGGCTCCCGCCCTGCCATAGCAAACTACAGTGTCCCGGGGGTGGGCACCCAGGGCCATCAAGGGCTCCAGGAGGGGGGCCTCGCGGCCCCCTTCCCATCACTTGCACAGCCCCGGGGAGGTGGTGGTCCCCGGGGCTCTTAACGGACCCCCATGTTTAAATATTTAGTGCCCCGGGGAGGTGGTGGTCCCTGGGGCATGTGGGGGGGCTGGAGCCGCCCACACAGGTAATTACAATTTAAAAAAAAGAAGCCCCGGGGGAGTGGCGGTCCCCGGGGCTGCGGGAGGGCTGAGAGCCCTCCCGCACCATTTTGTTTAAAGCCCCGGGGGGGTGGCGGTCCCCGGGGCTTGGGGGGGCCTTAGAGGCCCCCCATATAATTATTAATGATCCCCCGCATGCCCCCGGGACTTGGCCCACCCGGGGGCCAATTAACCACGAAGCGCAGGAGCCCGCGCTTCGTTTTTTTTTTTTTATCGGCAGGATCCGCGCACCCAGCGCGTTTTTTGCCGATTTAAAAAAAAATAATAATAATTTTTTGGGCCCTGGGGGTCCTTGTAGGACCCCCTGAGCAGGCCTAGGGGGTCAGGGTGTTTCTACCCTGCCCCCTTTTTGCGTTTTGCGCAGTTGTTTTACTGCTTTCTTGTTCCTCGGTTCTACCGAGGAACAAGATGGCTGCCAACACTTCCTGGTTTGGAGTGTTGACAGCCAATTAGCATGCAGCTCGTGATCGGGAGGGTGCGCGGATCCACCGCGGCTATAGATATCGAAACTTTTATTTTGGATTTTCTCAGCAACTACTGAATGGATTTACACCATTTTTAAAAAGGGTGCTTTCTGAACCAAGCACTACCTTTTCGCCAAATTTGGTGTAATTCCGTTCAGCAGTTTTGACTGTAGCCTTGCATAAAGTTTCCTATGGGAAATTGATTTTTTCACTCTTATTTTTTGAATTTCTCCGCAACTACTGAACGGATTTACACCATTTAAAAAAAAGGTCGCTTTCTGAACCAAGCGCTACCTTTTGCAAAATTTGGTGTAATTCCGTTCAGCAGTTCGGGCTGTAGCCGTGTCTAAAATTTCCTATGGGAATTAACATGGAGAAAACACGTTTTGGGACCCCCTTTTTTCGGCCCTCGCTTGATGAATCACCCCGAAACTTTCAAGACAGGAGCGGACCGGAGCGCCCCACTAGTTTTGAAAATTTTGCGATGATTCGTCAAACGACGCCAAACTTATTGGGAATAGAATGTTGCGGATTTCCTATGGATAATAGGTCCTAACTATAACTATCTACTGGCGGCCGCCAGTAGATAATATATATATATATATATATATATATATATATATATATATATATATATATATATATATAAATATATATATATATATATATATATATATATATATATATATATACCCTCAACAATTTTTGTGCTGCTCCATTGCCTTTCGCACCCTGGAAAGGAACTTACTCCTGACCTTGACAAGGAAAGGCTAGTTCCTAAACACTCCACTATCTATGTCTGTAAGCGAATTCTCAATGTTGGAAATGCAAAAAATAAAATTCCGCTTATCTCCAAATTTGATGAGCTTCAGACAGTACAAATCTGGTGCAAAGAAATTTTAACTAAAATAGAACTGATGACAAACATAGAGCTGCAGTTTTCGCCTCCTGTTCTACTGCTGAATGACTTTTCCCTTGCCTCTCCTGATAGATTTTGTACATTTTGTAATTGAGCAAAAGTCTAGCTGTTGCCAAAAGGATTATGCTAGGAAAATGGAAACCATGAAAGAAGCTGAACTAATTTGATTAATGATTCAACCACAGATAGAATACCCTGATGCGCTGATTTGATTAATAATTTAGCCACAGATAAAATACCTTGCTGAGATAATTGCATTAATGATTTAATCACAGAGAGTATACTCTGCTGACATAATTGGATTATTTATGATTTAACCACAGAAAGAAATCCTGAGGAAACGATTGGATTAATGATTTAACCACAGACAGAATACCCGGCTGAGATGATTGGATTAATAATTTAAACCCATATAGAATATCCGGCTGAGATGATTGGATTAATGATTTAACCACATGTAGAAGATTAATGATTTAACCACAGATAGAATACCCTGTGAATGTGATTTGATTAATAATGTAACCACACATAGAATTCCCAGCTGAGAATATTTGATAAATAATCTAACTACATATAGAATACCCGGCTGAGATCATTGGATTAATGATTAAACCACAGAGAGAATACCTTGCTGAGGTGACGTGGTTAATAATTTAACCACATATAGAATATCAGCTGAGATGATTGGATTATTAATTTATTTGCAGATAGACTACCTTGCTGAGATGATATGATTATTGGTTTACCCACAGAGAGAATACCCTGCTGAGATGATTTGAATAATAATTTATCCACATATAGACAACTGGGCTGAGATGATTGGAGTAATGATTTAACCACAGAGCGAATACCTTGCTGAGATGACGTGATTAATAATTTAACCAGATATAGAATACCAGCTGAGATGATTGGATTATTAATTTAACCACATATAGAATACCCGGCAGAGATGATTGGATTAATAATTTAACCACATATAGAATACTCGACTGGGATGACTGGATTATGATTTAACCACAGATAGAATATCCTGATGAGATGATTGGACTTATGATTTAACCACATATAGAATACCTGGCTGAGATTATTGGATTTATGATTTAAGCATAGCTAGAATACCCTGCTGAGATGATTAATGATTTAACCACAGATAGAACACCCTGCTGTCTCAGAAATGATGAAATTGTGTTCAATGCCATGTATTCCAAAAGTTTAAATGGTATGTTCAGCAAACATGCATACCTATAACTCAGTTTATAATTCAATCTCATTTTAGACTATTATACCTAGCTGCAAGTCTGTGCACGTACGGCACATATCTTTGAATAAATGTTTTTCTTTTTGAAAAAAATGGATTCAAAGATGGCCTCGTCAGTGCACGCGCATGTTCAGCAGCCATCTTTAAATTAATTTCCTTAAACCACGAGAAAGACCATTCATAGATGGGTGTTGCACGCGCACATACATGCACAGTTTTCTTCAAATCAAAGAACATTTGTTTAAAAGTGGCAACTGGCCATGTTGCACATGAGCAGGTGGCCAGCTTTAAATGTTTAAATAACACATTTTAAGAGCTGTCCGCCAATACAGAGGCAAGTGGTAAGAGGCTGTAGGGCAAGTGAGCTTGGAGGGTATGAGAAGGGGATGGAGAGGTGGGGGAAGAGCATGGAGAGGGGAAGAAATTAGTCCCTTATCTGCACTGAAATACAAGGTTTGATGCCGGCAATAAAAAGATGCATGCCATCCAATCAAAACATGTTTCTAGTAAATGCCACCCAGTGTCCTCTTTAACATATTCACTTTGCTGGTTCAAGGACATTTTAATTAGTGATTCATAGTTTTATTGTCCTTGAGTGTTAATTTTTTGTACTTTGCTTTTTATAAGAACATGTTGGATTTACATCCTTATTTCACAAAGTGAAGACGTGCATGCACATAGGCATTCTCAAGGTGCAACAAAACTAATGATCAATTGTCAATCGATGGGCTATTAATTAGAACATTGGAATGCTGGGAGCTCCATTGAAGACAACGAAGCGGCTCAGGGCTAATCAAGGTTGGCATAAGTCTTCTTGTCCATCATTCGAGTGCTTGTCTTTCTGTTTCTCCCTTTTTAATTTAGAATATTCTACTCTTAGTGGTGAAATGTTCTAATACCCTTGATGCGATTTTACCTCATGCTAGGCCAGTTATTTAAGGCCCTCTCCCTCGTTATATGCCCTGCGGCTCTGGCCAATAACTCAGGTTCACGGCCTTTAACAACCGGTATAGTCCTGGCAGTGGGCTATGAGGCTATAGTATTTTACTGTGTCTGTCTTTTAAGTTCAATACTTACAATACAAACACCATCTTGTGACTGCTTCCTATAACACTCTTCTTACAGACAACAGCCTAACTCAGTTTATGCAGTTGGTTCACCAAAGGGGCCCTTCTCCCATCTTCCATATTTTAGAAGGCCAATATGATGCTTCATTTTACTATTTTCTTTCCTGGTCAGCTGCGAGTAACATACACGAAGTCACCCAACTATTACCAAACACTTCTTCTAACAAACAGTCAGGTCTATTGACTTTGCCAATGCTTACTAGTGCGGACTTGTAGTATCATATAAATCCCACTGGAAGCAGACTATTGCATTCCTGAAGGCATGTCCCATTGGCTTCTATATGGTTTTCTGTATTTCTTTGCCCCATTCCTTTCCCTTGTTCCCTTTCCCTCGATGCCAGTGTATGCCATGGTCCCTCATGCCCCACGCTAGCTTTAGAACATTGGACACAGCGGGAGGGACCTGGAGGTTTAAAATTGAATGGCATTTGGTGTAATGGTACTGTTCTCCTGAGCACATTCTACATCAGTTTAGTCAGAGACGTCACACACCTCCCTCTTCCCACGTATATCACTGCATGTGTGAGCACAAAAAACATTTCCACTATACAAACACCCAAACCATTGACTTTGTCAATCCTTGTTGAGTTGCTTGAGGCCACCTAACCTCAGTGGGCTGTGGTCCAGCCACACTCCTTGTGAGGTCTGGGTTTGACACCACGGATGTCAGACTCACCAACTGCTAACAATATACACACAGTGAGCTTTGGGTCCACCCCTCTTACCTATTGTTTTTTTACCAGCCTCTCTCAGTCAGATACTTTGCTATTTATGTCTTGGAGAACCTCAGTTGATTACTGATCTCTCACCTAATGCTGTTGGCTGTTTGAGTGTATCTTTCCACTTGAGTGATTGCACCGAGCTGCATGTGTGACTATTTTTAACTATAGCTCTCTCTGTCCACTTGTGATGTCTGCCTCCCATGTGTCTTTCACTTCATTGTGCTAACACTTTATGCATTTTCCCATTAAACTCAGAGGCATCTACTTTGCCAATGCTTGTTGTATGTAATGTTGCCTGAGAGATGCACAGTTTAGTTGATAGCTGACAGCGGTGTATGAACACAATACCTCTTTTAACTTGTATTTGTGTTTTTCTATCACGGCTGTGAATTATGGGCAAAGCTACATTTAGCCCCACCTATGAAGGGTATGTGTGGGGAAATCTTTTGTTTGTTCAGTGTGTGTAAATGATTTGAAAACGTGATCCTCAGCGTTGGCCTGTAACTAGTTCCCCTCATATTGTTCACCCTGCCTTCCCTTCCTTGTTCTATTCTGTTTGTTGTCTCTGTCTGTAATTGAGACCTGTATTTGTAAAGTAAAACAATGTCCTGTATAAGCAAGCTTCACAGTCCATACAAATACACACATAAATACATATAAACAATACAGTGTGCTCAGTACATTTATTCATAGATCAATCAAGCATTGGCAAATCCAACAGGTCCTGGTTCTAATAAGCCAAGTGTTTTTCTTTGCCACAGCTGGCAAAGCTAAAATACAGACGCACACGTATGCATTGTGACACACGTTTGTGTACATGCGTCATGAAAGAATCCATTTTTAATTTGCTGTTGTAACATGCTGACAGCCATATAGAAATGGTAAATTAAAATGTTTAAAAAGTGAAAAAGAGTGTATACTAAGTGGAAAAAAGGAAGAGAGCAGCACTTTGCAGCTGTCGAGCCTTCAAAATAATGAATTAGTTAATTAAATAAATAAATAAACAAATAAATACATATAATGTAACATGGGGAGCGGAATTGGGAAAAGGATGGAGAGAGGGACCTGGAGCTTCAGGAAGGGGACGGGAGATAAAGGAGGGTGCATGGAGTGGACAAAGCAGGGGGGCAAGAAAACACATGCACTGCCATGGAGTGCCCAACGGCAAATTAAAAAAAAAAGAGTCCCCTGAAGTAAGCTGTGGAAGAATGCACCTCCTTTAATCAGAACAGTGCCAGACTGAAATGCTCTGAGTGGGACAAACACAAGAATTAGGAGGAAAGAAATACAATGAAAAGCAGAGAATTGAGACAGGCAACAAAGTCATCGAATCATGAGCAAGAGGCTATTCTAAAGCCCACTCTAAGTATATATAATGTATTGGAAGAATAGCTCTTGCCAACAGACAGCTAAAACTGTCTGTAGCCAATACCTTTGAAGAATCAAAAAATAATCATAGAAATCCCAACATGTTGTCACTTCCCCACCACTGAAATGAAATTTACATTTGAAACTAACAAGATGAAATAGAGTTGAGTTGTTTTGGTCACTGGTTATATAAGGCAGCTCCTGCATCTTTTAGCCACTTGCCACCAAGCTTTATGTTTCACCCACCAGGGATCTCAAGTTCAGGGTCCAGCCTAAGTGCTATGCTCTCATTGGCGCCGCACACTAAAAAAACAAGAATGACGTAAGTCACAAGAAGCTCACGTGGAGACTTTCAGTTAATATAACTTTAATTGTGATCAGAGAAGCTAAGCTAACTGCAGCCACCACATAACATCACAATATGTAGTCACATAGTCAAGTTTCCACAAATATTTCACAGGTGTGGTTTGCACACCCAACATGTTGTAATAGTAATTTTATTTATTTAGCGCTTAAGTTGCAGCACTCTTCCTGAAGCATTATGGTAGATGCAGTTCAACCAATTAATTGTACTCACACTCGAGCAGCCTTAGCACTTAAGTAGGCTCAGCCAGTGCTGGAAATCTGAAACGTTTCATGGGTTTGCCACCCATCGGAGAAGAGTATTTCTCTCATTTGGGGGTGCTTATGTGCTGCTTCTATAGCTTTTGGGGGCTTCTGCAGCCTTTGGGGGTGCTTATGTGACAGCAATGAGCAGTCTTGCCGTCTAGAGAGCACTACGTGAGCTCTGCACTTGAGAGTAATGGGTTTTGTGTCTAAATACCAAAATCTCGAAAATGCCCAGCTTTTGACGGGCTATATGAGAAGGAGCTATAAAAATGACGCCCCAAATGTTTCACAGAGCTCTCTGGTGGTGATGGAGAGGCCACGGAAGTAGACCAATCGAAAGCCACAGAGTATCTATGTCGGCGAGTGGAGGTGACGGGTGTGTGTATAATATGATTCTTATAAAGTATTTGATCGAGATTAGCCATTGGCTGAGTTTGGGATTTAATAGAAAGGTAATTGAAACAGAAAGAACTTTACATTGAAGCAGTAAGTCCATCTCATGTTATTTTAACTGCTGTTCTGTCTTCCTCTGCTGCAGTTGCAATGCATATGTTTGGATTTAAGCTGTGCCCTTGAAACAGTGTCACCAGACATCATAAAATGTATAAAAAGGAGATATAGGTAGCATTACCTCATCAAACCTCCCCTTGCTTCCCATCATTACTACATGAGATGTACAAAGCCGCACAGGACAACCAAAGAGGTACTGCACGAAACTCATGTTTATTGAATACAAACATCATAATAATGGTCCACTATTTAGACTTCATAGTGGCCAAAACTTTAGAACCAAATATATCAGACAGTTCAATCTCCTGAACAATCCTATAGTGAAAGGCAAAGGTCAACGGAGATGACCAAGTGGCCGCCCTGCAGATTTCAGCAGTGGAAGCTCCTTGTATCTAAGCCCATGAGGTAGACATTGATCTGGTGGTTCTACCCTGAACTCTGAAGGGAGAGCCCTGGCCTGAAGTCTTGTAAGTCAGAGAGATCAAGGACCTAACCCACCGACTTGAAGAAGAAGTGGAAGGCTTCAACCCCTTATGCACGGGGCCAAATTTGACAAGCAAAGATTCAGAAAGTCTAATGGGAGCCTCTCTATCCAAATATATCAGAAGAGTCCTCCTGACCTCCAGACAATGCAGCTGCAGCTCCTCATCAGAGGAAGGAGAATAGAAAAGGGAGGGCAATATCAACTCCTGATCTTTATGAAACGGGGAATCAACTTTGGGACAAAAGGAGAAAAGAGGTTTCAAAATCACCCTATCCCCAAAGATCCAACAAAAAAATAATGTTTGCAAGATAGAGCGTCCAGTTCTCCCAAACGTCTAGCTGAAGAGATTGTCAAAAAAGAACAACTTAAGAGACAACATCCTGAGAGCTATGGTTTCCAGGATTGCCTCATGTAATGAATAGAAGTGAGGAAGAGGACTCAGAGAGATGCAATTACTGGTAAGTAATTGGGGCATTTACAAGGCCAGATTCCACTTGTGACGTCACACCAGGTGGCCCTGAAGAAGTGAAGTGGCTGCAGCCCTGAAGAGAGGGCGGAGTGCAGCTTTGGTCAGAGGCGGTCGTTGCCTGGGCAGAAGAGAGATGGACTTCAGAACTAAGTGTGGCTTGCTGGACTGGGATGGGTGGTTTAATGCTGCTGCGAAATCCCATGAAAGCTGGCCTCGTGACCCTGTCCACATAGCCACAAGTGGACATCAGCTTTAAGCAACAGGCCTGAAAACCTTGGCTTTTCTGCTGTCTATCTACCTCGCTCCAATGCCTTAGCCCCGCCCCTTTCCAGGCTCATTTAGCACCAGAATACCCAATATTGAGTAACAGTCGCGCTTTTTAAATTCCATCACCATTGGTATCCTGATGCTGCTGGGCAGAAGCCTAGTAAGGGCAGGGGCTTGTATAGGGGCATTGGGCTTCTGGGCAGTGACACCCGTGGAACAGCAGAGCTCTCTATGAATGGTGAGTTGTGATGGAAGCCAGAGCAGGTTGTGAAGGTTGTCACAAGATGGCTTCTGTGGGAGACGCTGTGGAGTGACTGTGAGTGACTTCATTTTTCTATGAAGACGGGCCCAAGACTTTCGGTGCAGGAAGTGTGCAGACTCGGGTCACTGGGCTGACACAAGACCTTGAGGGCACTGAGTCTTTCTTATGTCAGTATTCAATGTCAACTTTGAGAAGCTCCCTGTGTGCCCGCGATATGAGGACTTTTTGGAAGGTGGTCAACACTGGCAGCTCTGAGGCTAAATCGCCGATAGAGCCAAACCTAGATGCAGACGTGTGGAGAGATCACTTCGAGTCACTGTATTCAAGGGCAGAGACACTGTTCGACCTAGCAGATGAAGGCCATGCCCAACCGGTTTACTCCCCGATTGCTCCCACGATTTACCCCGGGTCCATGGAGGACACCCCGATAATAACTCTCAAAGAGATAAATGGTGCCCTCTCCAAAATAGCCCTGGGTAAAGCGCCAGGATTAGACAAGATCCCAGGGGACCTTTTCCGTAGTGAACCCACTATCTGGGCGCCATACCTCTGGGTTTTATTTAACGCCATTCTACAAGGCATGAAGATTCCTGCCAGCTGGGCCGGGCCGAAATAATCCCTATATACAAAAAGGGTTCCCCGCTGCTACCCACAAATTACAGGCCAATAAGCCTTATAGATACTACCCAAAAAATCTTTGCACGGGTGCTGCTGCTTCGGTTGCAGAGTTGGATGGAAGAGCATGAGATACTTAGTCCTCTCCAGGCAGGATTCAGAGAAAACATGTCCACGCCGGACCAAATCTTCAGGCTGCAGATATTACACTGGAAGATCGTGTGTCTGGAGGGTGGCAGCCTCTACTTAATATATGTAGATCTGAAGTCAGCGTTCGATCTGGTCCCAAGAGACAAGCTGTGGTCAGTCCTCCACGAGATGGGGGTTCCGCCATACCTGTGCCAAATCATGAAGCGGTTACACGAGGGCAACTACGCGCAAATCAGATTTGGCAAGGAAGGAAAACTCACGGCCCCTATCCCTGTAAGAGAAAGATCTGGATGTCCCGAAGTTGGCAACACGTAAAATTCCAGCTATGATGTTTGCCGATGACATGCTATTATTGTCGAAATCGCCAATGGGGATACAGAGGTTACTAAATAGATTTGAGGCGTTTTGCAGTGAAAGAGGGCTTGAGATCAATCTCCAAAAAACAAAATTTATGGCGTTCAACTCAGCCAGAAGCACCCGACCAAACCCAAGCTTAAATGGTAAACCCCTAGAGAGAGTATTTGCTTTTGATTATCTGGGCATAACTATCTCGGAAACAATAGACTGGGGGGGCGCAAATTAAAAAATCAACCTTGAAACTGGCACAAACATTGGGGGGGCTAGCGAAAGTATTCAGAAAATCCAGCTATAAACCTGTGAGCCCTGCAATAGAAATATATAGGGTTCAAGCTAGGGCAGCGGCAGTGTACGGAGCAGAATTATGGGGCCACCACAGTTCCGAGAGTCTTACACAGACAGAAAATAATTTCCTCAGGCAACTGTTTGGTCTCCCACGAAGCACCCCACTAGCGCCGCTCCGAATGGACTTGGGGGTAAGGGCTATTGCTGAAGAAGTTAACCTTAGACCCCTTTTATTTTGGCGACGTTTGTGGGTCACCCCAGAACTTTTACACTATAGGGATGAACTAAGAGAGGTAATGAGTCTACCAGGGGCGGGCAAATTACCCTGGCTATCCTATATCCGACACATCTCAGGGCAACTGGGACGGGGCAATCTCTGGGCTGACCCAGAAGAGGCATGTGCCACCGTGTCCAGGAAAGAGCTTAAGGATTGCTACTGGGAGTTCAAACTGGTCCAACTTCAGAGCAATACTTCAGTAGGTAAGCTTACTGCAGCCTTCCTAGAAATCAAGGACCGGTACAGCCTAGAGCCGGCACTGAATGATATCAAGCCAACAGCTGCCAGAAAGCTCTATCTGCAGTTTAGACACGGGGTTTTGCCTCTCCGCACCTTTACAAGCAGATGGAAGGGTTCGCAATCCTTGGGCTGCCCGGCATGTGACTGGGCCATTGAATCAGAAATCCATGTCTTTTTTTGTTGCCCCGGATACCATAAAGTGAGAAAACGATGGTTGGTCCAGATATGTAGAAATTTAGGTACCAGGCGCTGTGCCGAGGCTTTTAGAATACTGGAACATGACACTAGCCTCCCTATAGCATACTCGGTAGCAGGCTTTTTATTCTCTATGTGGTGCACTCGAAGAGTGTTTTTAAAAAAAAAAAAAAAACCCTATAAATAAGATCCATATTCTCCTACATTAATCACTCAATCAAAGAGTTTAAGGGATTATCCAGTTTTATCACCCATTTGAGAATGATTTTAATGATCTACTATATTTACATTTTGTATTTATTGTTAACTGGGCTGCTATTTGTCAGTATTGGCCGCCTCTAGTGACGAAGCCAAAGCTCTGACCTCCTAAATCTGGGCTGATGACTTGCTCAATTGTATTGTGCATGTACTTTGAATTGTGAATCATGTTTCTATCTTTGATTGATATTGCGACCTATATGACTAGACCCTTTTCTCACTGAGTTGTCAACTGATTGCATTTTACTTTATACTGCTCCAGGTTGTACCCGGCTATGTTTTAACTAATTGCTTTTATTACACGTGCATGATTTTGTTCTTCTCGTTTACTTTTACTGGATCTTAAAGCAAATGAATTGTATGTTATTTCATATGTGCTTTTATGGCCAAATTGGCCGAAATAAAGGAAATGACAATGTCAATATTCGGTGCAGACCAAATGCTAAAATACTGCTTGTAAAAAAGTTTGTATTGGAATGCATGTGGGCACCATTGCTTGTAGGCTGTTGCGCACTAGTGATGGTGTGCCATTGCTCATGCGCAAAATGTGTCCCTGGAATAGTGCATTTCCACCTTGCTCTTATAAAGTTGGTAGATATTTTAAAGTGGGTGGAGCTTGCCATGTTGTGTTGGGAGTCAGCGGGGGCTGGGGGCGGCCAGATTGATGTGCTTTCAGGCAGAGTAAAGCTGCCCAGTTGTAGGTGTTCTGCAGGTGTTCGATGGATGCTGTTCGGTTGTAGGGGAAGTGAGTACCTTTTGTAGGGAAAGTGACTAAACATTATTAAATAATGAGGAACAGAGCGCCTGCTACTACAGAGGAAGTGAGTACCCTTAATTATTTGTAGGGAAAGTGAGATCATGTTAATGGAATGGAACCGAGCCCCCATTATTGTTACTGGGAGCCTGAGTATACATTTTACTACATGTGTAGGAAGGATGCCACTCCCTTTGTAGGGAAACGTGGGGTTTTGGTTTCCTGTTTTTCCAGTTGGGCTTTATGGGACTGAGTGTTCCTTCAATCTTTATGGCTTTTTTGTGAATCTCGGTGTGCGAAGGCTGTTGAGTACGTTTGCTGTTGCTCCACCGAAGACAAAGGTCTCCTGTGTTTCTGCTGTGAGAGTCGATTTTTCGTGGGCAGTTGTAGACTACATGGGAGCACAGATATTACTAGAAGTGTATGTATATGTTTGTGTTCCTTCCTGATAGACTGATACTGTTTTGTTGTGTTGTTTTGTGGTTCCATGCAAAAGATGCTTAGGCCAAGTTCGGTGTGTGATGTTTCCCTGTTATAGCCTGTACTGTTTTACTTGGTTTTGATGTTCTTCTCGAAGGATGGAGATGTGTCATAGTATGTGTAGTGTCTTCTTCTAGTCTGTTCCTGTGGGGAGGCAGGTGTGTGTGTGTCTATGTATGCGTGTGTGTATATATATATATGTACGTGTGTATGCGTGTGCTGCTTGGACACTGGATTTAGTGGTTAAGCACTGTGACTGCTGTTGGTGGAGTTTCACCCATATCCTGAAGAGTAACTGGAATATATAAAAACAAATTACACTGAAGCTACCTTATCCCCACCTTTCATTTCGGTTCATATAAAAATAAACCACAGCCAAGATGGCCCTCATTCTAGCCCCGCCCCTTCTGCAGCAGACACTTGACCTTTCCGGATCAGAAAGGATGTACAGGTCTCGTCACTACATTCGGTTCGATTCCCCTTTCCACGACTTCACAATACATGGACCGCTTACAGTTTCAATTACACTTCCCACTTGCTGAACCCACCATCCTGCTGCCTCATTTACATACACAACTACCAATTATAGACACTCCGGGCATCAAAGCTCCTTCCACACTTATGCGCTCCAGAGATTAGGCCTGGGTGAAATGTCCCTTACGCCAGCGTAATCTTGCATAATTTTAGCAATTTTTACGTTACACTTGAAAAAGAAATTCCCGAAAAGCCACTATTACGCGACAACGCGTTTGCCACAAGTGTTTGCGGCAAACCTTTTGCTGGAGCAATGCAAACGAATAGGAGAGCGGCAGCTGGTTGCGTCGTGTGGGTGTTTTTGCATTGTTTTAAAAGACGAAATGCATCCTAGCATCCAAAGTGTGCTTGAGGAACCAATGCATGCTAAAATATAACACATTATGCCCGTTTTGCATTTGGCACAATTTCACATCATTTTCCTGAAATGTTGTGCAATTATGCAAACTATGCGACTTTCACACACCCCTTAATAATAATAATAATACAGTCATTTATTGAGCGTGAACAGCTACCTCCTAGGAGGTGTCCCGGCGCTAGAAGCGATAAGTGACATACGGGAGGCAGGCATGATCAAGACACTACAAATTAAGCCTGGTTAAAGAGCCAGGTTTTAACTGCCTTCCTAAATTGTGTTTCGGAAAAGATCTGACGCAAGGAGTTAGGAAGGGAATTCCACAGCTTGGACGCTCCAAACATAAAGGATCTACCACCAAGCCAGATTTTCTTCACTCGAGGAGTGCAAAGAAGTTTCTGGGAGCAGGATCTCAAAGCACGCGACTGCGTGTAGACACCCAGCCTCTGTTTCAGATACGAAGGGCACGATCCGTGAAAAGCCCGAAATGCGAGGGTCAAGGCCTTGAATTTGATTCTCTTGGCTACTGGAAGCCAATGTAGTTCTCTAATATGCGGAGAGATGTGTTGCCGAAAAGGGACACGTTTGATTACTCTCGCAGCCGCATTTTGGACCATTTGGAGTTTCTTAACCAGGTAGGCCGGTAAACCGATATAAAGGCCGTTTGCGTAGTCTAGGCGGGCAGTTACTGTGGCGTGGTCCTGCGACAGCTCTCAGGCAGCAGATGTATACATTTTCGCAGGTTTCTCAGGCTACTGAAGAGGCTACCACACTCACGCCCTCCCTAAGCACTTGAGCTCGAACCACGTCCACGTGCGCTGGGCCTTAGTTTAACTCCAAATTGTCTTTCGCCCCCGTTTCCCATGCGGTTCCTCCTGCCGCCCAACCAGTCACTGAGCTCGCATTCTTGGCTAGATCACCTCTTCACGTACCCTACCCTGGCCCTTACGCATCCTCTTCCGAATGGAAGCCATCATGCGGGGAGGAGGGGGGGTTCCGTTGGTTTGTTGGTGAGACAGGTGAGGTGACAGCTGGGTCTCTAGCTCAGTGACAGAATCACACTCACGGGGGATTAGTCGCGCTCTACAAATCCGGGTTGATTGATGGATTGACAGCTAGAGAGGGCGGCGTAACTTCCGGCTTCTGGCCCACCTCTGGTTCCTGTGCCTTGAATTGTGTTGAGTTGAACTTTAACCTTTAAGGATCAAAGAGCCTGGTGCGTCAGTGCAGCAGCAGCTTTCTGTCTTGGCCCTTTTATACACACCCCAAACTCTTGGAGTACAATTCATGTATCTGTGCTCTTTGCTGCCCTTTTGCCGATGACGTGATGCAGCGGACATGACAGAATTGATGCACTGAGGATTAGCCTCTGACTAGATCTTGGAATCCTGGAAATACAGAGAATATTCTTAGCCTGCAAAATGCTGCAAACAACTGTATACAGAATGTGTAACTTGTTGCTTAGCGCCCCTGGGTACGAAGGGCTTACGACTCTAAGCTCACCTTACTACGCAAAGGAGTGAAGGTTCAAGCGGGGCTGTAGAACTGCCCTGAACATTGTGCGCTACCAGGTGGGCTCATAGGGTCCTATAACTAACACCTTTTGAGCACTGGTGGTCCCTTGCCACATTAAACTCTCTTACCATAATATTACCTCATAGCAGCCCGCTTTGATCTGGGTTTTGAGGGGCGTGGCCTTCCTGTGCATGGCTTTGGGATAATTCCCAATGGAATCAACAGAAATCTTAATATCTGTCTAAGTTTGAGTGTCGAAGACAACGCAAAAGAAGGTAAGGCAGGTTAATGATAATTCTGGATTTAATAGGGGAACTGAGATAAAGCAATTAATTGGAGAGGAATTGGACAGTGGTACAGTTAAGCCTCAGAAAGCATCCGTCAAAGACTTTATACAGTGAACTACACTAAGGTTGACAAATGTGCAGTCACAGCTCATGTTGAAACTTCTGAGGCTGGTGCTGTGGGTTACTGAAGAAACTGAAGACGTTATGTTGAAAATGATGTTGTGTCTAAGAGATTGATCAACTCCAATGTCGGGAAAATGAACAGATTTTCGGGGAGCATTAATTCCTTAGAAGAACCAGGGAACGGATCAGTGGCAGAAACTGAGCCTTGATTGCAATTTTGGAGACCCTATACTTAATGCAAACTATGTTCTCTGGTAGTTAGAAACCCTAAGGCAATCGTGCCGCTGTACAACATGCCTTAAAACACTGACAAAGCCAACAGCTCGTGTAGGCGAGACCAATTGGCTTTGCCAATGCTTGTTTGTCAGAGTCTCAGTTTCTTAAGTCAGTACTGCAGAGAGGTAGGGACTTGTGTCTATAAAGTTCATGACAGTTTGTAAACGCTGTCATTCCTGTTGGTGGCAGAGTGTCAGCAACTCCTGCACATCATAGGAGGTTAAGCTGCCCTTGCCTACAATAGAGATATTCCGTGACACTCTGCGAGTGTTACGGTCATGTAATGCCCAGTGTAGGTAGACCTTTAAGGGAGAACTCTCTGTTCCGATTCAAGAGTACATACACAATACCACCGACTAACCCGAGTCTCTAACGTTCATCGTGCGAGATGGGAGAACCATCCTTAATGTCTTGTTCCAAGTACAGGACAAGCTACCAAACATGATTTGTTGTTGTAACATAAAAGGTATTTTTGAATGACAGGGACAGTGCATCTGCTGTTAGGCGAGTGAAAGATGCTTGAAGGATTCTACAGTGAGAAACATCTGATCAGGAGGGTAGAAGTGGATTTCCGTACTCTCTGACTATTAAATGCCCGACGTCTCTGCTGAGATGAAAACAAGTGGCAGAACAGTACGGTTTAAAGTATAACAACTTTTCGAACGTATGGCAGGAGTTGGTTAATATAGCAATCCTGATGAGCAGTGCCAGTGGCGCCTCTCACTAATGAGTTTTATCTGCGTTTACAGTGGGCGGACACATCTGCGATGCTACCCATTCCTGACTGACGGGAGGGGGCAAGCAACAACAGGAGGAGGAGGGGGCAAGCAACGATGCAGGAGGATGCAATCAACAACACAGGATGAGGCAGATGGGACGGAGCATGCAACAACGTAGGAGGGAGTGGTTGCAAGCAACAACGTGTTAGGGAGGGGCAAGCAACAATGCAGGAGGGGGCAAGCAGCAGGACTGGAGGGGGCAGCAACAATGCGGGAGGAGGCGGGTACAAGAAACAATGTGAAACAGCTGGGAAAATGACCTCCAAATACCTGCACTCTTAAGGTGTGTTGCAACCAAAAGATAAAAAGTAGCTCCAAAAGCGTGAGCAGTGAAAGGACACTGGGCACGGAATCAGTACTTGGGCCATGCTCCAGGGGAGGGACAAACGCAATAAGCGGAAATTAAGGCAGCGTGCACTGACCAAAGAGATCCATTTCCTTGTGAGTGATGATGTTGCTAACCAATGATAAGCAACAGGTGGGCTCTAAGTCTCCTGAAAGTAAACAAAATGTCTCGCAAGCGACAGCGCATGGGCTGTCTCAGATGAGACATAAAAATGGCTCCAAGTTTTACAAGTAGAAGTGGTATACACTGAATTAACTCACTGTGAAAACCTTTGAATGCTAGAGTTCCTTCTGCAGGCTAGAGTTCCTTCTGCAGGTGCGACATGTCGGATTGGCATGTGCAGTAGTGATCAATTCAGTTAAAATACAAAGGCTTAGCATTATTAATTTATTTTAAAAAATACATTCTAGACACAGGCATTGAATTGCTAAGAAACAGAATTATCCACTGCACTAAAAGACATCTAATGGTACAAGCTGGTGAGATCGCCTTTATTAGTGACTCTCAGAACATATCTAAAAATGTCAGTGCAGTGTCTGCAGAAATATAAGATCACACTGGGACCGAAAATATCTGACAGCTGTGGTTTGTTCAGAATTGAGCAGAAACCTATTTTTAATTAGAACAGGCCTCTTATTTAAAAAAACAAAATGCCAAACAGAAATTGTTATATCTTAATTGTAACATAAAACGCCCGTCTTGATTTGTCCCAAAGTATTGGAGAAAGGGAGAAACGTTTTTTAAACCATTTTTTAATGAAGCTTGTATAAGAACTAGGAAAACGTTTTTGAACATTTTTTGTACAGATTGCTGTGAAAGTAGTCAAAAGAATGGTGCTATTGTTTAAAACTATTCTCTGCCAGGCTACTAGCTTGGGTTATTTAAGTATGTGTGATAAAACTAAATGAAAGCCGATAGTGTTTTTGCTTCCAATTGCTTCATCGCTGAGTTCTTTTTACATGGTGAATTTTTTCGTGTGGCGTAAACAAATCTCACTGTAATTACATTTGTGCTGTGACCGAGCAATGATTTGTGGCTGTAGATTTTATTGTATTTTAAATATGAAGATATTTAATTGTTTGTAATGGCTTTAACAACAGAAGTACTACATTTGACTGACTAGAGTTAAAGAGACCTTTACTCTCTGTAAAAGACACTCTGCAGCAAAGAGGACTAGGCCACGTGGTCTTATCAATGCTCTCAGCTGCGTTTATTGCAGTTCTTCAGAACATCCTACAAAAGTGCATTTTTGATGTGGAGTAAGTCTGGGCGTAAATCCTGGTCGGGCAATCAGTAGTGCACTATAGAGATTGTTCAGTAGGTTAATCGTCCCCTCAGCCAGGCAGTAAAATGGCTGTTCCTTTAGTGAATTATGTAGATTATTCCCTCAGCAGTATAGAAAGACGAGTTTTATTCTCTAGTGAAGTCAGTTGGTTGTTTAATCACCGGTGCCCTAAAGGGGCTGCACCTTAAGGAATGCCGCGGCTCCACTGTACCCTCAGTAGTCCAGTCAGATGGCTGCGCCATCAAGAATGCCGCGGCGCCACTGTTCCCTCAGTAGTCCAGTCAGATGACTGCGCCATCAAGAATGCCGTGGCTCGACTGTTCCCTCAATAGTCCAGTCAGATGACTTCGCCATCAAGAGTGCCGCGGCTCGACTGTTCCCTCAGTAGTCCAGTCAGATGGCTTCGCCATCAAGAGTGCCGCGGCTCGACTGTTCCCTCAGTAGTCCAGTCAGATGACTGCGCCATCAAGAGTGCCGCAGCTCGACTGTTCCCTCAGTAGTCCAGTCAGATGACTGCGCCATCAAGTGTGCCGCAGCTCGACTGTTCCCTCAGTAGTCCAGTCAGATGACTGCGCCATCAAGAATGCCGCAGCTCCACTCTTCCCTCAGTAGTCCAGTCAGATGACTGCGCCATCACGAATGCCGCAGCTCCACTGTTCCCTCAGTAGTCCAGTCAGATGACTGCGCCATCACGAATGCCGCAGCTCCACTGTTCCCTCAGTAGTCCAGTCAGATGACTGCGCCATCACGAATGCCGCAGCTCCACTGTTCCCTCAGTAGTCCAGTCAGATGACTGCGCCATCAAGAATGCCGCAGCGCCACTGTTCCCTCAGTAGTCCAGTCAGATGACTGCGCCATCAAGAATGCCGCAGCACCACTGTTCCCTCAGTAGTCCAGTCAGATGACTGCGCCATCAAGAATGCCGCAGCGCCACTGTTCCCTCAGTAGTCCAGTCAGATGACTGCGCCATCAAGGATGCCGCAGCGCCACTGTTCCCTCAGTAGTCCAGTAAGATGACTGCGCCATCAAGGATGCCGCAGCACCACTGTTCCCTCAATAGTCCAGTCAGATGATTTCACCATCAAGAATGCCACGCCTCCACTGTACGCCCAGAAGTCCAGTCAGATGATTTCGCCATCACGAATGCCGCAGCTCCACTGTTCCCTCAGTAGTCCAGTCAGGTGACTGCGCCATCACGAATGCTGCAGCTCCACTGTTCCCTCAGTAGTCCAGTCAGATGACTGCGCCATCACGAATGCCGAAGCTCCACTGTTCCCTCAGTAGTCCAGTCAGATGACTGCGCCATCAAGAATGCCGCAGCTCCACTGTTCCCTCAGTAGTCCAGTCAGATGACTGCGCCATCAAGAATGCCGCAGCTCCACTGTTCCCTCAGTAGTCCACTCAGATGACTGCACCATCAAGAATGCCACAGCTCCACTGTTCCCTCAGTAGTCCAGTCAGATGACTGCGCCATCAAGAATGCCGCAGCGCCACTGTTCCCTCAGTAGTCCAGTCAGATGACTGCGCCATCAAGAATGCCGCACCTCCACTGTTCCCTCAGTAGTCCAGTCAGATGACTGCGCCATCAAGAATGCCGCACCTCCACTGTTCCCTCAGTAGTCCAGTCAGATGACTGCGCCATCAAGGAGGCCGGACCTCCACTGTTCCCTCAATTGTCCAGTCAGATGATTTCACCATCAAGAATGCCACGCCTCCACTGTTCCCTCAGTAGTCCAGTCAGATGGCTTCGCCATCAAGAGTGCCGCGGCTCGACTGTTCCCTCAGTAGTCCAGTCAGATGACTGCGCCATCAAGAGTGCCGCAGCTCCACTTTTCCCTCAGTAGTCCAGTCAGATGACTGCGCCATCAAGAGTGCCGCAGCTCCACTGTTCCCTCAATAGTCCAGTCAGATGACTGCGCCATCACGAATGCCGCAGCTCCACTGTTCCTCAGTAGTCCAGTCAGATGACTGCGCCATCAAGAATGCCGCAGCGCCACTGTTCCCTCAGTAGTCCAGTCAGATGACTGCGCCATCAAGAATGCCGCACCGCTACTGTTCCCTCAGTAGTCCCGTCAGATGACTGCGCCATCAAGAATGCCGCAGCGCCACTGTTCCCTCAGTAGTCCAGTCAGATGACTGCGCCATCAAGGATGCCGCAGCGCCACTGTTCCCTCAGTAGTCCAGTAAGATGACTGCGCCATCAAGGATGCCGCAGCACCACTGTTCCCTCAATAGTCCAGTCAGATGATTTCACCATCAAGAATGCCACGCCTCCACTGTACGCCCAGAAGTCCAGTCAGATGATTTCGCCATCACGAATGCCGCAGCTCCACTGTTCCCTCAGTAGTCCAGTCATATGACTGCGCCATCACGAATGCCGCAGCTCCACTGTTCCCTCAGTAGTCCAGTCAGATGACTGCGCCATCACGAATGCCGAAGCTCCACTGTTCCCTCAGTAGTCCAGTCAGATGACTGCGCCATCAAGAATGCCGCAGCTCCACTGTTCCCTCAGTAGTCCAGTCAGATGACTGCGCCATCAAGAATGCCGCAGCTCCACTGTTCCCTCAGTAGTCCACTCAGATGACTGCACCATCAAGAATGCCGCAGCTCCACTGTTCCCTCAGTAGTCCAGTCAGATGACTGCGCCATCAAGAATGCTGCAGCGCCACTGTTCCCTCAGTAGTCCAGTCAGATGACTGCACCATCAAGAATGCCGCACCTCCACTGTTCCCTCAGTAGTCCAGTCAGATGACTGTGCCATCAAGAATGCCGCACCTCCACTGTTCCCTCAGTAGTCCAGTCAGATGACTGCGCCATCAAGGATGCCGCACCTCCACTGTTCCCTCAATTGTCCAGTCAGATGATTTCACCATCAAGAATGCCACGCTCGACTGTTCCCTCAGTAGTCCAGTCAGATGACTGCGCCATCAAGAGTGCCGCAGCTCCACTGTTCGCTCAGTAGTCCAGTCAGATGACTGCGCCATCAAGAGTGCCGCAGCTCCACTGTTCCCTCAGTAGTCCAGTCAGATGACTGCGCCATCAAGAATGCCGCAGCTCCACTCTTCCCTCAGTAGTCCAGTCAGATGACTGCGCCATCACGAATGCCGCAGCTCCACTGTTCCCTCAGTAGTCCAGTCAGATGACTGCGCCATCACGAATGCCGCAGCTCCACTGTTCCCTCAGTAGTCCAGTCAGATGACTGCGCCATCACGAATGCCGCAGCTCCACTGTTCCCTCAGTAGTCCAGTCAAATGACTGTGCCATCAAGAATGCCGCAGCGCCACTGTTCCCTCAGTAGTCCAGTCAGATGACTGTGCCATCAAGAATGCCGCAGCGCCACTGTTCCCTCAGTAGTCCAGTCAGATGACTGCGCCATCAAGGATGCCGCAGCGCCACTGTTCCCTCAGTAGTCCAGTCAGATGACTGCGCCATCAAGGATGCCGCAGCGCCACTGTTCCCTCAGTAGTCCAGTAAGATGACTGCGCCATCAGGATGCCGCAGCACCACTGTTCCCTCAATAGTCCAGTCAGATGATTTCACCATCAAGAATGCCATGCCTCCACTGTACGCCCAGAAGTCCAGTCAGATGATTTTGCCATCACGAATGCCGCAGCTCCACTGTTCCCTCAGTAGTCCAGTCAGATGACTGCGCCATCACGAATGCCGCAGCTCCACTGTTCCCTCAGTAGTCCAGTCAGATGACTGCGCCATCACGAATGCCGAAGCTCCACTGTTCCCTCAGTAGTCCAGTCAGATGACTGCGCCATCAAGAATGCCGCAGCGCCACTGTTCCCTCAGTAGTCCAGTCAGATGACTGCGCCATCAAGAATGCCGCAGCTCCACTGTTCCCTCAGTAGTCCACTCAGATGACTGCGCCATCAAGAATGCCGCAGCGCCACTGTTCCCTCAGTAGTCCAGTCAGATGACTGCGCCATCAAGGATGCCGCACCTCCACTGTTCCCTCAATTGTCCAGTCAGATGATTTCACCATCAAGAATGCCACGCCTCCACTGTTCCCTCAGTAGTCCAGTCAGATGACTGCACCATCACGAATGCCGCAGCTCCACTGTTCCTTCAGTAGTCCAGTCAGATGACTGTGCCATCACGAATGCCGCAGCTCCACTGTTCCCTCAGTAGTCCAGACAGATGACTGCACGATCACGAATGCCGCAGCTCCACTGTTCCCTCAGTAGTCGTCAGATGACTGCGCCATCAAGAATGCAGCAGCTCCACTGTTCCCTCAGTAGTCCAGTCAGATGACTGCGCCATCAAGAATGCCGCAGCTCCACTGTTCCCTCAGTAGGCCAGTCAGATGACTGCACCATCAAGAATGCCGCAGCTCCACTGTTCCCTCAGTAGTCCAGTCAGATGACTGCGCCATCAAGAATGCCGGAGCTCGACTGTTCCCTCAGTAGTCCAGTCAGATGACTGCGCCATCAAGAATGCCGCAGCTCGACTGTTCCCTCAGTAGTCCAGTCAGATAACTGCGCCATCAAGAATGCCGCAGCTCGACTGTTCCCTCAGTAGTCCAGTCAGATGACTACGCCATCAAGAATGCCGCAGCGCCACTGTTCCCTCAGTAGTCCAGTCAGATGACTGCGCCATCAAGAATGCCGCACCTCCACTGTTCCCTCAGTAGTCCAGTCAGATGACTGCGCCATCAAGGATGCCGCACCTCCACTGTTCCCTCAATAGTCCAGTTAGATGATTTCACCATCAAGAATGCCACGCCTCCACTGTACGCCCAGAAGTCCAGTTAGATGATTTCACCATCAAGAATGCCACGCCTCCACTGTACGCCCAGAAGTCCAGTTAGATGACTGCGCCATCAAGAATGCCACAGCTCGGCTGTTCCATCAGTAGCGCAGTAAAGTGACCTACTCTCATGAATGCAGTTGTTTGGTTGTTCTCTCAGTAGTAAAGATGGTTGGTTAATTCTTCAACAGCGTAGTTGTTTGGTTGTTTCGTGAATCATACAGAAAGTTTGGTTATTGCCCCATTAGTGCAGTGAGATCATTGTCCCCTCTGAATGCAATATATTGGCTGTTCCCTCTGTAGTGCAATAAATTGGTTGCGCCATCATTAGTGCAGAGAGCGGATTGGTTCCTTCGTAATTCCATACATTAATTGTACCCCGAACAAGGCAGTGGCCCAGGTGTTTGCTTATTAGTGCATAAACTTGACAGTTCCTTAGTAGTGCAATAAGTTGTTTGCCTCCTTATTAGGGTAGTAAGTTGATTTGTTTGCTTGGTAGTTCCTTGCATTAGTTGCCCCCTCAGCATTGCCGTAAGGCAGGTGAATGCATACATTTGACAGTTCCCTAGGTAGTACAATATGTTCGTCCTTCTATCACGATTGTGGTAGATGTGCACTGCTCTTGGAGTTTTGTTAAGGGTTTGTCTTCATGCCATCTCGGTGTGATGTGGCACTTGACAAATACATCAACTAAACAAAGCAGTTAAACTGATCACCCCAAATGATGCCAAAATAAAGCTAGTACTGGGCTGATCAAAGCACGCAATTGAGGAACGAAATCAAGTGACAATCCCATAACCTTAGCAACCACACCCATCCAAACCGAAATGACAACTTCAGGGTCCTTTATCAAGCATGGGAAGTTTGATCACAGAGGATCAATTATGAATTATCAGTCCTAAACTGGAGCTACACCATTGCACTGGAAAAGGCACTGAGCCGCTATCGAGCCACCCACCGTAGATATCAGGTGGGACTACCCCAATATTAGATACAAAAGAGAGCTTTCCAGAACGGTTTAACGAGTAGTCAACGCACACTGGAAGCCGTACACAACCCCAGATCTTGAAAAAACTCAATTGTTCACTGTTGTAGATAGGGACGCATTAAACTACTCACAAGAGCCCATATACCATTGTGTGGCAACCTCCCACTGACCATAAAAACATATTCAGCCGCAACAACTGTGATACTTCACAATTTATTTATTTTTAATGTCAAGAAAAAGGGCATCAGTCATTACAAGGTCCGGGTTCATTGATCCACAGACTCAAACAAGACATTCATGTCCTACTAAGAAATAGAAATACCTGCAACTTCAGAAAAAACATAGGGCCTGATTAAGATTCCAGCGGACAGGTTACTCCGTCACATATCCCGTCATATCCCATCTGCTGAGATATAAATCCCATAGGATAATATGGGATTCATATTTCAGCGGATGGGATATCTGTCACCGTTGTGATGGAGTAACCCATCTGCCGAAATCTAAATCAGGCCCTTAGTGACCTTCCAACACTGAAGAGGTAACACTCCTTTGTAGTGTGCACCAAGCAGCCACCACTGAGGATGTCTGCTTGTTGCCATCTGAGGAGGCTCATCCCTTTCCTCGCTTCTGAAATCTTTGGTTGTCCATCATTTCGTGCTGCTATGTACAGGTCTCCGCAGGGGTCCAGCCACAGATGCCTTCTGCTGGTTCATCCTCCACTGCCTTCACATCTGTAGTCTCTCAAATCGATGCCTCATGCGTTGACCCCTTGCTTTATACTGCCTGTACGTGCTGCTATGAGTCTGTGCGACTTGTTCTCTGCCACCCTTGCTGCATCCATGTGCATGGGCCATTCACTCTCCCTTAAAGGACTGCCTCAGTGAACCTGTCACAGCAAGCCTTAAGAGCACTTAAGACTCAGGATTTCTGTTGATACTTCCCAGTATTTTGTAAATGATGGGACTGATGTAGTGAGTACCACAGGAGCACAAAGGCGATAGGTAGAATGCTTGCAATGTCTCAGCCACTGCCTAGACAAACTTCCAGCATTTTGGGCGGACCCTTTTGGGATGGTACACCAAAATTGATTTGCATATGGTTGGTTCCCGTCTGTAAAGGCATAGACGGGAAAAAGGACAAAGGGCTGAAGATTAGTTGTTGAGATTAATGTAACTATTGCACCCATCACTTTCTGTGGTGTATAAGTGATTAACACAGGATCATGCAATTCGGACTTAATGGGAAATTATGATTGCAGCATATGTGTCTAAAATTCACATTTTTTGCGTCTTTCACTTTTTGCATCCACAGAGACAAACCATTTCTCCCTCATCAGCACCCACCGACAGCTGGTTCAGAGCCTCCAGGTCATAATTAAGGCTCTGAACCTTATGGTGTTGTTTTGCTTTTCTGTATGTATTTGTCCATATTTATATTTTACTCATATTATCAGTGTTACCTGCATTGAGTCCCCAGATTTACTAGAGCATCGGATTCACTGGTATAGTTCAACTCTGGACGCTGCTCAATATCTTCCAGTGAATGTGCTATGACCCTTAGGCAAGGTCAAGGAATTGCTAATCCCTAAGGCAATAGCTTACTCTTTTCCCGCCACATTAATATATGGTGCATGAAGTGTTCTAGTAGCATAAAAGAGATACATGTGACCTACAGCGTGGAATTACACCACCCACATCAGTTGCTATAAAATATAGGGGCATATTATCAAGCACGGCGTTAAAATTATCGCCGGTTTAGCGGCAGAAAATTGCCGCTAAATCGGCGATAATGGGCTTGATAATATGCCTTGGAGAATTCCAATAGAAGCCCATGTTGACACCAGAACATGGGCTTCTATTGGAATTCTCCAGGGCATATTATCAAGCCCATTATCGCCGCTTTAGCGGCAATTTTCTGCCGCTAAACCGGCGATAATTTTAACGCCGTTTCTTGATAATATGCCCCAAAGACTTCAGGACTGCCATGGCCGTCTGAACTGCTGTACTCTAAAATTACAACAGTTTTTTGGCATTTGTTCCAGCCTTCAGACCACTGCCTGCACCAAAAAAATGTTCTCCTGACCATTCACAAATGCGAACAGAGTCCTACTACCTTTCTGTAGTCAGTACAGTAGCGGTCGGTGGTGGGAGTGCCGCCGGGCGCTGACGTGGGGTGGGGGAGGGGCAGGGGTGGGGGTAGTAAACTACGGATTACGGCCAATTACAGGTAAGTACACATATAAATAAATAAACCGAATTTCGTTGCGCGCGCTGCATCGCATTTGGCGATGCAGCGCGCGCAACGAAATTCGTTTTATTTATTTTTTGTTTACTTACCTCAGTGCGGCCGAATTCCGTAGTTTACTACCCCCCACCCTACCCCTTCCCCACCCCGCGTCACCGGCCGGCAGCGCTCCCACCACGGGCCGCTACTGGTCTAATTTAGATCTACGCAGAGGGAAATACTCTGTCACAAACATGACGGAGATCCCTTCCACCGTATTATGAACCCGTTATATGCTATGGAGATCGTAATATGGCGAACGGGATATCCGTCCCGTTTGTGACGGAGTATTCCATCCGCCAAGATCTAAATAAAGCCCTTACTAAAGGACCAGCCTGAGTGAGTTTCTTGCTGGTGGTGAAGTGAAAGATCTACTTGTAATTGGCCAGTCTGGTGGAGTTCAGCCAGACAGATGGGTTTTCCTGCATTGTTTGTAGTGAAGTTAGAGGAATAGATGCAAAAGAGTGATGACCTGATTGCGGAAAATTTCTTAAGGTTGTTTAAAGTCCTATCACCAATCACTAGCCAATGACTGCTATTTGAATGGCTCCCACGCCAAGCATCCGAACACTTCTAGATTTGGAGAAGAACAGAAAAGAAGCACCAAATGCTTTGTACTGCAAACACATTTTCACATCTTCAGCTATTTAATCTTCACTAGTTCATCCACGACAGCCATTTTAGTGGGATTTTTTAAAACATAACAAAAGTAGGGGTGTGCAAAATTCGCGTAATTTGCTTTTGCGTAATTATGCAAAATTACAGAAACATTCTGCTTAAATTGAGCATAATTATGTGAAATGCAAATCCATTATTTTGCACTATATTTTAAAGTGAAATGCATCCTTGCGTCAATTTTTTGCTCGAGGGCTCATTTAAACAAAACCAGCGCGATCAACAGCTGCTCACCTTCTGGTGTACCTGTGTGTTCGCTGTAAATTTTTTCCACAGCTGGTATATAAATTACTTGAAGTGACATAACAGCGGAAATTTTCATAATATGAAATTATGCAAATTACGCTGGTGTAATTTAAAGTTTGCCTAGGCCTAAACAAAATACATTTAAAGATGTCAACTGCAGATGAGCAAGCACCCACAGTGGCCATTTTTAAACTGGATTTCTTAAATTATAACCAAATGCTTTCAAATATGGCTGTCTTGGGTGCACATAGGTCCGTGGCGGCCATCATTGAATGCCGTTTGTAATAGTTCACTGAATAGATGGCCACCACAGATGTACGCATATTCACAGTGGCAATCTACGATAAAAACAAACACTGGCAAAGCCAATAGGTTTCATGGTCAAACTGAACTTAAAATAAGCTTTGCCCAGGCTCATTGTGACTTCCTATATTGCCACTTTGTGCAGCTATTGGCCTGGCAATGGTGAATGAGTGAAAACCTACTTTTAAGGATTTACAGTGTGCAAAACAAACACAGAGAGTGGAAAAAAGATTATTTTCCGTCTCATTCTATGGGTAAAATGTGGTGATGCCTCTGTGTGAGGTCATTTAGAGTGTTCATTAGAGCCTTTGGCTATGAGCGTTCTCGGTGCGGCAGTTGCTCCTGGTGCCTTGGGACGCTGCTGACCAGGACGGCTCTCTGTACCTGTCCTACTTATAATAAATATACACTTTTGTACCTGCGGCTCCTTGTCTTCCCTTCAGTGGCGACAGAAGACGGGATACATTCAACACTCATCGGTGCGACACACTTTCTAAGAGGTCGGAAGACGGAACTGAACTTTGAGCAGCTATGAGGTACCGGTTTTAATCTTTTCAGCCTGCGCTCTCCAGGCAAACTGTAAGTACTACTTTTGTTATTACCGAAGCACTGTGGGGGTACAGAGAGCGTCCTGACTTTTTTTTTATTGTTACGCGGTGCTTTGAAGTTTCACCGCAGTTTCACTGGGATCAGCCTCTTGCCGAACGATCTCACTTGCGATTGAACCTGCCACCTGTCGTCTATTTTGGGCACTTTACATGAGCTCTGAAAGTTTTTTTTGGTGCCGCGCTGCGTTGTGCCTGGATCGTTACCCATACGCTATTTTACTTGTTATCAGCGCTCGAGCGCTTGAGCTGCAGCGCCCATTTCGGACTTCTCCACTGCGTTCACGTGCATTCCACGGGTCTCAGAGCCATTGTTGGGCATTTCTCTTGCGAACAGCCCAGAAGATCATCTTCTTATGTGGCATACAGCTTCGTTGAACTTGTGGTGCTCCCAGCGTTAACGCTTGTAGAAGAACAAGAGGTAGAAAGAGGACTGCGGGCTTCCTTATCTTCTAGTGAAGAAACAAAGGAAGGACTTGTCTATCTTTCATGATGTAGAAGAAAAAGAGAGAAAGAAAGGACTATCTTTTATGCTGTAAAAAAAAAAAAAAGAAGAAAGAAAGAAAGGATTCCATCACCTTTTACATTTCTTATATTGAAAGAAACTTTTAAAAAGAACAGGGGGAAGAACAAATCATAAGATAAACAACCTCTTGTTTCTTTTTCTATTTTTCATTTTTCTCCTGCTCTCTCTTCCTCCTGCTTTCTGTTCATTTCTTTCTTCCTCCTTTTCTTTTTATTGTCTTAACCAATTTCTTGTTTACAGTTTTTTTTTTTTTTTTTTACATGCAGAGTGTTACAGCTCCAGCACCTTTTTTTTACAAGAACCTGGTGATCCACCACTAGAATGGAAAATGTGGATCAGGTCTTTTAAAGCCTATTAGGGTGCCATTGACGGGCAAAGGTTTAGACCTGAAAGAAAAAAAAATCTTATGTACTATCATTTAGGTGTTGAGGGGCAGAATGTTTTTGATCATTTACCACAATATGATCCACCTGAAGGCGAAGATCCTGATGAATTCGAAATGGCAGTGGCTCAACTAGATAAGTATGTTACGAAAACGAAAAACATTGTAGTACATAGATACACATTTTTTACCAGAGTGCAGAAACCCACCGAAAATATTGACACTTTTATCACTGCGTTAAAAATTCTTGCTGCCAAGTGTGAATTTTACCTCACAACTTATAAGAGACCAACTTGTAGCCAGATGTCACTGTAAAAGAATTCAAGAAAGATTACTAACTTGCAAGGATCCCTCTTTAGATAAGGCAGTGGATATTGTCAAAAGCATTGAGAGTTCTATTGAGGATGCAAAACAATTAGAAACTGCCTTGTCTAATACCACTGTTTCAGGCGCTGTTTCTAGTAAATCACCCATGTTCAAGAGTGATGATGCCAGAAAACAAAACGTTTTCAGAGTTGCAAAAACTTTTGTGCAAAACAGAGCTTTTAATCAGAAAATGTCAGGGTCCAACACCTTGCGCCTAACACGGTCCGAAAGTGAAGGAATCACCCTGGAACTACATAACCCAGAAGGCCATAGAAGGAGGGGCCTCCGGGTACTTTAGACAGACGCGCACGCTCGCCTACGTGCGTAATTCCGATTGACGAGGAACGGAGTTCCTCACGGCTACAGGCACTGAAGTCCGTCCGTTTTGTGTTTAGCGGAATTTGTGGCAGCGGATTGCTGTCTTCCTCGGCCGCCTGCGTGAGAAGTGGAGCGGGCCATCCTGTACTTGCTGACTCATGGTTAGGAACCAAACCGGAGTCTTTCAGCGAAGGGCACAGATTGTAGCGTCCCCGGAGATCGAGGCGCTCGAGAGAGGCTGAGGAACACTGGAAAAGCATCCCGTCCTCCAAAATCGTGTGAGCGGCTCTGACGGCTGTTGGGGTCTCCTGGCTGCTCGGGATCGAGTGGTCGCGTGTATCAGAACAATCAGGCTTGACAACGAGACACTGCCGAGAGAGGTACTGTTGGGGAATGCGCTGTTAAAAGCCTGTAACTTTGTTTGCTTGCATGGGGGTCTGGCATTTAAGACTCCTGGATTTCCTATTTTGTTTGTTACTGTTCATCATGAGGAGTCTACGAGCTTTGGTTGGCGGCTACACTGTTGGCTAACGCTACATCCTTTAATGAGCTTCTGGAGCAAGGTTATATTAACCTTTTTGTTTACTATTGACTCCTTCTATATTTGCGATAGTGTGGTACACTGTCTCTAACTTCTTCTTGCTCCTGCTTTACTTTGAGGGGAATTCAACCATTAGGGTATGTATGTATAAGGGAGGTGGTTTTGTAGGAATGGAGGCGGTCTGAATGCAGTGTTAACTTGTATGCTTTGCATTATAGGTATATCCTCTTACAGTGGTGAGCGGTATCATTGCTGGGTAGAGAAAGTTGATAAGGAACACTGGCAGGTGGAACGGGCTTTTCAGGTACTACTCCCTTTAGTGAGATCATATGAGTGTAGTAGAAATGTAGATTGGTATTAATCAATGTGTTTTCTGTTTTCAGGTGTCCCTTTCCCTGCTGTTCCTACCCTTATACCTTTCCCTCACTTGATCGCCTCAACACTCTGTGCCTCTTGTGTCAGAGTTGGGGATATCGAGAGGTTGACCCCTTTGAGCATCGCCTGGATTCCGAGGAGTACCTGTGGCTGTGACAGAAAATTAGTTGTTTCAGATGTGGTTCTCCGCTACATGTTTAATCTTTTAAGAATTGTCCAGCGGTTAATCAACAATGTGGGCAATGTGGGAAAATGGGCCATTATTCAAGAGTCTGTAGGGGAGCTAAAAGGAAGAGTGTCAGGTGTGTTCTCAACGAACCTGAGAATTATGATGAAGATGACGTTACTAATCAACAATACATTGTAGTGGTGAGAGATAGTGTGAAACAAAAAGATCCCCTTGTTGTTGATCCTGAGGTTGATGTTACCATTGATGGTGCCCAAATTCAACTTCTTGTTGACACAGGTGCTCGCATCACTATTGTGTCGCAAGAGAAATTTTTCATGTTTTGGGAGAAGAAAAATGTATTACCACCCGATGTACTCACGGTGGCTTTTGAGGGTAGCAGAATTGAGCTTCTAGGTTATTTCTGGGCCACCATCAGTGTTTTGGGAGAGGTCATTAAAGGTAAAGTTTATGTTGCAAGGAAAGATATCAGTGTTCTTGGCTTAATACATCAAGCTGAGTTTGGTTTAACTATTAAACCAGGCTTAGATAAACCAGTCTTCATTGATAAAAAAACTATACAATGCCAACAAAAAAAGGACATCAACTCTTTGTCTAGCACTGACATAGCAAGCAAATGGGAGGATAGGTTCGAGAAGGTCTTTCAAGATCGTTTAGGAAAGGTGACTGACTTTCAACATCACATCAGTGTTAAAGATAATGCCAGTCCTATCAAGCATAAATTGCGCAATGTTCCTCTTAGCATTAGGGCTGACTTATCTAAACATCTTAAAAGTCTATGTGACCAAGGTGTAATTGAGAAAGTGGATGCAACTTTGTGGCTTTCTCCAATTGTTCTTGCAAAGAAGAGGTCTGGGGACTTGAGAATGTGTGTGGATTTGAGGAGCTTGAACAATGCCATTTAGGTTGACAGCTTTCCCCTTCCTCGTATTGAGGATTTAATTGCTAGAGTCGGATCTTCCTGTTGGTACACGAAATTAGATCTCAAGGCCGCATACCATCAGGTAGAATTAGACCCTCAGTCTCGCCATCTCACGCCTGATGGTGTCTTTCAGTTTTGCCGTCTACCTTTTGGATTGGCTTTGGCGGCTGCTGTTTTTGAGAAACTCATGACTGGGATGTTTGAAGGTAATCCTCACGTTGTGGTTTTTCAAGAAGACATTCTCATTTTCTCTAAAACTGAGGCAGAACATGATCTAGCCATTGATAAAGTTTTCAGTGTTTTGGAAAATAGAGGTGTGACCTTACAAAAATACAAATGTACCTTTAAAGTCAAAGAAATAGAGTATTTAGGCCACATTATCTCTGAGCATGGCATAAAACCCAGACCAGGACTGGTTAAAAGCATTGTTGAAGCTCCAGCGCCACAGAACAAAGAACAATTATTATCTTTTCTTGGATTATGCGAGTTTTATGCCAAGTTCATGAAAGATTTTGCAAAGACGACTGAATGTTTCAGAGCTTGGTTGAAAAAGAGGGCTACTTTTACATGGTCTGAAGAATGCACAAAGGGTTTTCAAAATATCAAAGATCATATTGTTAAAGCTCCCGCTTTGCAAGTATTTGTGGAGGGGAGACAAACTGTTGTCACTATTGATGCATGTGATTATGGTCTGGGGGCGGTGCTCTCGCAATATGTGGAAGGCAAAGAACATACAGTGGGTTTTGCATCAAGAACACTTCGCCCTGTAGAACAAAAATACTCTGTCATAGAAAAAGAACTTCTGGCATGTGTTTGGAGTATTGAAAAGTTCAAGCAGTATTTGTGGGGTAGATCTTTTGTACTTAAGACCGATCATCGTCCTCTTGTTGACATTCTATCTGGCAAAAAGATTAAACGTACCACGGCTCAAGATTATCTGCTAAGCTCTTGGAGTACACCTTTGACATACAATATGTCCCAGGGGGAAAGAACTGTAGGGCAGATTGTCTGTCTAGACTTCCCATTCCTGATATGGAAGAACAGGATTGGGAAATTGAAATTGAGGAGTGTTTTGTAGCTTGCATTAGCCAAGACAGCTTGTCCTTTGCTGAAGATGATTGGGTCGCTGAAGTAAACAAGGATGTTCTCCTGAATGAAGTTTTGTCTTTGATTAGGAAAGGTTGTCCCAAAGAGAATTGTCTTTCACCTGATTTACAAATGTTTTGGAAAGTTTGTGATGAGTTATCTGTTGAGGGAGGCAAAGTAGTTAGAGGAGATAAACGTGTTCCTCCGGAATGTTTTAGACACAAGATAATTTCAGCGGCACATCTGGGTCATTTAGGTGCCACCATTACCAAGAGGAAGGTTAGAACTGATTTTTGGTGGCCAAAGATGGATTCCCAAATTCATGAATTAGTTAAACAGTGTGTGCGATGTAATACCAGTGATAAAGCTTTGGTTTTGGAGGGTGTGGTTGATTCTCCTGTTTCTCTGCCTGGTAGGGCTTGGCAGAGATTAAATATGGATTTTTTAGGACCGTTCCATATTTTGCCTGCTAATATGAGGTATTTTCTGGTTCTTGGAGATCATCTGTCCGGGTGGGTTGAAGTTGAGCCAATTAGCATTCCAAATTCTAGGAGTGTAATCAATTGTTTGAGCAAACTTTTTCTCAGAGAGGGTTATCCTGAAGAAATCTTAACAGACAATGGGGTTCAATTTGTCTAGCAAGAAATGAATTTATTTTTACGCACCTGTGGCATTAAGCATGTTAGAACTCCGCTTTATCACCCTCAGAGCAATGGCAAGGCAGAGTGTTTTAATGGAGTCATTGTGGAATGTGTGCAAGCGACCTTTAGAACCAATTCATGTGATCTTCAAGCAGTTAAGGACTTAGTTTGGTCATATCGCACTTCACCACTTGTTGCCACTAACTTGACTCCTTTTGAACTCATGAGAGGAAGAAGAGCTCCTACTCAGGCTTACCCGTTTTGGATGGTCAAGACTTTTCATGAAGGTTGTGATATGAAATATGTTTGGGAGTCTGCATACAAGAAGTCAGTTGAAGCTAGTTTGAGGAACAGTGAATTATCTGCTAGAAAAGGAACTCATAGACTGAATGTTGGGGATTGGGTCAGAGTAATAAATCCGATCTCAGTTAGGAAAGGCTTTTCAAAATTTTTGGAATCTCAACAGATTGTTGAGGTACGTAGGAATGCTGTGAAATTATCCAATGGGAACTGGTGGAGTATGTCTTGTGTTGCAAAGGATCCCTGTGTACGCTCTAAGGTGATTCATGCAACCAAAGGTGCTTTTCAGGGGGACGGGGTTCCTACAAGGGCACATGTCCATGAAAGTGTCAGGAAAAGCACCAGGGTTCATGTCAGACCCAGCAAATTACATGATTACGTTTGATTGTTTTCAATGTGTTACAAATAACATGTTAATGTCTTATATTTAGTTCTCTCTGGTTTTATCATTTGTTTTAATGCTGTAACCTTTTTCTTTTCAAGGTTATTTCTATGACTTTCTAAGAGTCTGTATTTTAAGAAACATTTTGTTAAAAAAGGGAGGTGTGGTGATGCCTCTGTGTGAGGTCATTTAGAGTGTTCATTAGAGCATTTGGCTATGAGCGTCCTCGGTGCGGCAGTTGCTCCTGGTGCCTTGGGACGCTGCTGACCAGGACGGCTCTCTGTACCTGTCCTACTTATAATAAATATACACTTTTGTACCTGCGGCTCCTCGTCTTCCCTTCATAAAATTTGATAGAAATGGAAAACAGTGATCCCTATTTATCACTCAGAGAGCAAAAATAGCTATTGCACAAAGATCAGTAGCAAAAAGCATTTGTATTAATAATCTAGTTTAATATGTACATCCGTGCTAGGGATTGAAAAAATATTGAAAGAAGAAAAGGAAAATAGAAAGGCAGAGGAGAAAAAAATCTTTGAGGCAAGACAAGTTGTATTTTATAAAGAAATATGTGAGAAATAAATTGGAGCTGGTTTCTCATTGGCGGGCACCTCTCCGATCTTCGAAGCGCAGTAGATATTTTGCAAATACCAGTAAGAAGAGGTAACAGGAGCAACTGATTTTAATGAGGATTTTCTCCTAGAACATTCAGCATCTATGCTTTCAGCGGTGTCAGGCTGCTGCAGCTAACGAGGGGAGAGATGGCTCTCCCTGACCCGGGTAGGCAAGCCGGTCTTCAAACTTTAAGTTTCAACACTTTATGCAATGTATGTTTCTGTGTAAAAAAAAGCGCTACAAATTCCCAGGAACAAATGAGGCTGGATGAGCAAGCAGCCAGTGCTTAATTTATAAAAAAATAAGTTTCAGGGCTCAAGTTATTTAACACAGGCCCACTGCAGCTGACACAACCCAAATGTCACTTTAAACTTCAGGTTTAAGGCTGTGTTGTGATTTTTTTTTAGATATATTAAAAAGTTAAATGTGCCCCTAATGAACTTTCCTTAAAAATACACACACAGCGCCACCATGTGGTGCATTCTCAATAAAACATGCCACAGGTAACAAATAAGTGACGGTGCCGACCAGTAGCGGCTCGTGGAGGGAGTGCCGTGGGGCGGGGCCACGAGGTAGCGGCTCGTGGAGGGAGTGCCATGGGGCGGGGCCACAAGCCGCTACTGGTGCCGACGTCCGTGAAACAACAGCACAATTTAAGCACTGAAGCAGCCAGGTTACTGAATCGCTGCTCCCTCATGATCCAATGTTATCTGTGGCCACAGTGATGCTCTGATACAAGCCTATAAGTGGGATGGGCTCTCCTGGTGTCAGACCTGGCAGTAATTAAAACTTGAAGTGGGTCCCTAGCTTTACAGGATAAGCATTGGCAAAACCAATAGATCTTGTCTTTGAGACCTATTGGCTTTGCCAATGTTTTTTAGACATGCTGCACATGCTGTGCTCCATGGCTAAAGAATTGAAAAAAAAGCCTTTGATGTATCCAACTGCGTCATTTTGTAGACTTTTTCGAAAGGGATCGAAACGCCGTTGACCTTTGTCTCAGACCCGTTATACATTTTCTATTGTATATACACAGGCCGTGGTTATATAGTTTTGTGATACACTCAAATACTGCTTTGATCTAATTGGCATTTATACCATTATAACTTTTTTGTCTCAACATCAAGATTAACAAATTGTTTTAATCAATGTATTGTCCTCATAATAGGGACCATTGTTTTCTGCTTTATTTACAATAGGACACAAACTTTTTCCTGTTTAGTTACCAATGCTAGTTAGATCTGTAACTAAAAAGAAACAAAGCGCAAAAGTGTCTTTTGTTTTTAAAAAAAAAAAAAACTGGTGAAGTGAAGCAACACAAGGGTGTAGGAAGCAACATGGAGGGAGGAAGCAGCATGTTGCCAGGGCGGCAGACGCAGCACAGAGGGAGAGGGTGATGGGAAGATATGCAACGGATGAAAGAGCAACGCGCAGCAGGCAGGGGAGAAGCTCATGGGCAAGCAGCAACTGGGCCATTATGGGGTGGGGAGGAAAAGCAAAAGGTGTGAGAGGAGGGCCAGGTGGTGGGAAGCAACAGAGGATGGGGGGGGGGGGGAGGAGAAGCAATGGACCAGAAAGAAATGTGGATTGGAGAGCAGAGAAGCACATGGGTGGGAAAACAACGGGGAGAAGTACACATGGGCGAGCGCAACATGGAAGGGAACAGGAAGAAGTACACAGACAACAGAGAGAAACACAGTGAATGGGGAGAGAAGTACACAAGGAAGACAGCTGGAAAAAAACATTAACTTTCATGGAGTGCTTATCCAGAAAGAAAATGTAGTGCTTGAAAAGCAAGCAAAGCATAGAAGCCAGCCAATCAAAAGTGATGGTAAAGAGGCAATGTTCCATCGGAGGGCCAAACACAAGATTGACAAGCTGGGTCACAAATAAGGAGCAGGCATATAGAAACAACAGGAAAGCCAAACCCCTGTATGTTCTTGGTAAGCCCAAAATATGTCTTGCAACAGACAGAACATGTGCAGTCTAGTAGGCGTGACCTAAAAAAATAATAGATTTCTGAACAATGACTGCAAAAACTGTTAAGGTAATCCATGTAAGTGAAAAAGTTCCTGTGAATATTGCACGTTTTGCTTAATCTCGCATTTCTTAACAGTGTTCATTTTTTCCAGTAAGATCTGTTGCCGTAATTTTTTCATACGAAGCAAACACAAGGAGATGATGGACGGAGCTCTGAAACTTTTCAGACACTCAACCCCAGTCACAGATCTGGGTTGAAACCATCCTCATTTTTCAGCTCACTTCGCCTCCTCAGTTCAGACCCAGCTATATGCAAATCAGTCTTGACCCTGTGCCTCATGGGAACAGTCCAGCCCGAACTGCCAAGCCAGGTCTTCCCTGAACCGGAAACAAGCATCCTGGGGCCAGTTTCTGGGTAACACCCTTCATCAGCCAGGCTAGCTTGAATCCAGTGGCAAAGTGAGCGAGGGACCCATGTCTGGGCATACCCTGCCAACTTAGGGCGAACAAAGCGAACACAAAGAGATGATGGACGGAGCTCTGAAACTTTTCAGACACTCACCCACAGTCACAGATCTGGGATGAATCTATCATCAATCTTTAGCTCACTTCCCCACCTCAGTTCAGACCCAGCTATATGCTAAACAGTCTTGACCCTGTGCCTCATGGGAACAGTCCAGCCCGAACTGCCAAGCCAGGTCTTCCCTGAACCGGAAACAAGCATCCTGGGGCCAGTTTCTGGGTAACACCCTTCATCAGCCAGGCTAGCTTGAATCCAGTGGCAAAGTGAGCGAGGGACCCACATCTGGGCATACCATGCCAACTTAGGGTGAACAAAGCAAACACAAGGAGATGATGGACGGAGCTCTGAAGCTTTTCAGACACTCACCCCCAGTCACAGATCTGGGTTGAATCCATCATCATTCTTTAGCTCACTACGCCACCTCAGTTCAGACCCAGCTATATGCAAATCAGTCTTGACCCTGTGCCTCATGGGAACAGTCCAGCCCAAACTGCCAAGCCAGGTCTTCCCTGAACCGGAAGCAAGCATCCTGGGACCGGTTTCTGGGTAACACCCTTCATCAGCCAGGCTAGCTTGAATCCAGTGGCAAAGTGAGCAAGGGACCCATGTCTGGGCATACCCTGCCAACTTAGGGCGAACAAAGTGAACACAAAGAGATGATGGACGGAGCTCTGAAACTTTTCAGACACTCACCCCCAGTCACAGATCTGGGTTGAATCAATCATCATTCTTTAGCTCACTTCGCCACCTCAGTTCAGACCCAGCTATAGCATAAAGTCACCTCTACTTGCTGGGATGCCAAGTCTGGTGGCTTAGTGGACTAATGCATCCACTGTAGGGACCTGTGTTTGAACTCATGGTCACAGGTTCAAATCCCAGCGGGTCCTCTCAGCCTTTCATTCTTCTAAGGTCGATAAAATGAGCACCATTGAGTTGGGTAACAATAAACATCTGTTATTTAGCACCAAGAGGCCCTTCTGGGTGAACATGCGCTTTACAAATACACATGTTAGGTTACTTGTCTGTGTGAGTTCAAGTTGTGAGCGGGTGTTAATAATAGGCCAAGATTGAGGCCTCTGAAGTTGAGGCTGAAGACAGTGCAAGTTTCTCACAGTGCCTGTCAGTGGGTGATAAAGGTGTTCAGAACACATGCTCATCCAATCTTTGGCCTCTCTGTAGGGTGCACAGAGCAGTAGTCACATTTGACTGGATGAAGGACAACTGTCTCAGGCTCAACTCTGACAAGACTGAAGTTCTCATCTTTGGGAGCAACACCTCACCATGGAACGACGCATGGTGGCCTTCTGAACCCCTCCCTGACAGACCACACCCACAACCTCTGCATCATCTTGGACAGCAAGCTATCCATGAAGAAACAGGTAAACGCAGTCCCATCTGCCTGCTTCCACACCCTACGCATGCTCCGTGAGATCTTCAGGTGGCTCCCAGTCAACATCAGAAGGACCGTCACACAGTCCCTCATCACCAGCAGGCTGGATGCGGACACACAATCTACGTAGGAATCACCACACGCTTCCTGAAGAGACTTCAGACAATACAAAATTCAGTTGCAAGACTCATCCTCAACCTCCCCAGAGGGACCCACGTCACAGCCCACCTAAAGAAGCTACACTGGCTCCTCATCCGGAAGAGATGCCAGTTCAAGATGGTGACCCATGCTTACAAAGCTCTTGCACAACGAAGGACCATCATACATCAACAAACGCATGACCTTCCACAAGCCGACCAGACACCCTGGGTCCCCCTCTCCATTCCTCGCAGACACCCCCCCCCCCACCGAATCCACCCATGCAACAGCGGAGGATGCTTCTTCTCACATCTGGCAGCCAAAGTTTGGAACGACCTTCCCCTGCACCTCAGGACAGCCTCATCGCTCCAGCATTTCAGGAAAGGAATCAAGACCTGACTGTTGGAATGAACAGATCTCCAAAAAGCAGTTAGCTACTCCACCACCTTGAGACCCTCACAGGTGATTTGCTGTGCTTTATAAATCTTTGATTGATTGATGTGACAATTGTAACTATGATTATATGTGAAAGTGTGTGAAGGAAGTACACAGTTGTCAAAATATTGGCATGGCTAAAGTAAAAGAAAATGCAGTGCTTAGAGGTGGGTGGTGTGTGTTCTCGGGCAGGGTTAGATTTGGAAGCCAAACCCGCCCTGGCAATTTTGACGGGCCAGCCCCACTGCTGCTTTTGTTACTGGGGGCCGATATAGCAGCACCGCTGCATAATGGCCCCCACCACTGCAAAATCGGCCCCTTCCTTCCAACCTCCCGGGGAAACACCCGATGCCCGCCACGGCCAGATCAGCCCTGTTCTTGGGGATGCTGTAGTGAAGGAAATGCAAGGAAGTACATGAAGGAAAGAGTTAAAAGAGGGTGCGGAAGAGGAAAGAGATGCGATGTGAGATGTGCAGATGGAGAATTTCAGAAAGATGTGGGAAAGAAAATGGTGTAAGTGGTTAACATAGTGAGACAATACCAAGGAAAGTGGTGTGAAGGGAAGAATGTGAGCAATTGAGAAACTCCAAAGACCACTAACCCTTCTAACAGCCCTTAGCAATGTTTAATTTAGTCTCATTTTCAGATTTTAAACATTTTCAGTTCTAATTATTCACAACAAAATCATTGTTACTCATTTATCTGATATTTCTAATAAGCATTGACAAAATCAATAGGTCTGGCTTATTATAGGTGCATGTCTGTTATTGTGTCACATGTCTGGATGCAATAACAGGAAGCTGACAGAGAGGCACCAAAATACTGGCCAGGTGGCACACTATGGGAAGTACAGGATTTTAGTTTAAATGTTAAAGACACATCCTTTTTTTTAGGTCTTGCCTACGCAGCGCGCATGCGCTGCGTAGGAAAAAGACCTTTAGCCGTCGATTCCCTTTTACGCCCAAAAAACGTGCACGCGTTCCATTGCCTTCAATGGCAACGCGTGCACGTTTGGCGATTCCCTTGCGGGAGCGAGCAGCGGCGCCATATGTTAGCAATTATCGCGCCTTGCTGCTCGCTCTCGCAAGGGAATCCGGCGCAGGCCCCCTCCCGCTGTCGCGCGCGCTTGTTTAATCTGGTAAATATCCCACAGATAGAAGCGACAACTAAAACCCGTGGACTTTTATAGCTTTAAACTCTAGAATTCCATCACCTTTCCGACAAATGAGCATTTATTTTACTGTAAAGCAAATAAGCGGTCTGCTTATTCCTCACTTGAAGCCGTTTTCATGTGTATTCCGCAGATATCAATGAATGCAGCATGAACAACGGAGGATGTCGAGGCCTGTGTAAACACGCTGGGGGACTACGAATGCCAGTGCCACTCAAGCCGCAAACTGCACTGGAATAAGAGAGACTGTGTTGGTAAGGTGGCGTGCGCAGACGAGGTTTCATTCACTGGGTGCTCGATTAGTTAGGAGGCACGTGTTGTTTTCGTGTGCGTCGCCTCTAACCAGCACGCAAGCAAGGAGCCCTGTCTCATGACCCCTCTACTTTGCTGATCATGGGCTTTCGCGGCCACCTTGTTGAAACAGCTGAAAAACAGGAGATACTTTGTGGGCCTTTCGGTGCTTCCTTTCCTGTGCTTTTTTTTTTTTATCTAGGCTTGCCCTGTTTTCTTTCATGCTTTTCTTCTTCATATATTAAGCTGCTGGTGTTTTTTTATGCAATTACTAATTATATACGGGTGTGTGATTCATGGTGATTTCAATCTTGTTTTTACTGTGTATTTCAGCAAAACAAATGTCAGGGTGTGTAATTAAAGAGGATTTTTTCCTTTCCTTAAAAGTGCATTCCAACCCTTTAATCGTCAGAGACCTGTAATAAGCATCCTGTTCTACTTGCGGTGCCCAGGGCGTGCCAGGGCCAACGTGCAGTGGCCAGCGACCATGGCTTTGTCTTGGCTGACCCCCTACGTGCACGCTAGACACACGTGTTAAATAAAAAAAAATAACATTCTTGTGCATGAATCTATGGGCCATATTAGCAAGACCGGCGATAAAATTATCGCCGTTTTAGCGGCAGAAAACTGCCGCTAAAACGGCGATAATGGGCTTGCTAATATGCGTTATAGAATTCCAATAGAAGCCCAGGTTAGATGTCCTGCACATCTAACCTGGGCTTCTATTGAATTCTATAACGCATATTAGCAAGCCCATTATCGCCGTTTTAGCAACAGTTTCCTGCCGCTAAAACGGCGATAATTTTATCGCCGGTCTTGCTAATATGCCCCTAAGTCTTTTGTTGCTGTTACTTTAAAACACAATTACAATTCTCGGGTCGCAGCATGAAAGTCTGTATGTGTAAACCCACCCGAGCACTCACTGTGTTGACAGCAGAGCTCACATTAATTAAGGTTCTCCACGCCTGGAGAGCCCTGAAGCTGCAAGATGGGTCCTGCATCCAACTGTGTGTACCTGCGCGCCTCGTAAATATGACACATGCAAAGTTTTTACTGTTCCCATGAATATTTATGTTTCATCTCGTTTAGAAGTAGAGAGGCTCCTGCCAGATTATGTATCGCCAAAAGTGTTACTGCGCTGTGCTAAGAATGCTGGAAGTGATAGGTGCATCTTAAACTGCCCATCCGATGTCCATTTTGTTCCGGGTGAGTACGGCAAAGCACGACATATGTGTTTCATATCTTTAGTTATGTTACCTGTTGACATGTAATAAGAAACCTGCAGAGAAAGCCATCCCGGCTGTCTTGTCTCTTGCTGGCCTTTTTATTTGCTACAGTGGAGGCCTCTGTCCAGAGCTCTCTGTTTTCTCAGTTCCATGCACAAGTCGCTCATCAGGTCCAGGTTTTCTCTTTGCATTCTGAGATTTGGAGTCTTGTTGATTTTAATATCCGAGCTAGTAATCCAGTGGTGTAGCAAAGTTGCCACGGGCTCTAATGCATCCAGGAAAAGTGTCTCTTTCCCCTGGTTTGGAAGTGATAACAGCTGTACTTGGGGTGCAGTTGGACCCTTACATCTTCGGGCCCTAGTGCTACTGTAGCTACTGCACTATTGATAGCTACTCACCTGTACAACCCCCAGAATGTAATAAATAACCCTGGACTGTATGGTAGATGGACGCTTTATTGAATAAATGAAAGAAGAAACATTATACTTAAAATGGGCATAGGACAACAGTGCTTATCATATACCTGAAGATGGAAGTTGTTGATATCTCTTGGCTTTTCAGCATGCTCTGTTTTTAAAAGAAAATATTTTCTAAGTCTGTTTCAATAAGTATTTCATAAATGTACACTTTGTGTTACAAAAGGTTTTTTTGTCAGTGTTCCAGCTGACTTTGGGTTTTGTGTAAGTGTGCCCCAAAGTTATAGTGCTGGCTTCCTCAGACTTCCTATACGAATAGCCAGAAATGTAGATCATTTTCAGATAAAGGGGCTAGTTTGCAGGGTGAACCAACATTCTGTTGCTTCCCTAATCATGTCTAGGTTTAACTCTTTGAAAGAGGACAGTAGGTACCTTCAAAGATCTGAAGATTGGGGCAGATGCACAATATGTGCTCTGTTTCATCCCGGTAGTTGCATGCTGGACTGTACTGAGCTACTCAGGCCTTTACCTGAGAAACTTAGGAGCGCTGTATTGTCTTGCAAGAAATTTCTGTAAATGTTTTTTATTTATGCAAAAGTGTTAAACTTGCAACAGTGTAATGTGCCTAAAATTGCCATAGCAGTGGTTCTCAGCCTATTTTTTTTATACCGCTGTGAAATATATATATTTTTTAAATAACGATGAATGTCTTAAGCCCCCAAACTACTTTACTCTGATTACGTCATTGTAATATGCCTGTACCCAAATCACATTATTTAATTATGTGCCCTGTCTAGGTCTTCAAGATTTGTATGTTGTATCCTGTTTATTCTCTTCCCAATCCAAAAGCAAGCAGCATAGAACAAATGAATCAGCCAGCCTAGGTAATTTTATAATATGTATTATGTGGTTGTGATGGGTTCTGTTCACAGAAATCAATATTCAAAATACAGATTGTTGTCCCACTGTAGGTTCAAGCATATCTCAACTTTTATAGTTTTGAAACTAATCATCCTTTCGCAAAAGTACCTGCTAGCACGTATTTAATTAAATTAATGTCATTTAAGCTTTTTTTCACAAGTTATTACAGGACTTATTATTCTGCTTCTCTATAAGGATACAGACCTTTAGAAATTGGTCAGCTCTTTTTGCACTTGTGCTTGCATCCACCTTGCGGCAGCGAGCAGCGGCGCGCGTGCTAATTGAAAACAGAAGGCCTGCGCGCCGCTGCTCGCTCTCGTGGATGCCAGCACAAGCACGAGTGCTTCATTAGGCTTGTTAGGTCTCGCCTTGGCAGGCGCGCAGGAGATGACCTTTAGAAATTGGTTAGCTCTTTTTAAGCACTCGTGCTTGTGCTGGCATCCACCTTGCGGGGGCGAGCAGCTGCGCGCGCGCTAATTGAAAACAGATGGCCCGCTGCTCGCTCCCGCAAGGGGCATGCTAGCACGCATGCTTGTTCTTCCACTGCCTGTCACTGCGTCTGCTCACATTGTCCTTCCAGCCCCACTGCATCAGCGTGCAGGGGCCATCCTGTCTCTCTCTGCCTCTCGGCACCTCTTCCCTGCTCTTTCTCTCTCTCTCTCTCTCTCCGTCGTTCTCTTTCATTCTCTGTGTACATATTTCTCTTTCTCTGAATCTAGCTGCGCTTGTTTTTTAACAGCCTATGCCACTTCCCTAAAAAGAATGCACTTGTTTTTGTAACAAAAGTAACGCACTCATAAAACTTTATGTAAATATGTGATGACTCGATAACAGTGCTTTGACACATTACAGAGGACACAAGGCACTGAGCTCTCGAGAGATCTCGTCACCGTGTGCGAAACATCCCGGGTCACAGAGCTCTACCCCACTCATGATCACTCTGAATAAAATGCATCTATCTAGCTGTCTGTTCGTGTATTTTACTGCCTGCCTATCTGTCTTCTATCTGTCCATCTACCCCTGCCCCGTTTCTCGTTCTCTCCCTCTAGCTCTGTGCCCGTCTTTTTCTCAGTCTCTTTGGCAATATCTCTCTCTCTCTCTCATTCATCCTGTCTCTCTCTGCCTCTCGGCACCTCTTCCCTGCTCTTTCTCTCTCTCTCTCTCTCTCTCCGTCGTTCTCTTTCATTCTCTGTGTACATATTTCTCTTTCTCTGAATCTAGCTGCGCTTGTTTTTTAACAGCCTACGCCACTTCCCTAAAAAGATTGCACTCGTTTTTGTAGCAAAAGTAACGCACTCATAAAACTATGTAAATATGTGACGACTCGATAACAGTGCTTTGACACATTACAGAGGACACAAGGCACTGAGCTCTCGAGAGATCTCGTCACCGTGTGCGAAACATCCCGGGTCACACAGCTCTACCCCACTCATGATCACTCTGAATAAAACGCATCTATCTAGCTGTCTGTCCGTGTATTTTACTGCCTGCCTATCTGTTTTCTATCTGCCCCGTTTCTCTTTCTCTCCCACTAGCTCTGTGCCCGTCTTTTTCTCAGTCTCTTTGGCAATATCTCTCTCTCTCTCATTCATCCCGTCTCTCTCTGCCTCTCGGCACCTCTTCCCTGCTCTTTCTCTCTCTCTCTCTCCGTCGTTCTCTTTCATTCTCTGTGTACATATTTCTCTTTCTCTGAATCTAGCTTCTTCTTTATTTCTAGATGTTTTCAGTCCCTTTTTCCCTCCCTTTCTCGCTATTTCCCATCCTTTGCCTCTGTTTCTCCATTCGCTGCCCTCTTGAGGTGACACATATGTCCCCCCCACTCTGAGGCTTAATAAACATCAAGAGTTCTGCATCTTGGTGATTGACGATTTCGAAAAACCTATAAGAGACAGCACAGAAATCTGTGGAAATACTAGTTCTCCAGGAGCATCTCTAGTCTGCCACGCCTACTCAGGCGGAAGATACATAGGAGCACACATGGTGGAAATGTGTAGAAGGCGAAATTTAAGTCTAGCGTGACTAGATGGTTAGTAGATCTCATGTAAAAAAAAAAAAACATTGGCATAGCCAAAAGGTCTCACCTTAGGAACTTGTGTTTGACTGACTCTCTCACTCTCACTGACTGACTCTCTCACTGACTGACTGACTCTCTCACTGACTGACTGACTCTCTCACTGACTGACTGACTCTCTCACTGACTGACTGACTCTCTCACTGACTGACTCTCTCACTGACTCACTGACTGACTCACTGACTGACTCACTGACTCACTGACTGACTGACTCACTCTCACTGACTGACTCTCTCACTCTCACTGACTGACTGACTTATTCTCACTGACTGACTCTCTCACTCTCACTGACTGACTCTCGCTGACTGACTGACTCTCACTCTCTCTTGCGGACTGACTGACTCTCACTCTCTCTCACTGACTGACTCTCTCACTCTCACTGACTGACTGACACTCACTAAGTGACTGACTCTCACTCTCACTGACTAACTGACTGACTCTCTCACTTTCACTGACTGACTGACTCTCTCACTCTCAATGACTGACTGACTCACTCACTCTCTCACTGACTGACTCACTCTCTCACACTGACTGACTGATTGACTCTCACTCACTGACACTCTCACTCACTGACTCTCTCACTCTCACTGACTCTTTCACTGACTGACTCTCTCACTCTCACTGACTGACTGACTCACTCTCTCTCACTGACTGACTGACTCTCTCTCACTGACTGACTCTCTCACTGACTCTCTCACTCTCACTGACTGACTGACTCTCTCACTCTCTCACTGACTGACTCTCTCACTCTCACTGACTGACTGACTCTCTCTCTCACTGACTGACTGACTCTCTCTCTCTCTCACTGACTGACTGACTCTCTCTCTCACTGACTGACTCACTCTCTCACTGACTGACTAACTGACTCTCACTCTCACTGACTGACTCTCTCACTGACTGACTCTCACTCTCACTGACTGACTCTCACTCTCTCACTCTGACTGACTCACTCACTCTCACTCACTGACTCTCTCACTCACTGACTGACTCTCTCTCACTCACTCACTGACTCTCTCACTCTCACTGACTGACTCTCACTCACTGACTAACTGACTCTCACTGACTGACTCTCTCACTCTCACTGACTGGCTCTCTCACTGACTGGCTGACTGACGCTCACACTCTCACTGACTGACTCTCACTGACTCTTTCACTCTCTCTCACTGACTCACTGACTCTCACTCTCTCTCTCACTCACTGACTGACTGACTCACTCTCACTGACTGACTCTCTCACTCTCACTGACTGACTCTCTCACTCTCTCTCACTGACTGACTGACTGACTCTCTCTCTCACTCTCTCTCACTGACTGTGTCTCTCACTCTCTCTCACTGACTAACTGACTTTCACCCTCCTGTTATTTATGCCCCCCATAACCCATAACAAGCAACCATTGGGACAGGCAGATACAAGTTGCCAGCATTGAAAGGACAAAAAAAAACTCAAGACATTATTTATTGTTAATACTTCTTTAATATGTACATAATGCTTTCTTGGTCATATCTAAGGTAACAAAAACGCTTCTGACACTTCTTTATTATAACTTTTCAGCATGCTGCAGACTTCTGTGCAGCACTGCTTAAAGACATAGGTAAAGTCAATATCTCTGGCTAAACACTTATAAGGTCCCAAAGGCAAGACCTATTGGCTATGCCAATGCTTGTTTACATAGACTTCGCCTCCTAGAAAGGAGTATGCCACACCCCTTCAATTTTTTAATTCTATTTAAAACCCAGCTCTGATCTTCATACGTGTCTGTTATAAAAAAGAGACAGATCACCATTGCAAAATTAAAAAAGGGTTAATGGTATCCTGTCCTGGTGATGAACACCATGAAATAGACGTTCAAGTGATTTGTTAAAGTTGGCTGGTGTCACAGAATGTTTTCAGGCAGGATGTTGTTTTTATTTATTTATTTTCTGCAATTTTCTGCAGCATAACCTTGGCTTGAGGACAGTGAGAGCACTCGACATGAGAGCCAGATTAGGTTACACGTTTTTAGGCACGCGGAGATTGAGTGATTTGATGTTGAGGCAAGGCTGGGACTCGAACCTGGTTCCCTAGCTCCAGTAGGCCACCTCTTCTTCCCCAATTCTACTTTCATCTCCCATGACACAAAAAAATCTCAACAATCAAACCGTGCTTTGAGGAACTCAGTGTTTAGGTATCAGTATGAGAGTAAACACTACATGCCTTGTATCCCTGATCCTACTGCGCATGGACACCGTTTTTATCCAATAAAAGGGGAAAATATTAGGATTGCCTCAATCGTAGCTCCCAAACACGCCACTTGACAGTCTAAGCGCTCTCTTGTGGATGCCATTGAAGAGGGAGTCTAACGAAGACATGACACTGTTCGTAGTACACAAATAGGATTTTACTTGGCAATTATATGATGATGATGAAATTAGACTTATAATGCACACAGCTACTCAGCAGAGTGTCATGGCGCAGTAGCGAAAGATCAGACGATAATAACTGTAGTTCAAACGTGATTAAAAAGCCAAGTTTTCAGCCTTTTTTTTTTTAAAGGCTGACAGATTAGAAACAGCCAGCAGATCTAACGGGAGTTTGTTCCAAGCAGTGGCACCCAGAAAAGCCAATGATCTACCTCCTGTCCTAGTCTTCCTTATTCCGGGAATCACTGCCAATAGTTTATTGGCAGATCTCAGATTTCGGGTGAGAGATGGAAGCTGAACATGGCTCTAAGGTACACAGCCCCCGATTGGTAAAGAGCCCCATGTGTTAGCACCAGTGCCTTGGACACAATTATTTTCCTAATCAGAAGCCAATGCAGATTTCGTAAATGTGGGGAGATATGCACTCTCACAGGCAGTTTCAAAAGGAGGCGGACTACTGCGTTTTGCACCACCTGCAATCTCTCTAGAAGATACTCCGGCAGGCCCAGGTAAGCTGCGTTACCATGATCTAGTCTTGACGTAAAGAGAACCTGGATGACTGTTTTCTTTGCAGAATAAAACAATAAGTATAAAAACATTTTAAGTGATCGTAAAACACTGAAGTATATACCCACACCGGATTGTATTTGTGGCTTTAATGACAGATGGACACCAAAGTTCACCCCCAAGTTCCCCACAATATCGTCCTGAGAACCTGGGGTAGAGGCATTTGCAGGCCAGAAGGCTTGCCACCATTTTAGTGGGATGTCAAATGAAGGCGTAAAAGCAGTAATTGTTTTTCCTTGACCTGAGAAAAAATGACTAGTTTCCGTTTAAGATTTTTATAACATATTTTAAAACTTATATTTAGCGTCGATTTTCTGATTATTTCTTATAGGCCTGGGCAAGTTGTATAGAGTCACAAACATTTAGGAGGTCATTTGGAGCAGGCCACGATGGAATTTCTGTTACACTAGTGTAAGCTCAAGTAATTTCGGTAATTTTGTTTTACGCTTGTTACATGAAAATTCCTGAAGTTATGCAGTTAAACCACGTCATATAATTAATTATCTGCTGTTCAGCAATAATTTGTCATTAGCGCGCGGGAACAAAGCAAACAACCACAACTTGAGAGGCTGCTGGTTACAGCACTTGGGGATTTTGCACTATTTTTTTTAGTGGTGAGAGTACTGCCGGGTATTCAATGGCGGAGACTCAGCCAAAGGAACCCTCTGACCTGATGGCACTTCTGTCAGAGGGTCATAGAGCTTATAGTGGCAAACATCCCAACCTTTTTAGGGCAGGATGACTGTAACTATGTTTCCCTGCCTGTGACTGCCATGCCCGTTAAAGCGGTCAAGGGCAAGGAAATCAAACCGTGACCCCAACAAGCAAGGGACCATGTCTCTGCATGACAGAGCCATTGTTTTTATAGCCTGACTTGACAGTGCAGCTGTCGCCAGACAATTATGTAAGAATCACCAGGAGAGGGGCTTTGGGTCTGCACACATGTTGGAAGCCAGGAGTACATGTTTTGATTGGGCTGAAGTTGTATGCTTCCACAAAAATGTACTTGCCCTCCATACAGCTGTACTGATTTGTGACTAGAAGGTCTGGCTTTATTGACAAAGGCAGGGTGCCAGGGGTCATGGATACTCCACCCAATGACCCACCCTGGCACCCTTGTGTACACAGCATGGCGCCACACACATACAGTCGGCAAAGCCTTGCCCCTCAACAGCACATCTCTAGCCTCACAACTTACACATCACAACCATTCAGAACAAGTTTGATTAAAGGTACCACACCCACATAGTGCAATGACGCCTCTTAAAAGAATACTTATCTCAGGACAGGCAATGGCCAACAGCAGGGGCGAAGCTGTCAATAGAGCAGCAGGTGCAGTGGCACCGGGGCCCAGGGGTGTAGGGGTCCACTGCCCTCCAAATACAGCTGTTTTTTAAATATAATTTTCCTTGCTAGCATCAGCGCACCTGGCAACTTTGCTACACCGCTGGCCAAGAGTGAACCCCAGCAGAGCAACACACACACCTAAGTTCTTTGGCACACACACATTAATAAACATACTACTCGACAAACATCGCTGTTAAGACTGGACAAACCTTACTCTTCCGTTAACCAATAGTTGAAGGTGTTGGGGTGGGTGAGTTGATAGGGGCACAGCATTAGGCTACTACTGGGCATGTGCTTTGGGAAGAACAGCTTAGTAACCCACAAGTGATGCCCCCGTTGAGAGTAAAATGAACCAGGACGAAGATACATAAAATACACAGCAGAGGCAAACAAGCACTGGCAAAGTCAATAGGTCTTGCCTATGCAAGAGTTATTTGCTTTGCCAATGTGTTTTAGCCATGTAGTACACCAGCATGGCTGCTGTTCAGCATGGCTAAAAGTTAGAGGTGTAGAGGAGAGTGGAGTGGAGTGTCATAGAGTGGAATGGCGAAGAGTGGAGTAGAGTGTTGTAGAGTGGAGTGGCAGAGAGTGTCGTGTACTGGAGTGCCATAGTGTGGAGACGCGTAAAGTGGCATACAGTAGGGTGGACTGGTGTAGACTGCATTGATGTAGAGTGTTGCAGAGTATAGTGGAGTAGAGTGCAGTGGCATTGAGTGCAGTGACATTGAATTCAGTGGCATACAATGCAGCGTAGTAGATTGCAGTTGCGGAGATTACAGTGGTGCATTGTAGAGTGCAGTGGAGCAGAGTGGAGTGGCTCAGAGTGGAGTGGCTCAGAGTGGAGTGGCTCAGAGTGGAGTGGCTCAGAGTGGAGTGGCTCAGAGTGGAGTGGCTCAGAGTGGAGTGGCTCAGAGTGGAGTGGCGCAGAGTGGAGTGGCGCAGAGTGGAGTGGCGCAGAGTAGAGTGGCGCAGAGTAGAGTGGCGCAGAGTAGAGTGGCGCAGAGTAGAGTGGCGCAGAGTAGAGTGGCGCAGAGTAGAGTGGCGCAGAGTAGAGTGGCGCAGAGTAGAGTGGCGCAGAGTAGAGTGGCGCAGAGTGGCGTAGAGTTGAGTGATGCATTGGGGCAGAGTAAAGCTGAGTGGCATAGAGTGCAGTGGCGTAGAGTACAGTCGAGTGGCATAGAGTGCAGTGGCACATGGTAGACTGGTGCAGAGTGGAGTAGAGTGGAGTAGAGTGGAGTGGAGTGGAGTAGAGTGGAGTTGCGTAGAGTAGATTGCTTCAGAATAGAGTGAAGTGGCATAGAATGGAGTGGTGCAAAGTAGAGTAGAGTGCCTTAGAGAGCAGTAGCATAGAGTGCAGTAGCGTACAGTGGAGTAGTGTAGAGTAGTGTAGAGTGGAGTAGTGTAGAGTGGAGTAGTGTAGAGTGGAGTAGTGTAGAGTGGAGTAGTGTAGAGTTCAGCGGCTGAGAGTGCTGAGTACAGTGTCAGAGTGCAGTGGTGTAGAGTGGAGTAGAGTGGCAAACAGAGCAGTGGCATAGAGTACAGTGATGTAGAGTGCAATGGTGTAGAGTGCAGTGACAGAGTGCAGTTGTGTAGAGTACATTGGTGTAGAGTACAGTGGTAAAGAGTAGAGTGGCATAGAGTGCAGTGGCGCGGAGTAGAGCGCAGTGGCATAGATTAAATTGTTTAAGAATAGAGTGAAGTGGCGTAGAATGGAGTGGTGCAGGGTAGAGTGCAGTTGCGTAAAGTGGCATAGAGTGGAATGGTGTAGAGTAAAGTGGTGTAGAGTGCAGTGGTGCAGAGTAGATTAGAGTGGCGTACAGTGGATTGGCATAGAGTGCAGAGACAGAGTTGAGTGTTACCGAGTAAAGTGCATTGGTGTAGAGCGTATTAGCATACAGTGCATTAGCAGCATTGCAGAGGGGCGTAGAGTACAGTGGCGCAGAGTGGAGTTGTGCAGAGTAGTTTGGTGTGGCTTAGACTGGAGAGGTACCACTAAAACAAAAGGGGGGGCCCCTGACATAGGATAGAGGTAGAGACGCAAGGGGAGGAAAACAAATAAGTACTACAGAGAGTCTCTACCTGTATAAATCAAACAGGCGCTAACAAGTCGCCAATAGATACACTCCCAGGGAGCTGGCCTATCAACAGAGGCATGCAAAAGGTCATAAGTTCAAAAGCATATCAAAATTTATTAATGATCTAGTCATACATTTTTATACATGAATGAAATTAAATTTCTATAGCACGTTACTACCCTGAGGCCTCGTAGCGCTTACATAAAATAATCAAGAGGTTCGATAAATAACATCCCAGCATCCCATTCATTCACTCACTCATACCAACAGACTCATAAACACTCATTCTCATTCGTCCTGAAACTCAGGGGTCCATTCATACTAGCAGCGATAAAGGCAATAATTTATACAGAGGACCATCCTTGTCATGAATAGTTGTCATATACATCAAACTGTTTTTATAAGTAAAAATCTTTGTTTTCTAATACAGGATATCATCCAATTGATGTACAAAGTTGGAGAATAGAAATAAACAGATGAAATAGTAAATATCATATGGTCCATGTGAGATTTTATATGTAGTGCCAGTTAAAGAATAGAAATAAACAGATGAAATAGTAGATATCATATGGTCCATGTGAGATTGTATATGTAGTGCCTGGAGAGGTGTAGAGTGCAGTGGAGAAGAGTGGCGAAGAGTGCATTGGCATAGAGTAGAGTGGTACAGGGTAGAGTAGAGTGGAGTAGAGTGCAGTGGCGTACAGTGCAGAGGCGTACAGTGGAGCGGTGCACAGTAGAGTGTAGTGGAGTGGTACAGAGTACCGTGGAGTGCAGTAGCTTAGAGTGGAGGATGCATGGTGTGGTAGTGCACTGCCATTGCAAACAACACATTTTCAATTAAAATGACCATTACATTTGCACAGACAGTATTACTAATAAAACTATAAACTAAACTAAATGTGTGGAAATTGCATCACCTAGCGTAATGATTTGTTTTGATCATATTGAATTATTTGTTTCCGACACACTTCAGAAATAACAAAAAATATGTTTCATTTGTGTTCCTATTTTTAATATATTCTGAAATACTTACACAGTTTTTTTAAATGTTGTCCGGTGCTAGAAAATACCTCTTTCCTACCCCCAGTATCCAGCAAGATTGTCACATAAATACTTTCACTTAGAAGTCAGAGAAAGAAAAGTAATTAAGTGCCCTCAGAAGACAGTGCCTGACATTTGACCTCTGTCTTTGAATGCACAGCAAATGTGACGAGATAAGAACAAGGTTTACAGGTCTGTTTGCAGGGACCACCCAGAAGGATACTGTAAATAAGGCATGGGCAAGGGAAGGCACGAACTTAAGCTGGACAGCCTAAAACAAATAAAGCCAGCAAATGGAAAGCAAGAAAACATGAGTTACAAACCACAAAGCCAATAGCAAGCAACGGGCGAATGCATTCCTACGTCAACTTTCTGAATGTCCCCAAGATGTATTTTGCAAACCAGACAGCTGTGCTACCTGGTAGGAGGCGACCTAAAAATGAATGTTTAACTGGGAATCAGATTAGCCTTTGATGCTGATGTGTGCCTACGCTGAAGCAGAAGAATGCAAGAATATTGTTAGTGCACAGTCCCTGCGATTCATTTCAGCTCACAGCACACAACAAATCACTGGCAGAAGCAGTGGCGTAGCTGGGGGTGGGGGTGGAGGGGTAGAGGGGCAGTATGCCCCGAGCGGCACTCTCTTTTGGGTCGGCGGAGGGGAGCAAGTCGTCTGTTGACAGCCACATACCACCACCCCTCCCCTCTTGAGAACTAGTAGTTTGTCGTCCACCAGACATCCCCCACCCCCCGAGACCAAGTCATTCGTGGATCGCCATTCCCCCCCCTCTTACCTGCACCGGGTGGCAAACTCAAGGACTGCCCTGGGAGGCAATATGTCTAGCTACGTCACTGGGCAGAAGTAAACAAGAGAACTCTCTGGCAGCAGAAGAACCAGTGTAATCCCCAAGGCACACAGGCATGGGTGCAAAATTCAACCAGGAAGAAGGTGCCTCAGTCTGTTGCCCAAAATTGTAAGTGCCTCGACGCAATTTCGTTTGCAGTAAGAACTGAACACTTCATTCATCCATTCACAAACGAACACCTGTCAAGTACCAACAATACCGCTGATGTATCTCAGAGACCTCACAGAGACATTGAAACCACAGTTACCAGGATCTTTTTAAATGTACCCAGCCATGCCTACTCAACAACAATGAATGACTGGTGGTGTCACACAAGTGATGGGGCTGGGGTGGAATCCTGTTAAATGTGCTGATGACACCTGAGATTCCTGCCACCCCAAGGGAAACGCTCAACAGCCAGCTCTGCGCATTCAGTTCCTCATTCGGACAATCCCAGTAAATATCTGGCAATACAGCATATCTGTAATTCTGATGCAGTGCATGTGGTAATTATGGCATTACTGCAAAAGTACCTTAAATGGGAAATTACGTGCAGGAGTAATGCATCTACAGATGCATCTTTTCTGCATCAATTTGTACAGAGAAAAACTTCCCACATAAGATCAAAAACAAAGACAAAACCCTTCCAACCACACACCCTGTACTCTGTAGCATGCTGCCCACGTAGGCGTGTCCTTTGCGCCTGACATATGGGTGGTTAGCGCTAAATATGAATGTTGCAATAGAATATCTTACAATACATATTTCACACCAGTTGGTGCTCAGAGGAGTGGTTTTCCAGTGCTGTAGTGTGTGGTATCACGGCCAGGTTCATTAGTCAATTAGCAAGTGTAGTAATACTGGGGTTCTAAGATATGAGGGGTCCATATACCCAACTGAGGGCCCCATCCAGGCTGAGGACTATGGCTTCTTTGAGATACAGGCGTGTCACGGCCCCTCACCACATGTTGTTGGGAGGGCATCCTTTTGCAGTAGGAACTAGGGATCCCGTTTTTTCTTGCTATCAGTAGGGCCCATGGCACCCTTGCTACGTCACTGACCACTGCTTTAGAAATGCGAAATACTGCATTTTTAATGTGGTAATATATCACCTTAATCAGCATATAATTGTTAAATGTGGAGTGACCCCGCCCCCCATCCCACAGATATACTTTTATAAAAATTCGACTAAACTAAATGAGGCCTTAGTCAGAGCACCGCCCCCCCCCCTCCGAACGGCATCCTGCGCCGCCACACATCCCTGAGCTGCAGGGCCCTGCACCAGGCCCCCATAGAAGCACCAGTTTCCGACCCCCAGATTTGAACCAATGCATTTGTCATCTTCGGAATAAAAGGGCTGAGATAATCTCACTGCGGTCCTGCCTGTCCGCCCCCGCGGCTGCCCTGCGCCATTCATCCTCCCCCTCAGAGGGCGCTGACAGAGGAGTCCCGGGCTTCCTCTGCTGCGTCACAGCAGCCATCACGGGGGCATCCGCCTCGCCTCTATCTCAGGGAATCAATAGTAAGTCCATGCTAAACCAATTACATCTACTCGGAGCTTATGACACTCAGTCATCCTGCCACCCAGCCTGTCCCCTCGCGGCGCGTGCCCATTCCTTCCAGCCTGGGGGCGCGCGCGGGCGTTATTTGCATTATTTATTTCTACTCGTTATTAACGGCCTGCCCCGGCTTGGCAGGTCATTAATAAAGCATACCGATAAATAATGTATCTCCAGTCAGCCCATTAGCTGGCCTTGTTTACTGGAGTTTTGGGAGTAAATAGATTGCGCACCGAGGTGCCCCCACCCTGCTACCCAGTCTGAGGTGACAGCCTCACTCAGGAGGCAGGGTCCATGGTTTTGCTCCTGGGCATTCTTGAAGGTGCGGATTCACAAAACGTTGTAAGTAAAGGAACACCAGACAAAAAAAAGTCGTACTTGTAATTTATGTACACAATAAAGTACTTATAGTTTGCAAAACTTGATCAGTGGAGCAAGTATTCGGGGATGTCTTTGGAGCAGAGCCTCTTCAGGGTGCCAGGCCTGTACCTGGTATGATGCCCCCTGCCAGCTCCAGGAAGAGGCCCACACAGCTCCAGACCTCGAGCAGCACGTGTGTGGCAGGGCAAATGCCATCACTGCCATAACGCGGACATTCTAGATATTATGGCGGCCACCTTGGCATAATGGTTGTCAGGGCCTAATGGTGGTCATCGTTTGGGTAATGATGGCCATGCCAAGCATGCAGCTTACCATCTGTGGCTTATTGTGGTCATCCCTGGCATAATGGCGTCCATCCTTGGCATCTCATGGTCATACCTGGCATAATGGCGTCCATCCTTGGCATCTCATGGGCATCCCTGGCATAACTGTAGCTACTCCTCTTCCCTTAGCATGTGGTGGTGATGATGATGATGATGGTGGTGCATAGGGACGTGAAGCAGAGCTTTTCCATTTGGGACAGTAATACATGTGAGAATTATATAAAAATGACAAGTTGACTAAAGCTGGTATTTTGAGACAAATTTAGTATTTATTTTAAAAAACGATAAGCCTTTGTTTGATGGGACTGGGTGTATTTGACCCAAATGGAAAATATTGTTTTTGAAATAAAAATGTGTGCTTTGACAGAAACACACAGGCTCGTGCTCCAGAAAAAAGGACTGCATTCCTAAAATGTATTTGACAATGACATTTGAGTGTCATTTCTGCTGGTGATTTCAGCAAATGTATTGATGACTGCACTGAAAATGGCACGATGTATCCTCTTGTGCAATTGAGAACAGTATTTATGCTTCTCTGCTTTGAAAAACGTCAACTGAGATCGATGTGACTTCAGTATGACTACAACAAGCATTGTGAAAGTCAATAAGTATTGAGTTGGCTGCCAGCCTTTTGACTTTGGCAATGCTTGTTTTGTCATGGTTTTTCGAACCTTTATTGTTGGGGAAGTTGATGGTCGCTTGTTGTTATAAAACGGAACAGAGGCTAAAAGCAAAAATATTGTTTTAGTCTCGGAAAGCTGACATTGCCATAAGAGTACCTGGCACAGAAGGGAGTTACCTTGTGTGTGAATGTGTTCATTGTGAAAGAGTAGACTGTCAGCCTTCACAGTGAAGTTAGCCAGTGGCTTCATGCTGTATGGTGTACTGGGAAGAGCGAAAATGTGAAAGACAACTGCAGACCAATGGATGATTAGGGCTGGCTCTAAGCCCCTGTAAGTAAGTATATTATATCTTATTTTAGTACCATCAAAAGGTCATGGCTAACACCAAACCTAAAAAGCAGACACGAAGTATGCTTAAGCATATGCTAGCCTTAAGTAATGTACACCTAGATTCTTAACTCTTTGCACTGCGTACTCTACACATTTTATGATTTTAAAGAGGTAATCCGGGTGTGTTAAATATGAAATGACAGGAGTGCCACAGAATGACAAAAGATAATCACTACATGGCTGCAAACAATATCTAATTCCATAGAAGAATGATAGGTTTTAAGAAAAGCCCTTGATGACTCAACTTACACATACATCGACCTGGCATGAAAAGTACAAAAACAGTATCAAAGTGCATAAATTACTTTTGCATAGCCTAGGATGTTTGTAGCAAGGGTTCGAATGTATGGAAACAATCTTGGTTTAGACAGAAAACTTAAGAAACTAGGAAAAAAATGTCTGTTAAAGCCTTACATTAGCCTATAAATATGTAAATTTAAAACTGGTTTTAATATTGTTATGGCATTTGAAAAACAGGTAAACACCATGCTGCAGATATTTAGAAATACCATTTAACAATAAGACCTATATTTGCTCAGGGTTGCAGGTCTTTCTTAGGTTTGGTTATAGCCAAGATTTTTTTTCTAATAAAAATATTTACACTATACACAGTTTAGTAGCATTAGTAGTATTTTATTAGTTTGATATCATTCCAATTGGGTCATACAAACCACACATCTCATAATAAATACACAATACAATTATCGAACAAGTCGTTAAAAAAAAATCTGTAAAACATAATAATCCATACACGTCTACCCCATCAGTTAAAAGACCATCCAATTAAAAAGACTGTACATATGAACTTCAAGATCGCTACTGAACCAACTCAATCCTCAGTAAAAAAATGCCATGGCACTGAGGCAGCCAGCCCATAGCCCAGAAAAAACCAGTTATTTGAGAAATCTGCCACTTAGACTATTATACCAGTAAGATTATGAAACCAAATTGTACAAAAAGGGGCCAATGCGCAAATCCATTTAGAACGTTCATATATATAACCTTTTTTTATTTATTTATTGACTGTCGGATAAAGTGCAAACGTGCCCCCATATAGCAGTATTGTTCAAAAAGCAGATAACATTACTTTATGAACTAACCCATAGCTGCTAACTTTTCAGATACAACAGATAGGAATTTCGACAGAACCCTACATACCGACATATTATTACACTGTGGAATCATCCTCACCAGATGTCTAATGTGTCGTCCCTGCAGCTTTCTAAAAACCGGTAATAGCAGGCTGTCTTATGGCATCAAAGGCACCGCTAAATACGATTATGTGCGAAAGTGACAATGCATCTCTCTGACAGAAAGGGCAGAGATCCCTTTCCGACCCCTGCTGACTGCCCCCCCTCCCCCCACCGCCTAGTGAATGAGGGGACCTGGCCCAGCCAAACAGATCTACTCTTAATATCTCTCAAGTAGGGCTGGATTTGGATGCTGCAATCTGTCTCCCATAGATGCCGCAAGTTGGTCCTTTTGTGAACATCCTTCAAGGCGCTCTTTATCGAACCCGCTTTTACTAGCCATTTTAGTGCTTACTTCTGTTGGGGCACCGACATATTTAAAGGCGTATAACCGGCTGGTAAGTTCAGGGAAGCCTCGGTAACCTGTACATTCTTTACTCATTGACCCAAGAGCCTCCCTGGTATGTGGAGTTTTATGAGATGCCTCAGGGAGCCCTTTTCCGCTTTTAAAAGCCCCTTCCAATAATGAAGCACCCTCTGTCGATATTTGAAAACAATGTTAGTCTGGGTCAACTCTAGCCTCACGGTACCTGTGGGCAAGCCTAACCACTTTTTTCCAAATGGTTGTTTCTATGGTTTGCAGGCGCTTAACTTCTTTTTCTAGCAAAACCTTACAACCGTAGAGTAACGGAGTAACTATCTTTGCATTCATTATACGCGTCTCTCAGCGCTTCGGCCGACTTATGGCCCAAGGTTGCATCCAGTCTCTGAAGTGCACCAGCAACCGACATGGCATTGGATTCTTGCAACAATATATGGGCCAAATACACAAAGGAGCTGTAAGGGGATAAAGAACAGGTCGCCCCCACTCACAGAATTATACCACAAAAGGACCTGATCTTTAGGTGAATGAAATATTCGGAGATCCCTCCATAAGTCTATGGTCACGCAATTTTGTGTGACTTGAACAGCGGCTATACTGATGCCGTCTATTCTAGGGAATCCTTGATCACCTGCTATTCATTAAAAAAGGTGTGTCTGTGGGCTCTGTCTCCCATGGTCTATACCACCCTCTAGTGTAAATAACCAAACTTTAATAGAAGAAGAAAGAAAAAGTGGTGGAGAAGATTGGCAGTGCCTCACGGGAGTAACACCATGGGAGTTTGCAGATTGGTTCTCACCTGCATCCTCAGGTTCTCATCATCAGCGACTACCAACCCATAACAAAAAATTGTAGTGAAATAAGAAAAGAAAAAGAAGTGCTCAGTATGGTATAGCGTGTTGCCGGTGTACCAGATAACTTATCCGGGCATTCGGCAGTACCAACCCTATAAGGAGTAGCGGGATCTGGACTTGAATACCGCTGTTCCAAATCTAAAAACGAGCTAGACAACCACTGGCTGTGTTATTTTATTCCGTGCTGTGGGTCTGCTCATTTAAAAACCAGGACACACTATCTACTTAGTTATAGAGGGCCAACATGTTTCAATGCCAAAGGGAACTTACGGCAAATTCATCAGGGCAAGGGTCAGTTTTCACCACACTGCACCAATTTTTATCTGTTTTTTATACCGGGTAGTTGCCCTTCATGGGCATACCTGCAACCCCCTTTATTTGTGAATGTGTACTAGTCCACAGTCACACGATCCGTCACTCTCGCTGCTAAACGTCAGCCGTGTGTACGCGAGTATCTGGCGATGGCTCAGCCGCCACCTGTGCACCGGGGCCGCCTCTTAACCTTTGAGAAAACGATTATCTATACATAGTTACAAACTGGTCTTTCAAGCTGCCCTCTTTATCCACTGGTCCGCTTTAGTGTGGTTTACTTTTTGTCTCCTCCTACCACAGCCTACAGAATCACATCTCTTCTGCCATTGTCTTACCTGACTGAGTTACGACTTCCTGCACTTGCACAGTGTGAACCTCTGCACAATAAGTAGTCTCATTCAGCGCCACTGCTTTTTACATTTAAAAGAGGTCTGGCTTTTAGAAATGCATGTTTTACTTAGGTGGGTCCCTCTGAGTTCACTAACACTGCAAGTGGGCTGCGCGTGTGCCACACATCTTCGTTCAAAAATCATTCACAAAGAATATAAGGAGGCACAAAACCAAAAAGCTGGCAGCCAACACTACACAGATTTACTTTGCAAATGCTTGTAATTATAAGTAACTTGAGGCAGAGCGTTGTGTCGCACAAGCACTTGTGCAACATTTAGTAAATAACCCCAATCGTGAGCATCTGTGAACTTTGTAAATCCACTACTCTTCCAGTGAACTATTGGTCAGGGAGGGATATAAATGTTTCTGCTGTGCCATAGTGGGCACTCAGGTTTGGGGACAAGGATATATTTTTCACCATCAGACTTTGACCCAGACAGAGCAAGAGAGAGGCAGGAAAGGAAGAAGGAAAGACAGAAAAACAGGGGGAGCGCAGGCTCAGAGGCGCAGTCTGTCTTTGGCTCCAGTAACGCGTGCTGCTCCGCGCTGGGGAGATGGCCTCGCTTCGAATGTGCAGATGTCTCTCCTCGGCAGCGGAGCGAGAGATCACTCTAGCTTTACCGATGTCTCTCCAGGGCCCGAAAGAGGCGGCGTCACCTCGGCCCTAGATAGAGGATCTCCCCTCAGCCGGATCGCCATCGGCCTTGCTCCAGTTGTACAGACACCTCACCACAGCGTGGGGTGGCGCTGCGGAGCTATGTCACTCAGCACGACGGATGGGTGGGGGGGGACACATGAGCTGTGGTGAAATATACCTCAGCGAGGGGCCGGGGAGCCTCGCTGCACCTGCACAGATGTATACAGATATCTCCCCCTAGCTGTGGGGAGCAGGAACGACACTCTCCTCGGCACTAGTTCTTCGTCACCTGCAGGGCTTTAAGTGGGATGAAAAAACTGGAGGGTCTCTCAAAGGGGCGTGGCCAATGTAATTAAGGGCGTGGCTTAAAACCACTTAAGCTAAAAATCTGTGCTTAGCATAGTGTGCCGCCAGACTTGTATTTTGTTGTTTCTGTCATTGCATCCAGATATATGATACAACAAGTAACATCATACCTACAACAAGCCAGGACTATTGGCTTTGTCAATGGTTGTTAGTTGCATACGATAAAAAAGCAGCAACTATGGCTTGTTGTATATAATATTGAAATAGCTTCCTCTTAAAGCCCTGGTGACACCACGACAATGTTGCTGCTCCTGAGTTTCAAAAAGAGAAGGGAAATCCAGAGAGAAAATGACTCTCTTTAAAGGATTTCCCTTCCCCTTCAGCGCTCACCTGGCATGACGTCATGCCGTAACTTCTCCACTAGTGAGAAGAGAGCAGTGTGAGCACGCGCACATCGATGTGCCTGCTGTCACTGCAGTCCGGAAAAAAACGGATCGCCTGTGCCAGGGCACAAAACAGAGCCCGATAGAGACCCGTTTCGAGGCCTTCATTAAAAAACTGCCGGTGCTCAGACCCGGTGAGACCCGGCCCACTTAAAGCTCTGGTCACCTGTAAGTCTAACACGTGAACCCCTCTCTCTGGGTCTGAAATGGAGCTGTCCTCGAGCCGGACGTTTGGCGTCTGTTTAAAAGCCAGCTTTACAGCAGACCGGCTGCTATTGGGCATCTAACAGCCTATCAGATGAGCGGTTCCTGCGTGCTCCAGGGGCTCGTGCGGTGCATGCGCGAGGAAGAGGAGGCGCCCGGCAGAGCAGACAGGGGCGCAGCAAGGATACCATGGGCCCAGGTGCAATCTAGGACACTAGCCGCTAGCTGTTGGGGTTGTACAATACAGCAGTTATCACGGTTCGACAGGTCCCTTACGGCTTTGGGCCCTGGTGCCACTGCACCTACTGCACCAATGGTAGCTTTGCCTCAGAGGCCGTTCTAGGCTCATGCTCTACAGGCCCTCCTAGCAGTATAACCCAGTGACCCCCTCAATGAGCGAGAGAGCACAGCCTCAAGGTTGGCATAGGTGCCAGGGTATACAACTCTGTGGGGTTAGGGGCCCCACCAATAATTTATGAAAAGAGCCCAAGCTTTGGGACAGGACCTCTCCCATTGTTTACTGGCTGAAGGTGCGCGAGGCTCATATATTGCTAGGAGGCCTCCTTCAGAAACACAAGGTGTGAAAGAGTGGGCAGTATTCTTAAAAGGAACTGAGCTGGGCAGTCAGACACATACAAGGCACCCAAGTGTTATAAAATTCACGGCAAAACATTTACTTTACTTATTGAACAACTGCCCATTATAAATGCCCCAACTAAGTGTAGCCCTTGTTATAAAATGTCATTTTGTTTCATTCATAAGGTCAACTTCTTAATATGTGGAAACATGGTTGAGATTTACGGTAGTAAAGTAACTGAAAGGTTCTTATCACCTTTCCATTTGTGGTAATCTCTAATTTACTTTTTATAGTGCTCAAGTAGTCAGGAGGCCTCTTCAGAGCACCAGTAAAATCAAAACATGATCATAGCCTTAGACCATACATATGGTCTATGTGTGAAAATATGCACTGTAAATTGTATATTTACTTGCAAGGAGAGAATATGGTGTAATGGCCAGAGTCACTGACTTTGAAACTGGGGAACAGGGTTTAAATCTCGGCGGTGGGTCGACATCCTGTGATTCTGGGTAAATCATTTAATCTCCATGTGTCTAAAAACAACAAGCATTTACAATGCAATAGGTCTCGCATTACTGAAAGTTTGAGCTATTGGCGTTGCTAATAATAATGCAACAGTATACTCCGCACAAGTGCCATTTCCTAGTGTTGAAGAGGCATCAGGTTGCCAGGTTTGCTGCAGTCACATGTCTGGTTTGGTGGAAAGCGAGTGTTGACAAAATTGTAACTGTGGATATTCACAAACATTTGCAATGCATTTTCTGCACTAATTGCATTTTTGAACACGTGCAAAAATGAGTAGAAGCACAGTGCATAGGTGTACGCCTACAAGTGTGTGCACTTGCTATCCACTTGTGAATCTGTGAAGATAGAGGCTCCTTTACATACCTTCCCATGTGCTCCTCAGTGCTCGGATTTAGACCCCATCAGGCCTCCACCAGGCACACTGAAGTGCTGTGACAAGGGCACGTGACGTGCTGTATGGAATACTGGGAGCACAGCATAGCAAATAACGACAAAGAATAGCATAACGCTCCCAGAATCCCAGTACAGTGGAACATGGCGCAGAATAGCATGGAGAAACACAGCAGTGCAAGACGCAGCACAGGATAACACGCAGCATGACCTTGCAAAGCACAACACAGAACCCCATAACGGCGCAGCATCGCACACTACAGAATAATAAAACATAGCGCAGCAAAGCTTAGCGTACCACAAGTACGAGTGCCATGTGGTTACATAATATTAACACCTTTCATGGACACTGTTTAGAAACAGCAAACGCGTAATGAAACGCTATACAAAACACGTTATTTTTTACAATGCAGCATGTTAATACAGCATAGTAAAGCATATAAAACGGCAGTATTTCACATTATATCAAAAGCCTCGTGTCTGAAGGCGCCATAGACGGCAGAACTGCTGCTGTGTAGGCCCACACTGTGCGTACAAGTTATGTCAATCCCCCTGTGTAGGGGGCGCTTTGGTCCCTGATCCCAGGGGCCACCTGGACACCCGCTCAAGCGGTCCCCTACCAGTGCATGATGCTGATGCAGAGAGGCTGGACCCCTGAGAGCAACCCTGTTCGCAGAACAGCGTAAGCGCCCCCCAGGGACGAGGTATCTACCCCACAAAGTGTAAAATGCTGTCTACCCCTCCCCCGTCCGGTCATCTTCTGTCAATGTAGCGCTCCGAGGCAGACTAAGTGCCACAAAGTAACTATAACAACCAGCCCAAGACTAACGCCCATCCCCCAGTCTCATTATTCCATCGTGTGTCCTATTAAATATTTTACACCAGCAGCTACTTGCAATACAGCAAAAATCACGCAACTCCTGATTTCAGAGGTAAACGGGTGTTATTGTTTCTTAAAGAAATGCACGTCTTCCGTCTTTCTTCTTTTGCTGGTGGTAGTATGAAGAGCGAGGGCATACTACTATACTAGCATATACACGTTACATCTTAGACTGTGCATGTGTGTGTTTTTAAATAGCCACTGTTGCTTAGTTTATATGTCTAGGCGCTAGTTGTTTGTCACTAGGTCTCGTGATGTCTTTCACACCGATTTACACCGCGCTTCATACGCCTGACAGGGTCCCGAAGCACTTATGGCAATGTGCCCTCTGACCTTTCTGCCACAGAGTGACTCACATGTCTGGGACTCTGAGCAGCCAGAGAGGTATCTGAAGAGAGCAGTAAAAATTCAAAGTAGAGGTGAGGCACCTCTTTGAGTTGCTATGTAGTACGGGCAGGTGGTGAGTGGGTACGGGTGAGACAGTGCTGTGACTTGGTATGTTCTGTGGGCAGGTGTTGAGTGGGTACGGGTGAGGCACCTATGTAGTACGGGCAGGTGGTGAGTGGGTACGGGTGAGACAGTGCTGTGACTTGGTATGTTCTGTGGGCAGGTGTTGAGTGGGTACGGGTGAGGCACCTCTGAGTTGGTATGTCCCATGGGCGAAGCTTTAATCACTATAATCCCCAAGGCAGGGAAAGATCCCAAAATGTGTGCCTCAAACTGGCCCATAGCCCTCCTGAATTTGGACGCTAAACTCTTCTCCAAAATACTGGCCAGTCGTCTAGAAAATGTCCTACCCGCTCTAATTCACCCCGACCAATCGGGCTCCATCAAGGGGCGGCAGACCCATGACAACCTGTGCAGGATACTGCATTTGATCGAGAAAGTGCAGAAAAAACATATCCCGGCGGCCCTTCTCTCACTCGATGCGGAGAAGGCCTTTGACCGCGTCGATTGGTCCTTAATCTGCACGCTACACTGATTTCGGTTTAGCGAATCCTTTATAGGAATGGTGCAGGCCAATTACCACTCCCCCAGATCCAGAGTCCTGGTAAATGGAGAAGCCTCAGACTCTTTTCAACTCTTGCGGGGTACGAGACAGGGCTGCCTCCTCTCCCCTATGCTCTTCGCTCTCTGTATCGAACCACTGGCAGCGCGGTTAAGGGCGAATCATGACATCCGAGGGGTCATGTTCGGCACAGAGGAACATAAAATGTAGCTTTTTGCGGACGATGTTCTGCTACCCATTACCGACCCGCTGGTTTAGCTGCCGGCTATCCAGGCTGAACTCATCCTTTTTGAAAGGGCTGCAGGATTCAAAGTAAATCTGTCTAAATCCTTCTTCCTCAATCTAACGCTGCCCCAAGAAATGATGGCTACGGTCGAGGAGACTAGGTCTCGCCTTTGTTTAAGTTAAAGCCATTTGCTTTGCTAATGGTATTGTATTATAGCTATGTATCATTGAGTGTATGTATGTGATATGTTGTGATTTTATGTTGTTAGAATTGTAATTGTTACCTATGTGTTTTGATTTGCTGTGGCCTTTGGGACCTTATAAGTGTTTATCAATGCACTTTCCAGCATAAGTAAATAAATAAATACATACATACAAAATATACGCTGGAACTGACCTTGTGTAATGTAATAGGTGCTTGTGCAAAACACTCCAATGCGTTTACCAGACCTTTATTCCGCTTCTAAAGGCAGAGAGAAAACACGAAAAACGCCTCAGCGCAGCGCCGCTCCCACAAGGAGGCCATTCACCGACCCACTTTGAAATCAAAACTGCGCAGATTGAAGTGTTTTGGCAAAAAATAAACTCGGGTCTAAAGACTTGAGAGAGGTCTTTTTTCGGGAAAACAGCAACTTGTTTGTGGGTGAAGGGGACACGGGGGGCAGTGGGCGTTCACCCTCGGAGCACTTCGAGGAAATGCCCAGTTGGCGAAAGCTGTATATCCCATCTATTGCAAAATCCAGTTGTTAAATTCCACCCAAAAATTCAGCACATGTTTCACCCAGCGGTGACCCAGGGCCGAGATATTTAGTGGTAATAGTGATAGCTGAAGTGAGAAAAAACACAGCCGGTTAGTTCTGCCTTTAGATAATCCAGCCTTCAAATTCCAGGGACCTTTGGTAATATCTGCACCAACCCAAAATGCAATAAATATTCTTGGGCAAGACATGGGCCAAAACGGACCTTCGCCAAGTACCGACTGTGGGCAGAGGAAAGCATTGACACGGGTGAATGAAGGGGTATCGGTAGGGTAGGGTTGGGGGCAGAGTGAAGGGCTGACGTCAGGGGGCAGGGCTGGGGCAGGTCTGTGGCCAGAGTTATTGTCAGAGAGTGGGCAAGAGAGAGTGAAGGCGTAACGGCAGGGGCGTGTTCGGGGCAGTGTGAAGGGCTGTCCAGGACTGTGGGCAGAGTCAAGGATGAAAGGGAGGGGCGGCTTGCTTAGGGGCAGAGTAAAGGGCTGACGTCAGAGGGCAGGGTTGGGGCAGCACTGTGGACAGACTGAGACTGGGGAATCGTGACTGATGGGACAGAGTCAATGAGTAGGAGCACAGAGCAAGGCTAGGGTAGAGGCGAGGGAAGACACTGTGGGCAGTGTGGGGGAAGTGGGACAGATCCCAGGCAGGGGGTAGAGTGCAGGATGGGATGCTGGGCAGGAACGACTGGGGTAGAGTGCGGGTCCTGGGAAGGAGGCTGTGGTGGTACTAGGCAGGGCTGCGACAGTAAATGATTGGGACAGTTGGGTACTAGGATAGAGTGATGCTGGACTGGGGTTGAATGAATGGCATATCGCAGGACTGGAGTTGGTGAAGGATGGGACAGAGCGCATGAATGGGACAGGAATAATTGTAAGGCGCAAGGGTGGTGTGCGGGTTGCGTTAGCCGCAGACCGCAGATCCTAGGGGACGCACGTCTTGGGCAGGTTCGGGGCAGAGTGTGCGGCAGGGACAGATTTATGGAGCAGAGTCCCGTCTGACTGCCCTAAAGCCTGCCCAGAGGGGAGCACTCTGTGTGTGAGCCAAAGGCAGGCAGGCGCAGCTTGTTGGAGACAGGAGACGTGTCTGTGTGAAGGGACATGCGCTATGTGTGAGGGTGGTGGAGACAGGCTCTCTTGGTGGTTAAACAAGTGATGTCATCTATGATGTAATGCGTGATGTCATCTGTGACAGCATGTGTAAGGTTTTGAACAGCGCATTAGATTATTTTTTTAAAGGTGATTTGCGGGTGTGTGAAGGACGAGCTTGAGTATGTGTGTTTTCACACTTATAGCGCCTCTGCAGCCGTGAAGTGGCTGAGAAATGCTTAAAGTAAAGCTCTATTGTGTGTTCCTGGGGGCCTCCGGGGGCACGCTTGCTGTTGCTGTTCGGTAAATAATGCATTTACCGCTCTTCCCCCTCCTTGCTGTATTTTCCGCCAGTGTGCTACACACTGCTAGCACCAGTCATGCTCTGCCAGCGCTAGCGCCGGAGTGCACTTTGGCAGCAGAGGCGCTGTGCGTGATCATTATTTTAAAGGGGCTGGTCTGGACTTCATGCCCCCCTCCCCCCTCCCCCTTCCCCAGCACGGTGTGCTGTCGGGCAGAGTCTACAGCGGGACATTGATATTCATCGGCGGGAGCTCAGTGCGGTCTGTGACCGCATATAACCTCAGTGCTGATGGAGAAAGGCAGCTCCGCCTCAGAGCCAGACTGAGGCACCCTGGCACCAGAGCTCGGGGCCTGTGACCACCGGATGCGCCCTCGGACACCGACTTAAGTACTGCCACCACCCCTGCACCTCCTGGCATCAGAGTTCAGTACTATCACAGTACCAGTCCTCGTACTATCGCATTACCGGTTGTGTGCACACCTGGCAGTGGCACCAAACTTCAGTGCTGTCACCAACCCTATTCTCCCTGGCATGCCCCTGCCCCCTCCCCGCGGCACCAGGCCCTGCTTGTGGCTGCAATACTCCCCTCCCGACTGTCTGTGAATAATACTGATTTTAAATCTAGCGGCTCCTTGTGCTGTGTTTGCCTCGCGACACCTCTGGAAAACTGAGCAAACTATTACTTCTAGACATTCTCATGAAAGAAAGTTGTACTCTTTACACCAATGTATGCCGTATATATCCTTGTCTGACGCAAGAATGGTTCTGCAGAGACGCCTTTCATGGAGCACGTTCACCCTTCCTCTCCTCGTGCACAGACAGGCCAGGCAGAAGGAAACCCCGAGGAGAATATATTTTGCCGCTACATTGGTAAAGGCCACACAGACCCACACGTGATCCAGCGGATTGCTTGGCATTCCGTGAGCGGGCTTTACTGAGGGCAAATAAATCAGCCCATTGCTTCTCGTTGGGAGGATAAAAGTAGCAGAGGGTGGAGGGGACAATATAAATAGGAGCAGGCAATGAAAAAAATAAAAGCCAGTGGTGCGCGCGCACCACAGAGGAGCGGGGGAGGGAGCGCGGCAGCAGACGAACGCGCGCTGCTGCGCGTTCTGGCCACCGTCGGGAATGGGCGCGGCAAAGGCGGGATATGCGCCCGCCTTTGACCAATCGCGTGCCGTCCCCATGAAAAAAACGCACGCTCCAGCCAATGTGGGCTTCCGAAAACAAAACCACACGCACGAGCGTGTGGGTCGTTTTCAGAAGCCCTTTCTAGAGGTCTCGCGCTGCGCGAGCAGGCCTGCGCACTGCAACGCTAGGCGCGAGACCTAAAAATGAATGCGACTTTGTGTAATTTCACTGGTGCTCGGGTAGAGCGCTCTAATACCTTAGGGTCGAGTTTGCACTGTATAAAACTGCAATAAATGAATATATAATACACATTGCTAAGTTTTTACCTCTTCTATGAAGCCAAAGGAGGGCTCAATATGGTTGTGACAGCCCTTCTTACGATGAAGTGATATTGATGGACATTGCCTACGCTAACTTTTCCCTCTCCTATTTTTGTTAAGACTCGCTCCCTGCGTTTGGGGTTCAAGGGGTGGCAAGCTTGGGTGTCCAGCAGTGGTTGGATGGTGCTACACCAAATTAATAAATAAGTTACTTAATTATTTCTCTACAGTTAGGGTGAGTTATTTTATTCCAGGGTCTTTTCCATGGACCATCATGCTTGTGAGTCAAGGCGTCCTGACTGGCACGCTCGCTACCCTCACCCCGGACCTGCTCATATGAACTGGGCCCCTCCGATAATTTAGTGAATCTGGCTCCTGTGTGCCCAGGTCTTCCCTGATTATGTTCACAACAGCCAACAAGGCAAACACACAGTGAACAATGCAGTCTCTCCCCTAGTCCTGCATTAAGTGTAATAGCGTAATGCATTCTGGTTCTTGTAGTCTTGGTTTGCTTCCATTGAACTAATTAGACTAACACACCTGATTGCAGTGAGTAGTAGAATAAAAGCCCAGGGCTGGAAACAATATCCCCGATGACAAGAAAAGAGAGGCGTCATCGTAACCCGGATCATACCTGGTTTTATCTAGCATGTGATAGGAGTGCAGTCTCGTGGCTTTATAGGGTGGGGAATAATGGCTACTGCTATTAGCCAGCTCAGTGGTACTCATTTCATCGACTGCGAAGGATGAAAAGCTGAGTCGAACCAAGCTGAGTCGAACATGCTTGTACTGTGGCTTATCATCATAGACCTCTTCAGCAGCAGGTGATGAACCCATATGTTTTTCTAACTAGTGTGTTGAAGTGTCTCAGGTGAGTGCTGGTGCAGTGGTGAGCTGTGAGAGGGGCCAAGACTCTGTCGGGTACCGAGGGTCTGGTGTTAGTTGTAAGACACGCACACGCATGCAGCAGGATCACTATTCACCAACAGATCAATAATCAGTAAGATTCATTCCTAAATAACCCCAAACACAGCATCCACAGCCCACTTTGACTCTGGTTAATGGCAAACCCAGAACCGTGACGGGCGCCTAGACTCCGAAAGTGCCAGAGAACGCTACAAGTGGTAGAAATGTGCTCTGGCTAGTGAAATAACTCAATGGACTCTCCGGAGAGCCCCTGGGGGGGAGGCAGTGTCAGGGCTCACCTTTGGAAGGCAGTGGGTAGGTGAATTATTCAAACCCTGACTTACACCGAGGCATACACCCCTCCACCCACGAAGCTGAGCCGGGTTACAAGGTGCCAAGCTCTCTGATGAGGCGATGTGTTGGACATAAGTCGTGATGTCTCCCCGCCCCCACGTCTCCGCCTCCCCTCCTTTGGCGATACAGAGCCAGGCTTGCACTATTTAAACCCCAAATATACTTCTTTTTACATAATTATATTTTCATTTTACATAATGAAAACGTAGCTGAAAAAACACCTGTACTTCACTTGATAACGTATCCCCGATTCCAGGGCACAAGTCCTAAAAAAAGAAGTGGGGGAACTGATCAAGTTAGGCAGTATGTAGATGACATCATGACGCATGCCATCAAAGCACATGAAATCACGACGCATGACATTCCACGTGGCATCACAGGAAGTGATGCTCTGATATGTGTATGTTATAACATATGCCAACTGAAAATGTAATAAAATATGTTTTTAAAAAAAGTTGTCTCCTGCAAAGCATATCATGTAACATGCAGATCACAGATTTTTATTTTATGTAGATAGGTAAGTGGATTACTGCTTTGAACACAGATCCTTTTGTTTCTTGCAGTTAATAAATTGTAATCCTTCTAGTAGACCACAGTGAGCTATGAAGGGTATTTGACTCCTACACCTTGTAACCCTGACTGTCTCATGTAACACATCTTGTACATTGATTTACACACTTACATGATTTATTTGGAATGGATAATGTGTATGTTATGTAAAGCGCTCTAACATCTGCATTGGGATGAGTAGTGCTATAAAATAAATAAAAAAGTGCTATTTAAATTGCTATTCGTGTAAATACTGAGACATACCAACCCATCTGACAATCTTACAGTGCATGCACTTATATACAACAAAGTAAAAAGCATGCATCTCTGTGAAGAGATAAGCTGTGTGCTTTTGTTTCCTCGCCGGTGCATTTGCATTTGTGAGGTTCCAGGACATCTCCAGTCCCATACTCGATCAAAAGGAGGCCTGAAGGCCCCTTAACTTCTGTCTTTATGGTTTCCCAGCTGGAGGTGAAAACAAGCATTTGCAATGCAATAGGTCTTGCAATTGCGAGATTTTGAGCTATTGGCATTGTAAATGACAATGCCTTTCATTTATGTGTTTAAAAAACCTGGAATAATAAAAGGCATTGTCCTTTACAATACCAATAGGTCAAAGTTTCTAAAATGCGACACCTATTGCATTGCAAACGCAATGCTTGTTGTTTACAAGCGCCCCATGCTGTGCTTTCACGTTAATAGAGGCCACGCCCCTTTCTTTAGATGAGCCGTGTCTAAAGAAAGGTCCGTGGCCGCTATTAAAGTGAAAGCGCGGTATGGGGCGCTTTTACCAGAAAAGGCATTTGTTTGTCAAGTTGACAAACAACTGTTTTTGTAAAAGGGCCCTGTGAAAGCGCGCATGGCGCGCTGGATGTTGCAGGAAAGCATGTCGTGCCTGCAGTAGGACAAACTCATTAAAGAAAATAGTGCTTACAGACTAAATAAGACGTACTGTGAAACACCCAAAGTAAAAGGGCCAGTCCTCATGGGAGGTTACAAAGGGGGTACTAAGGAGGGACTAAAAAGCCTATTAACGAATCAGAGGCCAGCATTTACGAAGGACAATGACACAAGCCAATGACAAGTATGGGCGGAGAGTGGGCAGGGCTTCAAGTCCATACTGCAATACAGCATGTGCCGCAGAGGCTCGACCTAAAAAGTAAGCTAGTCGGGATAATTATAATGTTAGGATTGGGCGCATGGTGGTAAACACTGAAAGAAAGTGAGCTGACCGACTTAGTCTCTGATCATAGCAAAAGTTTCCTTTATGTAAGGTGTGAAAATAGAGTGAAGTATGGCAATCTTACATGCACTGTCCCTTAAACAGCAGCAACTAACAAAGCTAGGACAAAGATTAGGATAGGATAGACTCAAATCTCAGATTAGGAGCGTCTGGGAATGATAGAAACTTTGAAATTATTTTGTGGGTGATGGCGAGTTTGGACTGTTGCATTGGATGCTTTCTAGTTGAAAGCCTTCATTCAACTCACAGGACGTAGCAGTCTCCGTACACGTATTCGAAGGCTTCAAAGAATGATAGAGTGTGCTTTTGAGAGGGGACACTATTTTTCTCCTCTTGTCTTCTCTCGATCCTCTGGATTATATAATGAGCAGGGCCACTGGAGTCATGCAATTCTGCGGCTGCAGCTTATTTTTAATAACTATGGATTCGCCGCATTTGCCACATAATTCACCATCTGCTGCATAATCTGCAGATTTTAGCAAAAAAAGTTTTGTTTCTAGCTGAAACGGATCAAAAGTTACAAAAACGTACCAACGTGTTTGCGTGCAGTGGAAGGCCCTTTGCAAAGGTTTGCTGGTTGTTCATTTGCCTATTTCTGTATGTGCTTGTTAAACTGGTACTAATGAGGAGAAATCTTTTCCTTACCAGTATAACCATGTGTATAAATGACAAACTAATAAATATTATCCAAAAATGTGCCAGATTACACTGCATAATTTGCCTTTTCTTGCTGCATAATTTAGTCAACCCTGCCGCATAATTTGGTTGTCCCTTGTTGCATTATTCCAGTGTCCCCCATCTCGAGTTCCCTTCAGAAATTGGCATGTAAATGTGCAGCTTTTCGGCTAGATTCTTTGAAAGTTGTGTTGTAGATTTCGTCGTGCAGCAATAGTTAACGTTATCTCGCCCAGCAACTTTTGAAGCAACAGCGCGAAAGAAAAAAACGTTGTGAGATTTGTCCAACCCTTCCAACACAAGCGGGGTGATTCGGGGAAGGTCCATCTCTCTACCAGAGATGGGGAGGAGGGCAGTGACACGCCAACGCAAATCGTGACGTGTTTATTTACGTTGCGCGTAATATTGGGGTTCGTAATTGCTAAGTGCCCATTCGGAGTAGAGAAAAAAATTGAGGTGGAGGGGGAGAATAATAAAGATATGGTGGAGGAGGTGAATTAAAGAAGAAAAGGGGTTTCTCAATTTCACACACTTCACTCAAAGCGAAATGAATTAAATATTAGCGTCCTCTGGGCCATCACCGTCCCCCACCCCGAACAGCAAAGGGGTAATTAACACGACTTTGTCCTCTGGTAAAATGTGTTCTGGCTGAGTGAGAGCCCCCTCACAGGAAAGAGGTAATTAGGGGAAACGGGTGATTCTAGAAATTAACCCTTAGCTCACTTAACGGAATCGAATGCAGAGTGGAATTTCCCTTAACGAAAGGCAATATACAGCTATTGGAAAAAAAAGTTAATCTATGCAGAGTATTGATAACGCCCTGCAGCCTCCCTCCCCCCACAACAGCTTTCTCTTACCAGGATGAAGTCGGGTGTGCAAAATGTAGCCGTCCCCCACTCTGCCCCCTTTACGAGGTCTGGACTGCACACCCCGTACCATGTGACATTATATAAGTAAACACAGAAGAAGCGCCAGTGTTTACTGGTCGAGAGACCTACTGCTCAAAGCTGTGGCGGCGCCCGTGTTGATAATACGAAAGGGTATGCCGGTTCGAAGTATAAACTTATTGCTGCAGCACGGCGCCCGCTTTCATATTATCAAAACGGGCGACATGCTTTAATATATCGAGGCGCCCGTATTGATGATATTAAAGCGGGCGCTGTGCTGCAGCATAAAGTTTCATTAAATTTATACTTCAGCACGGCTCCCGCTTTCGTATTATCAGTACAGATGCCGCCCGTGTTTGTAATACGAAAGGGTGCGCCGGTCTGAAGTATAAACTTAATGAAACTTTATGCTGCAGAGAACCGGCGTTTGGGTGGGGGGGGGCAAACTGTAAAACACAAGGATCTCTTTTGTGCTATATCTTAATTCATAAATCTATCAAACAGAGTGCACTGAACCAGAATAGTCTCTTAAAAACTACCAAAAACTAACAAAAATTCTGTTTCCTCTATTTATTCTTATTAAAAAAGTTTTTTTATTTAAAATATTGACAAAATGCTTATTTCATATTCATACAAGAAAGAAAAAAAGAAAATTCAAAACATTGTAGATGTATACAGCAAATAAATCATAATATCAAACTTATATAAATAAAATGTTGCTAATACATGTACATTTATATCACATAAAACTTCTAAAAGGATAATTCATCTACTTCTATTAATAAAACTAGAAACTGCTCAGTCTGCAGGGCTTTGGGGGCGGGTGTCTTGTCAATGCAGAGCACCGGCGTTTGCGCGGGTGCGGGGGGGGCAATATTAATGCCGACAGACATGGAAATGGCTGCTGACTTTGCCAAAACTCGTTTGCTTTATTATACTTCCATTTTACTTTAGACTTCAAATGGAAACTACTCGTTGGGAAATCTAGAACAGTCAAAGAATGCTAAAATATAGCAAAGAGCTTTGCATGACGGGCGCCTAGGAGCGTACATGAAAGCGCACAGGAGACCATTTTTAATTGCTTCTGTTCTACCTGTGTACAAAGTTTTTATTACGCCGGCGCAGTCTGGTGTAAATCGGGGTTTCGTGTCACGTGAAAAGAGCGAAATGGTAGCATGAAATGTCCTACCCGCGGGAGACTGGATGGAGAATCTTCAAAACAAGGCATTTTCCTGCCGATACGTCGTGTGTCCTCTTTTTTTCACGTTGCATTTAACCTTGCGAGAAAACAAACACAAGATTCCGCGTAATCCACACAAGGCCACGAAAAACACGAGAATTTCGCAGCCCCCCCCAAACATTGCACATTTTGCACACCTACAATGACAGCCGTGTGAGTTTTAAATTCAGCCATGTGAGCTTTAAATTCAGCCATGCTAAGTTTCAATTATTTGATGGGCAGGTCGCTGTACTTAGAAAATTAACACCCAAAGGTGAAGCCCCTCCCTGTATGTGCAGAGTCCAGTGGGTGGTGTGGATTTTCGGGCTAGCACACACAGTAAACGAGTGAAGGTTGAGTTGACAGATCCTCTTAATGATTCGCACTCTTTCTACTGTGCCACCAGTGCAAGCCCGAGGTGAAGGGCCTCGGGTCTGTGGCTTCGCCCACATCCTTTCATCGGAGCCTACAGCGGCCAGCCTGATGCTCCATCCGGCGGAGGCGACCTTTCAGCTGCCTTGGACCCGAACCACGGAGACCCTGAAAGTCTGAAGGGACCAAGGGTGGACATATGTTAAGAAAAACAGTGGTCCCATACAAGGTAGATAATTACAATATCACAATTTTACAATCAAAATTGGGATTACGAGTGTTTCAAATGGAAAGATAGAAATATTTATTCACAATTAAATTCGACGCACAGATTATTATACAGAAGGTGAGTGAGCAGGACGTGACAAGGTAATGGGAAATCAGCCGATTTCCTTACCGCAGGCAAGTGACTTAAAAAGTGACTTTTCAATTTGTGAAAATGTAGATAAACAAAAAGTCACAATCAAATTTACATCTCATACTCCACAATTAGATACGAATTACAGTATAGAGTTGAAGATGTATGTGTCGACGACGTTTCGATCCCAGCTAGGTATTGGGATCTCATCAGGACTAAGTGATGTAACAAGTGCCTGGGAAGTTGCTATGAGAATGAGTCGCAAAGGGTCCGGGCGGATCCCGATTGGTAGAGGAACGGAGCGGCGGGGGGCCAGAAAAGTGATCGTGGCAGAGAAGCGCCTACATAGGCGGTAGGAGGAGATGTCCCGTCCGGGACTGTGTGGGCAGAATTGTCGGTAGGTCGAAATATTGGCAAGCCTCACGAGTGCGCATGAGCGCGGTTACTACACTGAACAATTCCTGCTCCCCCTCTTGGTCAGAGCGCACGGGACTCCGACATACCGCCTATTCAGGCCTGGATCCTCTCATCAACACCGGCCAATTGCCCCTTCGGTCCCGGACGGGACAATACCCTGTCTTCACCTTCGCTGCTCATCTGCCGCCCATTGAGGCTTGCCAATATTTCGACCTACCGACAATTCTGCCCACACAGTCCCGGACGGGACATCTCCTCCTACCGCCTATGTAGGCGCTTCTCTGCCGCGATCACTTTTCTGGCCCCCCGCCGCTCCGTTCCTCTACCAATCGGGATCCGCCCGGACCCTTTGCGACTCATTCTCATAGCAACTTCCCAGGCACTTGTTACATCACTTAGTCCTGATGAGATCCCAATACCTAGCTGGGATCGAAACGTCGTCGACACATACATCTTCAACTCTATACTGTAATTAGTATCTAATTGTGGAGTATGAGATGTAATTTTGATTGTGACTTTTTGTTTATCTACATTTTTACAAATTGAAAAGTCACTTTTTAAGTCACTTGCCTGCAGTAAGGAAATCGGCTGATTTCCCATTACCTTGTCACGTCCTGCTCACTCACCTTCTGTATAATAATCTGTGCGTCAAATTTAATTGTGAATAAATATTTCTATCTTTCCATTTGAAACACTCATAATCCCAATTTTGATTGTAAAATTGTGATATTGTAATTATCTACCTTGTATGGGACCACTGTTTTTCTTAACATTGGACCCGAACCACGGCAGCTCTGTGCCTCCCTGCACAAGCCAGTAACCGTGGGAACAGACACCGCAGCCCAGGCCGTCCGCCCCTGCGCCAACGTGTCAATGAAGGCTCTACAGTCTTACTCGAGGTGCACCCAGCTCAGCCTGGCACTGCTTGCTGCACTCACCCCTGTCCTTGCCACACTGATGACGGGTTGGTGCAGCTGGTGTCTGGGGGCTTTCGTCTCGGCGAGTTTCAAGCACCAACTGGACATCGGAAAGAACTAGGAAAGTGAAAGCGCGCCATGCGCGTTGTGCGTGCCTGCAGTGGGAAAAACTCATTAAAGAAAGTAGAGCTCACAGACTAACTTCGGAAACATGATCGGTCACTACACGCCTTCTTTAGATAAGAAATACCCTCATGACAGCTGTCAAGCAAACGATCCATTCGGGATGGGCTGTCCCAAAAGGAGACAGGGCGGTAACAAAGAAGCCTCATTTTCAATCGGAGGCCACCGTTTAGCATAAACGATGACGCCAGCCAATGAAAATAATGGGCGGGGCTTCAAGTACCCTTCTGAAATCTCCTCTACCACAATATGTCTCGCAGAGCGAGCAGCGCATGTGCGCTGCAACGCTAGGCGAGACCTAAAAAGCCCCCTCGCTGCCTGCACGTTGCTGCTGGGAATTGAAAGCAGACAACGTGCAGGAGCTGCTGCACGTGTGTCCCGGTGTCTCAAAAATTACACTGGGACAAGTTCAACATATTTCTGTGGGGCCCAACTTCTTAGCAGGGTGGACGGCGTCCACCCTGTGAAAATAGTGGGTGCACCCCGTGCACCCGCGTGGACCCCCGACTCGTGCTCTGCCCGATTCTCCTCCACGTAGAAGCATGATCACAGTGCACCCACTCTTCAGCCATCACTGGGAAGCGATTGGCTCAACCAATCAGCACCCGCTCTTGAGGCATCACTGTCAAGAGATCGGCTCAACCAATCAGCATGCTTGGAATGCTGCCACTAATACTGCCATTTGCCTGCATTATAGGCCCGGTGAGAGTGAGGAGCTGGGACATCGAACGGAAAGGAAGAGTGTGTCTATCTGTGTGTGGTAAGATGAGGGAGAAAGGATATAAACTTGTTTTTAACATGCCGTCTGGCATTAACAGTTGTTAATTGTCCGCCCCCTCATTGCAATCCCTCGCCATTGGCCCTTTCAATTAACAGCAGTTAACATACTTTGCAGGGTGCGTTAATCTTGTTTGTTAACGCCCTCAGAAGCAGGCGACAAGGCTTAAGGGATAAACTGTGATTAAAGCAAATCGTAAGTCCTCCCAAGAGGCTTGATACTATAGCCTGTCTTTTTCTGCCGTACTGACCCTTGCACATTCATTCACACATTCAATGTACACTTATGTCACTCGTGCCTTGCAGTCATTCCACGGGGCCCTCTTGGGTAAGCTTTGTATCGCTCCTACACAGTGCAGAAAGATATACCAATAATTTCTTGGGTATTTAAAAGGGCCAAAGTTTCAGAGGGTTAGGTGATTCTTGTCATACCTACACATCCGTATCTAGGTGCTTAAAGGCGCTACAGCAGGGTCCAGTTATTTTATTTAGCCCTTAATACTGGCCTTCAGACAAATGTTCTCTGCATTCTGTCAAATAAAGACGCGAACACACAGGGAATAAACGCCAATTGCACGAGATTCACAAGACGTTCATTAAGTAATAGTAACAACTGATCTTTAAATAGCGCTTCATAGCGCTCCAGCCATTGCTAAGCACTGTCAAGAACAGGTATAACCACTACCACATGTAACGGTACACAATTTATCAACATAGGAATGATGAAATCCTAAATTGACCGTGCCCATGTTCAAACGTTTGACCTACAGATCACAGCAGGTCTCAAAGTCAATAGATCCTGCTGGTTGGAGGGGGAAGAGAAGTGGTCAAAGGAGGCCGAACTTCAATGCTTAATTTGAGCCGTGGTTTCCCGTGCACGGCACCAGCACTTCATTGTCAGCACCTGCTGTAGTACAGTCCACCATATGGTTGGTGGCGCACAGTGTTTAATAAGTCAATATACATTAAAAAAAAAGAACAATACCTGCTGCTAACGCCATTATTATAGCGTTGGGTGGCCTAAAATAGTCTGAACTGTCACACTTGTAAGAGTGTGATGACTAGTAGCTGTGTTGAGACTGTCACTGGCAGAGCTAACAGGGGCGATGGGTGGTCCAAGCTGCAGTGGCCTCCTGACGAGAGCCCTGGCACTTACTTTTTTTTTTACAAAATAAGCACTTCCGAATTTACAACCACGGTCTCTTGGTTACAAAATCCTGAGAAAACGGAATTATGGAAAGCTAGACCCCGTTGCTGTCGATCTGTAAACCAATGCCAGCTGTTCCCCCATCTTTAATGAGAGCGAACTACAGTACTTTTTAAAAACCTTTCACCAGCAAAACACTCCAGCATCCTTCAAAATGTTTAATAGCCTGTTTCTTTCTTTTCTCTAGCCATCTGCTATACTTTTTTATTTCACACCTCGCCTCACAATCTCACATTTGGTGTGGATGTAGCTCTGAGTGGGTGTTTAAAGATCCACCGCCCCCTCTGGTGTTTCTTTGCTGTCTTTCTGCAATAACGTTTTAAGACGTCTTGTTTCCTAACCAGAAACAGCCAGTCCATACTCACTGGTCAGTGAAGATATCTGATGGCAGGCTCTGGTGAGCCACTATAAGAAACATACACGTACCCATCCGCTCACTGAAGCCTTAGAAACCTGAAAGTTGGCACATTTAAATTAGTGGTAAGTGTTGACAAAGTGTGAAGAATTGTACTTTTCTTGGTTAACCAGCTTTCAGAAAATTCGAGTTTACAGCCCTCTTGATCCAGCTAGGCCAGTCTTGTAGGAGCAGACTTGCCTACTCATATGCTGCCACCGTGTGTCACACGATTTCAGCCCCCTTCACACAGTCACCCGGTATCACACAGTCACCCGGTAGCTTTCCAGCTCGTCTTTGGAGGTTGTAAGCAGCCGATGTCCATTAAGGGGAGTGTAAACACCGCTGGACATTGGGGACATCCTCAGCGACCCTTTGTATTTTTTGTTTTTTTTAGAGGGGTGGAGGCATTGTTGGGGGACAGGGTGCCTCTTAGGTAGCTCTTGGCACAAGGTCCCACCCCCTACGAGGTCCTGCCCCTCCCCACAAGGTGAATATATTAATAAGCTCAAGAAACAATTGATGGACGGAATGCTGGACAATGCAAACATTCACCCCCAGTCACAAGGATCTGGGTTAAATCCATCATTCTTTTGCTCACCACACCACCCCAGTTTGGACCCAGCCATACGCAAATCAGTCTTGACCCTGTTCCTTGTGGGAACAGTCCAGCCCGAACTGCCAAGCCAGGTCCTCCCTGGACCGGAAACAAGCATCCTGGGACCGGTTTCAGGGCATCACCCTTCTTCAGCCAGGCTGGAATGGCATGGTGAGCAAAAAACGATGGATTTAGGCCCAGATCTCTGTACTGGGGTGAATGTATGACATTGTTCTGCATTCTGTCCATCAACTGTTGTTTTTGCATTTGTCACCCCGAGTGGGACGGGTATGCCCAGACGTGGGTCCCGTGCTCTCCATGCCACTGGAATCAAGCTATCCTGGCTGAAGAGGGGTGAAACCCGAAACCGGTCCTAGGATGCTTGTTTCCAGTCCAGGGAGGACCTGGCTTGGCAGTTCGGGCTGGACTGTTCCCATGAGGCACAGGGTCAAGACTGATTTGCATATGGCTGGGTCCAAACTGGAATGGCATGGTGAGCAAAAACGATGGATTTAGGCCCAGATCTCTGTACTGGGGTGAATGTATGACATTGTTCTGCATTCTGTCCATCAACTGTTGTTTTTGCATTTGTCACCCCGAGTGGGACGGGTATGCCCAGACGTAGGTCCCGTGCTCTCCATGCCACTGGAATCAAGCTATCCTGGCTGAAGAGGGGTGAAACCCCGAAACCGGTCCTAGGATGCTTGTTTCCAGTCCAGGGAGGACCTGGCTTGGCAGTTCGGGCTGGACTGTTCCCATGAGGCACAGGGTCAAGACTGATTTGCATATGGCTGGGTCCAAACTGGAATGGCATGGTGAGCAAAAAAACGATGGATTTAGGCCCAGATCTCTGTACTGGGGTGAATGTATGACATTGTTCTGCATTCTGTCCATCAACTGTTGTTTTTGCATTTGTCACCCCGAGTGGGACGGGTATGCCCAGACGTGGGTCCCGTGCTCTCCATGCCACTGGGATCAAGCTATCCTGGCTGAAGAGGGTGAAACCCCGAAACCGGTCCTAGGATGCTTGTTTCCAGTCCAGGGAGGACCTGGCTTGGCAGTTCGGGCTGGACTGTTCCCATGAGGCACAGGGTCAAGACTGATTTGCATATGGCTGGGTCCAAACTGGAATGGCATGGTGAGCAAAAAAACGATGGATTTAGGCCCAGATCTCTGTACTGGGGTGAATGTATGACATTGTTCTGCATTCTGTCCATCAACTGTTGTTTTTGCATTTGTCACCCCGAGTGGGACGGGTATGCCCAGACGTGGGTCCCGTGCTCTCCATGCCACTGGAATCAAGCTATCCTGGCTGAAGAGGGTGAAACCCCGAAACCGGTCCTAGGATGCTTGTTTCCAGTCCAGGGAGGACCTGGCTTGGCAGTTCGGGCTGGACTGTTCCCATGAGGCACAGGGTCAAGACTGATTTGCATATGGCTGGGTCCAAACTGGAATGGCATGGTGAGCAAAAAAACGATGGATTTAGGCCCAGATCTCTGAACTGGGGTGAATGTATGACATTGTTCTGCATTCTGTCCATCAACTGTTGTTTTTGCATTTGTCACCCCGAGTGGGACGGGTATGCCCAGACGTGGGTCCCGTGCTCTCCATGCCACTGGAATCAAGCTATCCTGGCTGAAGAGGGTGAAACCCGAAACCGGTCCTAGGATGCTTGTTTCCAGTCCAGGGAGGACCTGGCTTGGTAGTTCGGGCTGGACTGTTCCCATGAGGCACAGGGTCAAGACTGATTTGCATATGGCTGGGTCCAAACTGGAATGGCATGGTGAGCAAAAAACGATGGATTTAGGCCCAGATCTCTGTACTGGGGTGAATGTATGACATTGTTCTGCATTCTGTCCATCAACTGTTGTTTTTGCATTTGTCACCCCGAGTGGGACGGGTATGCCCAGACGTGGGTCCCGTGCTCTCCATGCCACTGGAATCAAGCTATCCTGGCTGAAGAGGGTGAAACCCCGAAACCGGTCCTAGGATGCTTGTTTCCAGTCCAGGGAGGACCTGGCTTGGCAGTTCGGGCTGGACTGTTCCCATGAGGCACAGGGTCAAGACTGATTTGCATATGGCTGGGTCCAAACTGGAATGGCATGGTGAGCAAAAAAACGATGGATTTAGGCCCAGATCTCTGTACTGGGGTGAATGTATGACATTGTTCTGCATTCTGTCCATCAACTGTTGTTTTTGCATTTGTCACCCCGAGTGGGACGGGTATGCCCAGACGTGGGTCCCGTGCTCTCCATGCCACTGGAATCAAGCTATCCTGGCTGAAGAGGGGTGAAACCCCGAAACCGGTCCTAGGATGCTTGTTTCCAGTCCAGGGAGGACCTGGCTTGGCAGTTCGGGCTGGACTGTTCCCATGAGGCACAGGGTCAAGACTGATTTGCATATGGCTGGGTCCAAACTGGAATGGCATGGTGAGCAAAAAAACGATGGATTTAGGCCCAGATCTCTGTACTGGGGTGAATGTATGACATTGTTCTGCATTCTGTCCATCAACTGTTGTTTTTGCATTTGTCACCCGAGTGGGACGGGTATGCCCAGACGTGGGTCCCGTGCTCTCCATGCCACTGGAATCAAGCTATCCTGGCTGAAGAGGGGTGAAACCCTGAAACCGGTCCTAGGATGCTTGTTTCCTGTCTAGGGAGGACCTGGCTTGGTAGTTCGGGCTGGACTGTTCCCATGAGGCACAGGGTCAAGACTGATTTGCATATGGCTGGGTCCAAACTGGAATGGCATGGTGAGCAAAAAACGATGGATTTAGGCCCAGATCTCTGTACTGGGGTGAATGTATGACATTGTTCTGCATTCTGTCCATCAACTGTTGTTTTTGCATTTGTCACCCGAGTGGGACGGGTATGCCCAGACGTGGGTCCCGTGCTCTCCATGCCACTGGAATCAAGCTATCCTGGCTGAAGAGGGGTGAAACCCCGAAACCGGTCCTAGGATGCTTGTTTCCAGTCCAGGGAGGACCTGGCTTGGCAGTTCGGGCTGGACTGTTCCCATGAGGCACAGGGTCAAGACTTATTTGCATATGGCTGGGTCCAAACTGGAATGGCATGGTGAGCAAAAAAACGATGGATTTAGGCCCAGATCTCTGTACTGGGGTGAATGTATGACATTGTTCTGCATTCTGTCCATCAACTGTTGTTTTTGAATTTGTCACCCCGAGTGGGACGGGTATGCCCAGACGTGGGTCCCGTGCTCTCCATGCCACTGGAATCAAGCTATCCTGGCTGAAGAGGAACCGGTCCTAGGATGCTTGTTTCCAGTCCAGGGAGGACCTGGCTTGGCAGTTCGGGCTGGACTGTTCCCATGAGGCACAGGGTCAAGACTGATTTGCATATGGCTGGGTCCAAACTGGAATGGCATGGTGAGCAAAAAAACGATGGATTTAGGCCCAAATCTCTGTACTGGGGTGAATGTATGACATTGTTCTGCATTCTGTCCATCAACTGTTGTTTTTGCATTTATATTAATAAGCTGGCAGGTATGTAAGAGTAAAGCCCATGGCAGAGACCTTCCTTCGGGGGAGGGTGGGGTCTGGTAAGGTAAAAGGCTTGTGTCATTGGTAGCACTTGGGGCAGGCAGGCCTCTGATGTTATGGTCCTAAAATATCAAAGTTTTAATATAGACATGCACGTATATTACCAATATCAGGTACCGCTATATCATCGAGGTACATATATGTGGAGTCAGAATAGTAAATCTACACTTCCCTATGTGAGCTTTCCTTTAACGATATGGTGGTAGCGAATATTATGGAGTTGCTATAAGTGCTCGGACATACCACTGACCTTGATAGTTTGACATAAAACCAACCGCGGCCCACGCAGGTAAGAGCGGCGGGGCCCGGTGAGGGGGATTTCGACAGACGATGATGAGGGAAAATGTATTATTTATTTAATTTTCCCTCGTCATCGTCCGTCGAAATCCCCACCCCCACCGGGCCCCACCGCTCTTACCTGCACGGGCCGTGCCTGCATAAAACTGCCTCTGAAACGTCTGTGTTAATCAGGTATAAGTCCTCTAAGGACTTCTTATGCACTTCCTCCGAAGGCTCACTCCCTGTTTCGTGGTCAGCCTGTCTGACATGCTCAGCACTTCTGAGATGATTTTCTAAATACACCAGATGTATAAGAATGATTCTGTCTGATCTGTTTCGATCATTTTTTAAGTCTCAGTAGAGTGGCTTCAGCAGTCCTTTTAATGTTAATAAATGTAACAAGCTTAGGCACATACCTTTTACGTTTCTCATAAACGATCAAACATATATTATTTAGACATGACTAGTGGCACAGATAAACAAACACTTATATAAGTGCTCCTAAACAATAATAAGTGCTTTGGGCAGTGCTTGTAGAAGTGGAAGACATTTGTGCAAGGAATATATACAAGAAGAAATGTTGTGGCTTGTGTAGTGTAGTATTAGCCAACGGATGCAAACACTACAATTAGTAGTTTTGCATTAAAGCCCAAATTCTGATGAATACAGGGTCACTTCGGTGAACTGTTGTTTCTAAATTCACTAACATGGGATCTATCAACTTTCTGGCATTACAATATATAAATCTAAGGTAAAAGAGCAAAAGCGAAGTTTCAACAAACTCAGGTTTGAAGAACATCTTCAGACGTATTTAGTGATACAGAGAGTTGGCGCAGGAATAGGAGGTTTCAAAATAATGGGCCAATATACAGTCAATACCCAAAAGGCAAAAGGCTGCCTCCCTGCAGATGACGTCAGCACAGAGTCATGCAGGATGACCTGTTGACAAGCGCTTCCTTCCCTCACATCCTGCCCGGGCGGGCACCGTGTGGACATTCCTGCCTCTTCCGGCACATGGAGGCAGCGTGGCTGTCCCTATAGGTGGCTCACCAGGCCTTGCACACTGTTGCCACTTGTGACTGTGTTATTTTGTGATTTTGTGATATTAGCCTTCAGTCCTACATGGCTGTGCTGCCCTGCACCTTCTTCGGGTCTTACCCTACATCTTGCGGTCATGCATCGCCCTGTATCCGCCCCACACATCAATAGTTCTACAGCAGGATGAACACAGAGGTGGAGGTTGTGAAGGGGTCTGTGTCTGTGGGGCAGCCAACCTAACACACTTCCGAGCTCCCACCAATCACGGGGCAGTTTACAATTATCACTGAGGTCAACAAACGAGTATACCTCCAGCTGGTAGGAAACTACATCCATCCCGGCGATAGGCAGGGTCAGGCCTTTTCTAACTCCCCTACCCCTCACCCACCCCACGGTGTGCAGAGTGAGCACCCACTGTACACAGTCCTCGCCTGTAGTAGACATGTTTTTTCATCGCTGTTGCCTCCCTGTGTCTGCCCCATCTTTCCTTGAGGAATGTTTGTGGGAAGGTCTAGGTCTTTAAGTGGGATGAAATAACTAGGGGGTCTCCCAAAGGGGCGTGGCCGATGGAATTAAGGGCTTGCTTAAAAACAGGTAAGCTACAAATATATGCTTTGCATAGTGTGCCGCCCGACTGGTATTTTGTACTTCTGTCATTGCATCCAGATATATAATACAGCAAGTAACATTACACCTACAACAAGCCAGGACTAATGGCTTTGTCAGTGGTTGTCAGTTGCATAAGATAAATAAGCAACAATTATGGCTTCGTTGTATATAATATTGAAAATGCTTCAGTTCAGAAATGATGAGACTGTGAAAGAACTATAGAGAATCTCTTAGAAGTTCCATCACAGGCAGTGAAGGGTGGCACTGCTAAGATTTTTTTTTCTCACCACAACGGTGAGGGCAAACATGGAGAGCCCGATAGGGACCGGACTCAGTGCCTGCTTCTTAGCACTGCCGGTGCTGAGCACCGCCAGGACCCGGCTCACTTAAAGCCCTGGGCAGGTGCTGTAAGACAGTAAGTGCAGTGCCTGCACTTCTCTCAATTGAAAGTAAGATTACCAGCACTTCTCAGCTGGGATGCACTCTTTTAATGGAAGTGAACCAGCACTTCTCAGCAGGGCTGCGCTCTTTTAATGGAAGTGAACCAGCACTTCTCAGCTGGGATGCGCTCTTTTAATGGAAGTGAACCAGCACTTCTCAGCTGGGATGCGCTCTTTTAATGGAAGTGAACCAGCACTTCTCAGCAGGGCTGCGCTCTTTTAATGGAAGTGAACCAGCACTTCTCAGCAGGGCTGCGCTCTTTTAATGGAAGTGAACCAGCACTTCTCAGCTGGGCTGCTCTCTTTTAATGGAAGAGAACCAGCACTTCTCAGCAGGGCTGCGCTCTTTTAATGGAAGTGAACCAGCACTTCTCAGCTGGGCTGCGCTCTTTTAATGGAAGAGAACCAGCACCTCTCAGCAGGGCTGCACTCTTTTAATGGAAGCGAACCAGCGCCTCTCAGCAGGGCTGCGCTCTTTTAATGGAAGAGAACCAGCACTTCTCAGCAGGGCTGCGCTCTTTTAATGGAAGAGAACCAGCACCTCTCAGCAGGGCTGCACTCTTTTAATGGAAGTGAACCAGCACTTCTCAGCTGGGCTGCGCTCTTTTAATGGAAGAGAAACAGCACTTCTCAGCAGGGCTGCGCTCTTTTAATGGAAGAGAACCAGCACTTCTCAGCAGGGCTGCGCTCTTTTAATGGAAGTGAACCAGCACTTCTCAGCAGGGCTGCGCTCTTTTAATGGAAGTGAACCAGCACTTCTCAGCTGGGATGCGCTCTTTTAATGGAAGTGAACCAGCACTTCTCAGCAGGGCTGCGCTCTTTTAATGGAAGTGAACCAGCACTTCTCAGCTGGGCTGCGCTCTTTTAATGCAAGAGAACCAGCACTTCTCAGCAGGGCTGCGCTCTTTTAATGGAAGTGAACCAGCACTTCTCAGCTGGGCTGCGCTCTTTTAATGGAAGAGAACCAGCACCTCTCAGCAGGGCTGCACTCTTTTAATGGAAGTGAACCAGCACTTCTCAGCACGGCTGCACTCTTTTAATGGAAGAGAACCAGCACCTCTCAGCAGGGCTGCGCTCTTTTAATGGAAGATAAGCAACACTTCTCAGCACGGCTGCGCTCTTTTAATGGAAGTGAACCAGCACTTCTCAGCAGGGCTGCACTCTTTTAATGGAAGTGAACCAGCACTTCTCAGCTGGGCTGCGCTCTTTTAATGGAAGAGAACCAGCACTTCTCAGCTGGTGTGCGCTCTTTTAATGGAAGAGAACCAGCACTTCTCAGCTGGGATGCGCTCTTTTAATGGAAGTGAACCAACACTTCTCAGCACGGCTGCGCTCTTTTAATGGAAGTGAACCAGCACTTCTCAGTAGGGCTGCACTCTTTTAATGGAAGTGAACCAGCACTTCTCAGCTGGGCTGCGCTCTTTTAATGGAAGTGAACCAGCACTTCTCAGCTGGTGTGCGCTCTTTTAATGGAAGAGAACAAGCACTTCTCAGCAGGGCTGCGCTCTTTTAATGGAAGAGAACCAGCACTTCTCAGCAGGGCTGTGCTCTATTAATGGAAGAGAACCAGCACTTCTCAGCAGGGCTGCGCTCTTTTAATGGAAGAGAACCAGCACTTCTCAGCAGGGCTGCGCTCTTTTAATGGAAGTGAACCAGCACTTGTCAGCAGGGCTGCGCTCTTTTAATGGAAGAGAACCAGCACTTCTCAGCAGGGCTGCGCTCTTTTAATGGAAGAGAACTAGCACTTCTCAGCAGGGCTGCGCTCTTTTAGTGGAAGAGAACCAGCACTTCTCAGCAGGGCTGCACACTTTTAATGACACAGTACCAGCACTTCTCAGCAGGGCTGCAGTCTTTTAATGGAAGAGAACCAGCACTTCTCAGCAGGGCTGCGCTCTTTTAATGGGAGAGTCTCCGCGCTTCTCAGCAGGGCTGCACTCTTTTAATGGAAGAGAACCAGCACTTCTCAGCAGGGCTGCGCTCTTTTAATGGAAGAGAACCAGCACTTCTCAGCAGGGCTGCACTCTTTTAATGGAAGCGAACCAGCACTTCTCAGCAGGGCTGCGCTCTTTTAATGGGAGAGTCTCCGCGCTTCTCAGCAGGGCTGCACTCTTTTAATGGAAGAGAACCAGCACCTCTCAGCAGGGCTGCACTCTTTTAATGGAAGTGAACCAGCACTTCTCAGCTGGGCTGTGCTCTTTTAATGGAAGCGAACCAGTGCCTCTCAGCAGGGCTGCGCTCTTTTAATGGAAGAGAACCAGCACTTCTCAGCAGGGCTGCGCTCTTTTAATGGAAGAGAACCAGCACTTCTCAGGTGGGCTGCGCTCTTTTAATGGAAGCGAACCAGCGCCTCTCAGCAGGGCTGCGCTCTTTTAATGGAAGAGAACCAGCACTTCTCAGCAGGGCTGCGCTCTTTTAATGGAAGGGAACCAGCACTTCTCAGCAGGACTGCGCTCTTTTAATGAAAGTGAACCAGCACCTCTCAGCAGGGCTGCGCTCTTTTAATGGAAGAGAACCAGCACTTCTCAGCAGGGCTGCGCTCTTTTAATGGAAGTGAACAAGCACTTCTCAACTGGGCTGCACTCTTTTAATGGAAGTAAACCAGCACTTCTCAGCAGGGCTGCGCTCTTTTAATGGAAGAGAACCAGCACTTCTCAGCAGGGCTGCACTCTTTTAATGGAAGCGAACCAGGACTTCTCAGCTGGGCTGCGCTCTTTTAATGGAAGTGAACCAGCACTTCTCAGCAGGGCTGCGTTCTTTTAATGGAAGTGAACCAGCGGACGCGCGCAGACACCATGCTGCTGCTGATGTTTTAGTTCCCTACTGCCTCATTGTTTTAAACTGCTTTTAATTTTGTTTTAAAGTTTTGTGCAATATATTTACTGGTTGCTCTTACCCTACTGCTGTCCTCTTGCATATTTGCACATTTCGTTGGAGTTCCCCGCTTTCCTCCACTTTCTCGGGGGCTCGTCTCCCTCTTAACGCTTCTTTTCATTTCGCCAGCGCCCCGTTCCACCGCGGGTTTTCCCGTTTGTTGTGGAGGGCGCCGGCGCACATTCAGGCTTCTTCCGGTGTTTGGGGGGGTGGAGCCAAGGCTGTTTAGCACTCTAGTTCTGCTCCTCTACTTAAGCAGCATGGCCGGCTCGTCGCGCAGCGGACGCGCGCAGACACCATGCTGCTGCTGATGTTTTAGTTCCCTACTGCCTCATTGTTTTAAACTGCTTTTAATTTTGTTTTAAAGTTTTGTGCAATATATTTACTGGTTGCTCTTACCCTACTGCTGTCCTCTTGCATATTTGCACATTTCGTTGGAGTTCCCCGCTTTCCTCCACTTTCTCGGGGGCTCGTCTCCCTCTTAACGCTTCTTTTCATTTCGCCAGCGCCCCGTTCCACCGCGGGTTTTCCCGTTTGTTGTGGAGGGCGCCGGCGCACATTCAGGCTTCTTCCGGTGTTTTGGGGGGTGGAGCCAAGGCTGTTTAGCACTCTAGTTCTGCTCCTCTACTTAAGCAGCATGGCCGGCTCGTCGCGCAGCGGACGCGCGCAGACACCATGCTGCTGCTGATGTTTTAGTTCCTTACTGCCTCATTGTTTTAAACTGCTTTTAATTTTGTTTTAAAGTTTTGTGCAATATATTTACTGGTTGCTCTTACCCTACTGCTGTCCTCTTGCATATTTGCACATTTCGTTGGAGTTCCCGCTTTCCTCCATTTTCTCGGGGGCTCGTCTCCCTCTTAACGCTTCTTTTCATTTCGCCAGCGCCCGTTCCACCGCGGGTTTCCCGTTTGTTGTGGAGGCGCCGGCGCACATTCAGGCTTCTTCCGGTGTTTGGGGGTGGAGCCAAGGCTGTTTAGCACTCTAGTTCTGCTCCTCTACTTAAGCAGCATGGCCGGCTCGTCGCGCAGCGGACGCGCGCAGCGGGCGCGCCGCCGGCGCGCCGAAGGCGCGCCAAAGGTAAGCCCGTCTGCGCCCGTCCGCGCTAAGGTCGCGCCTCGCGCAGGAGATGCTGCCCTGTCCATCTCTGATCAGCGGGGACGGATTTGCCTTTCCCGAGAGTTACTGCTAGATCTGCGGGCAGCCTGGGCTCCCTGCTATCACTCCCTGGATTCGGATACTTTAGCTAAGAAGCGGCATCTGGTTTGTACAGGATGTAATACCTCTCTTAAACAGGCTTGTAACACACCCTCGGATAATAAAGGAATTAGGCCCAGTTCTACAGTACAGACTGCACAGGGCTATCTCATTAATGCAAGATCCCTGATCAAAAATAAGGTTGCCTTTAGAGATTTTGTATCAGCCAGGAAGCCAACCTGGGTTTTTATAACCGAAACTTGGGCTACGGATGCCTCTGGTCCTGACCTTGTAGATGCCATTCCTACTGGATACACCCTTGCTAGAATGGACAGGGTAGATCGGCGGGGAGGGGGTGTGGGCATTCTATATAGAGAAACCCTGATTTGTCGCACTCAGGCTCTGTCCGCTCCTCCTGATCTCTACCAGGCTTTTTATTTTTCACTTAATCTTCACCCTACGGAAAGCTTCTCTGGCATCCTTTGTTATAGGCCACCTGGCTCTAGGGCGGCCTTTAGTCAGGATTTTAGCAGGCTTTTAGAACCCTATTGTGAAAGATCCAATCTCACTCTCCTGGGGGATTTTAATTTTCACTTTGATAGCCTTGACTGCAAGGCCGCCCTGGGTCTTTTGGATACCTTGAATGGCTGTGGTTTTCCACAGCTGGTCAAAAGCCTACCCATCAAGCGGGGCACATACTTGACGGGGTCTTTTCTAATGACCCACGTGTAAGTGTGGGGGAACCTATCCCCTAGCTTGGTCTGATCACTTTGCCGTCCCTTTTGACCTACATTTTATGTCTCCGGCGTTGATTATCCCTGGTGACATGAATTTGGACGAAAGGAGGAACTTTAGCCTCATAAGTAATGAGTCTCTTTCAAATTTTCTTAACAATCTTGAGCTCACTAAGCTTTATGATGCTAATCTGGCAGCGGCAGAACTATCGCAACAATTGCTAGCAGCAATGGATACTCTTGCACCTCTTAGTAAGTACTATTCAGCAAGGAAAAAACCCTCTGCTCCCTGGTTTACGGAGAGGCTCAGAACGCTGAGACAGGGCTGTCGCAGACAGGAGAGGCATTGGCGCGTAGATCTAAATCCGCTGAATAAGGCACTACATAAGCAGGGCCTCAAAGAATATAAAATTGCAGTCATGGAGGAAAAGAGATTATACTTCTCTAAGACTACTGATTCTATGAGATCCTCTAGGGATCTCTTTAAGGTAATAAATTCTCTTACCTCTCCCCCTGCTTCCGACCCCTCAAACTTCTCTCAGGAGCGCTGTGATAAAATATCTGACTTTTTCCATACTAAGATTGCAGATATCTACTCCCTGCTTGAAGCCTCCAACCCCATTGCGGGGTCATCTGTCCGATCCACCTCCCATCCCATTGGGGCCGCACCCATCGAGGGGTCGCCCAGTCTTCTTACCTTCCCTATTATGTCTTCCGAGGTGATCGATCGGATCCTTGAAGGGGTTAAATCGGGTTCCCCTCTGGATCCTTGTCCCCTCAAGGTGCTAAAACATGGTCGTGAAGTTATTATTCCCCATTTGACTGATGTTTTTAATATTGCCATTTCAGAGGGGCAATATCCCACTCTGTGGAAGACGGCTGTAGTGAAGCCACTTTTGAAGAAACCTTCTCTGGATCCTAGTGAACTGAAGAATTATCGCCCGATCTCCCTACTTCCTGTCCCAGCTAAGATTCTGGAAACTTACCTTAACTCTCATCTCAGTACTTACCTAAAAGATTTCCATCTACTAGATGGTTCGCAACATGGATTTAGAAGCCATCACAGTACGGAGACAGCATTGACGGCTGTATTTGATAATATCCGGGTTCAAGTGGATGCAGGGCATACCACCCTCCTTGTTCTACTGGATCTTACCGCAGCCTTTGATACCCTGTCTCCCTGTAGATTGATTGATCGTCTCAGAGAGATAGGTATTGGGGGCTCGGCTTTGGGGCTCCTTGCTTCCTTTCTTTATGAGCGGGCACAGATGGTTAAGCTTGGTCGATTTTACTCAGCCCCCAAACCCTTGCTGTGTGCTAGGGCTCCTCCCTGAGCTCCTCCCTGAGCCCTACTCTTTTTAATATCTATGTCGCTCCTCTTGCGAAGGTTGTGAGATCCTTTGGGTTGGAAGTGCTGTCCTATGCGGACGACACCCAAATTATGGTGTCTATTTCGCATAGTATAAAGGATTCGGCCCTTAATTTCAGGAACTGTATGCAGGCAGTTTCCTCTTGGATGGTGGAGATTTTTTTGAAATTGAATGGAGAGAAGACGGAGGTCTTGGTTTTTGGGAGTAAGCAGGAGGTGTGGTCCAGTGACTGGTGGCCGGATGCGCTTGGCGTCTGTCCCTCTCCAGTCTCCCATGGCAAAAACCTGGGGGTTATCGTGGATAACTCACTGTCCCTGAACCTACAGGTTAGTAGGACAGTTTCCACGTGTTTTGGGATCATTAAGATCCTACGGAAAATTTCCCACTATCTCTCTTTTGATGCACGTAAGCAGGCTGTCATTGCACTGGTTACATCCAGATTGGATTATTGTAATGCCCTTTATTTGGGCATTAACAAGGGTTTAATGCGACGTCTGCAGATGGTGCAGAATGCCGCTGCCAGGCTGGTGATGAATTTACCTAAATATCATTCAGTCACAGCTGCTATTAGGCTGCTGCACTGGCTGCCTGTGGACCGTAGGATCCTCTTCAAGACCCTGTGCATGACTCACAATGCCTATTACGGGTCAGGCCCTGAGGCGATTAAGGCCATTATCCATCGTTATGTTCCCAACAGGCGGCTCCGGTCTGCAGATAAGAATCTGCTTATAGTACAGAGATTCAAGAAGGTTACATGGGGAGGTAGAGCTTTCTCCACTGCTGCTGCTAGACTGTGGAACTCCCTCCCGGAACAGCTCTCAAATCAGGTGTCCCATTCTCTTTTCCGCAGGGCCATAAAGACCTGGCTTTTCTCACAGACCTCGGTATGAGCATGTCTTTTTGACTGCATCCTTAGGTCCGCTTATAGCGCCTTGACGCCCTTGGGCTTAGTTCGCGCTTTACAAATTTCATATTCATTCATTCACTTCTCAGCTGGGCTGCGCTCTTTTAATGGAAGTGAACAAGCACTTCTCAGCAGGGCTGCACACTTTTAATGACACAGTACCAGCACTTCTCAGCTGGGCTGCACACTTTTAATGACACAGTACCAGCACTTCTCAGCAGGGCTGCAATCTTTTAATGGAAGAGAACCAGCACTTCTCAGCAGGGCTGCGCTCTTTTAATGGAAGCAAACCAGCACTTCTCATCAGGGCTGCGCTCTTTTAATGGAAGAGAACCAGCACTTCTCGGCAGGGCTGCGCTCTTTTAATGGAAGTGAACCAGCACTTCTCATCAGGGCTGCGCTCTTTTAATGGAAGCGAACCAGCACTTCTCATCAGGGCTGCGCTCTTTTAATGGAAGCGAACCAGCACTTCTCAGCTGGGCTGCGCTCTTTTAATGGAAGTGAACAGGCACTTCTCAGCAGGGCTGCGCTCTATTAATGGAAGAGAACCAGCACCTCTCAGCAGGGCTGCGCTCTTTTAATGGAAGAGATCCAGCACTTCTCAGCACGGCTGCACTCTTTTAATGGAAGAGAACCAGGACTTCTCAGCAGGGCTGCGCTCTTTTAATGGAAGAGAACCAGCACTTCTCAGCAGGGCTGCGCTCTTTTAATGGAAGAGATCCAGCACTTCTCAGCACGGCTGCGCTCTTTTAATGGAAGAGAACCAGCACTTCTCAGCAGGGCTGCGCTCTTTTAATGGAAGTGAACCAGCACTTCTCACCTGGGATGCGCTCTTTTAATGGAAGTGAACCAGCACTTCTCAGCAGGGCTGCGCTCTATTAATGGAAGAGAACCAGCACCTCTCAGCAGGGCTGCGCTCTATTAATGGAAGTGAACCAGCACTTCTCAGCTGGGCTGCGCTCTTTTAATGGAAGAGAACCAGCACTTCTCAGCAGGGCTGCGCTCTTTTATTGGAAGAGAACCAGCACTTCTCAGCAGGGCTGCGCTCTTTTAATGGAAGAGAACCAGCACTTCTCAGCAGGGCTGCGCTCTATTAATGGAAGAGAACCAGCACTTCTCAGCAGGGCTGCGCTCTATTAATGGAAGAGAACCAGCACTTCTCAGCTGGGCTGCGCTCTTTTAATGGAAGTGAACCAGCACTTCTCACCTGGGATGCGCTCTTTTAATGGAAGTGAACCAGCACAACACAGCTGGGCTGCGCTCTATTAATGGAAGAGAACCAGCACCTCTCAGCAGGGCTGCGCTCTATTAATGGAAGTGAACCAGCACTTCTCAGCTGGGCTGCGCTCTTTTAATGGAAGAGAACCAGCACTTCTCAGCAGGGCTGCGCTCTATTAATGGAAGAGAACCAGCACTTCTCAGCAGGGCTGCGCTCTTTTAATGGAAGAGAACCAGCACTTCTCAGCAGGGCTGCGCTCTTTTAATGGAAGTGAACCAGCACTTCTCAGCAGGGCTGCGCTCTATTAATGGAAGAGAACCAGCACTTCTCAGCAGGGCTGCGCTCTTTTAATGGAAGTGAACCAGCACTTCTCAGCAGGGCTGCGCTCTTTTAATGGAAGTGAACCAGCACTTCTCAGCAGGGCTGCGCTCTATTAATGGAAGAGAACCAGCACCTCTCAGCAGGGCTGCGCTCTATTAATGGAAGTGAACCAGCACTTCTCAGCTGGGCTGCGCTCTTTTAATGGAAGAGAACCAGCACTTCTCAGCAGGGCTGCGCTCTATTAATGGAAGAGAACCAGCACTTCTCAGCAGGGCTGCGCTCTTTTAATGGAAGAGAACCAGCACTTCTCACCTGGGATGCGCTCTATTAATGGAAGAGAACCAGCACTTCTCAGCAGGGCTGCGCTCTATTAATGGAAGAGAACCAGCACTTCTCAGCTGGGCTGCGCTCTTTTAATGGAAGTGAACCAGCACTTCTCACCTGGGATGCGCTCTTTTAATGGAAGTGAACCAGCACTTCTCAGCAGGGCTGCGCTCTATTAATGGAAGAGAACCAGCACCTCTCAGCAGGGCTGCGCTCTATTAATGGAAGTGAACCAGCACTTCTCAGCTGGGCTGCGCTCTTTTAATGGAAGAGAACCAGCACTTCTCAGCAGGGCTGCACTCTTTTAATGGAAGAGAACCAGCACTTCTCAGCAGGGCTGCGCTCTATTAATGGAAGAGAACCAGCACTTCTCAGCACGGCTGCACTCTTTTAATGGAAGAGAACCAGCACCTCTCAGCAGGGCTGCGCTCTATTAATGGAAGTGAACCAGCACTTCTCAGCTGGGCTGCGCTCTTTTAATGGAAGAGAACCAGCACTTCTCAGCAGGGCTGCACTCTTTTAATGGAAGAGAACCAGCACTTCTCAGCAGGGCTGCGCTCTATTAATGGAAGAGAACCAGCACTTCTCAGCACGGCTGCACTCTTTTAATGGAAGAGAACCAGCACTTCTCACCTGGGATGCGCTCTTTTAATGGAAGCGAACCAGCACTTCTCATCAGGGCTGCGCTCTTTTAATGGAAGAGAGCCAGCACTTCTCATCAGGGCTGCGCTCTATTAATGGAAGAGAACCAGCACCTCTCAGCAGGGCTGCGCTCTATTAATGGAAGAGAACCAGCACCTCTCAGCAGGGCTGCGCTCTATTAATGGAAGAGAACCAGCACTTCTCAGCAGGGCTGCGCTCTATTAATGGAAGAGAACCAGCACCTCTCAGCAGGGCTGCGCTCTATTAATGGAAGTGAACCAGCACTTCTCAGCTGGGCTGCGCTCTTTTAATGGAAGAGAACCAGCACTTCTCAGCAGGGCTGCGCTCTATTAATGGAAGAGAACCAGCACTTCTCAGCAGGGCTGCGCTCTATTAATGGAAGAGAACCAGCACTTCTCACCTGGGATGCGCTCTATTAATGGAAGAGAACCAGCACTTCTCAGCAGGGCTGCGCTCTATTAATGGAAGAGAACCAGCACTTCTCAGCTGGGCTGCGCTCTTTTAACGGAAGTGAACCAGCACTTCTCACCTGGGATGCGCTCTTTTAATGGAAGTGAACCAGCACTTCTCAGCAGGGCTGCGCTCTATTAATGGAAGAGAACCAGCACCTCTCAGCAGGGCTGCGCTCTATTAATGGAAGTGAACCAGCACTTCTCAGCTGGGCTGCGCTCTTTTAATGGAAGAGAACCAGCACTTCTCAGCAGGGCTGCGCTCTATTAATGGAAGAGAACCAGCACTTCTCAGCACGGCTGCACTCTTTTAATGGAAGAGAACCAGCACTTCTCAGCAGGGCTGCGCTCTATTAATGGAAGAGAACCAGCACTTCTCAGCACGGCTGCACTCTTTTAATGGAAGAGAACCAGCACTTCTCACCTGGGATGCGCTCTTTTAATGGAAGCGAACCAGCACTTCTCATCAGGGCTGCGCTCTTTTAATGGAAGAGAACCAGCACTTCTCATCAGGGCTGCGCTCTTTTAATGGAAGAGAACCAGCACTTCTCAGCAGGGCTGCGCTCTTTTAATGGAAGCGAACCAGCACTTCTCATCAGGGCTGCGCTCTTTTAATGGAAGCGAACCAGCACTTCTCAGCAGGGCTGCGCTCTTTTAATGGAAGCGAACCAGCACTTCTCATCAGGGCTGCGCTCTTTTAATGGAAGTGAACCAGCACTTCTCAGCACGGCTGCGCTCTTTTAATGGAAGAGAACCAGCACTTCTCAGCAGGGCTGCGCTCTTTTAATGGAAGCGAACCAGCACTTCTCATCAGGGCTGCGCTCTTTTAATGGAAGAGAACCAGCACTTCTCAGCAGGGCTGCGCTCTATTAATGGAAGTGAACCAGCACTTCTCAGCTGGGCTGCGCTCTTTTAATGGAAGAGAACCAGCACTTCTCAGCAGGGCTGCGCTCTATTAATGGAAGAGAACCAGCACTTCTCAGCAGGGCTGCGCTCTTTTAATGGAAGAGAACCAGCACTTCTCAGCAGGGCTGCGCTCTATTAATGGAAGAGAACCAGCACCTCTCAGCAGGGCTGCGCTCTTTTAATGGAAGAGAACCAGCACTTCTCAGCAGGGCTGCGCTCTTTTAATGGAAGAGAACCAGCACTTCTCATCAGGGCTGCGCTCTTTTAATGGAAGAGAACCAGCACTTCTCAGCAGGGCTGCGCTCTTTTAATGGAAGTGAACCAGCACTTCTCAGCAGGGCTGCGCTCTTTTAATGGAAGTGAACCAGCACTTCTCAGCAGGGCTGCGCTCTATTAATGGAAGAGAACCAGCACCTCTCAGCAGGGCTGCGCTCTATTAATGGAAGTGAACCAGCACTTCTCAGCTGGGCTGCGCTCTTTTAATGGAAGAGAACCAGCACTTCTCAGCAGGGCTGCGCTCTATTAATGGAAGAGAACCAGCACTTCTCAGCACGGCTGCACTCTTTTAATGGAAGAGAACCAGCACTTCTCAGCAGGGCTGCGCTCTATTAATGGAAGAGAACCAGCACTTCTCAGCACGGCTGCACTCTTTTAATGGAAGAGAACCAGCACTTCTCACCTGGGATGCGCTCTTTTAATGGAAGCGAACCAGCACTTCTCATCAGGGCTGCGCTCTTTTAATGGAAGAGAACCAGCACTTCTCAGCAGGGCTGCGCTCTTTTAATGGAAGCGAACCAGCACTTCTCATCAGGGCTGCGCTCTTTTAATGGAAGAGAACCAGCACTTCTCAGCAGGGCTGCGCTCTTTTAATGGAAGCGAACCAGCACTTCTCATCAGGGCTGCGCTCTTTTAATGGAAGTGAACCAGCACTTCTCAGCACGGCTGCGCTCTTTTAATGGAAGAGAACCAGCACTTCTCAGCAGGGCTGCGCTCTTTTAATGGAAGCGAACCAGCACTTCTCATCAGGGCTGCGCTCTTTTAATGGAAGAGAACCAGCACTTCTCATCAGGGCTGCGCTCTTTTAATGGAAGAGAACCAGCACTTCTCAGCAGGGCTGCGCTCTATTAATGGAAGTGAACCAGCACTTCTCAGCTGGGCTGCGCTCTTTTAATGGAAGAGAACCAGCACTTCTCAGCAGGGCTGCGCTCTATTAATGGAAGAGAACCAGCACTTCTCAGCAGGGCTGCGCTCTATTAATGGAAGAGAACCAGCACTTCTCAGCAGGGCTGCGCTCTTTTAATGGAAGAGAACCAGCACTTCTCAGCAGGGCTGCGCTCTTTTAATGGAAGAGAACCAGCACTTCTCAGCTGGGCTGCGCTCTTTTAATGGAAGAGAACCAGCACTTCTCAGCAGGGCTGCGCTCTATTAATGGAAGAGAACCAGCACTTCTCAGCTGGGCTGCGCTCTTTTAATGGAAGAGAACCAGCACTTCTCAGCAGGGCTGCGCTCTATTAATGGAAGAGAACCAGCACCTCTCAGCAGGGCTGCGCTCTTTTAATGGAAGAGAACCAGCACTTCTCAGCTGGGCTGCGCTCTTTTAATGGAAGCGAACTAGCACTTCTCAGCTGGGCTGCGCTCTTTTAATGGAAGCGAACCAGCACTTCTCAGCAGGGTTGCGCTCTTTTAATGGAAGAGAACCAGCACCTCTCAGCAGGGCTGCGCTCTTTTAATGGAAGTGAACCAGCACTTCTCAGCAGGGCTGCACTCTTTTAATGGAAGAGAACCAGCACTTCTCAGCAGGGCTGCGCTCTATTAATGGAAGAGAACCAGCACTTCTCAGCAGGGCTGCGCTCTATTAATGGAAGAGAACCAGCACCTCTCAGCAGGGCTGCGCTCTTTTAATGGAAGTGAACCAGCACTTCTCAGCTGGGCTGCGCTCTTTTAATGGAAGTGAACCAGCACTTCTCAGCAGGGCTGCGCTCTATTAATGGAAGAGAACCAGCACTTCTCAGCTGGGATGCGCTCTATTAATGGAAGAGAACCAGCACTTCTCAGCAGGGCTGCGCTCTATTAATGGAAGAGAACCAGCACTTCTCAGCTGGGATGCGCTCTATTAATGGAAGAGAACCAGCACTTCTCAGCACGGCTGCACTCTTTTAATGGAAGAGAACCAGCACTTCTCAGCAGGGCTGCGCTCTTTTAATGGAAGTGAACCAGCACTTCTCAGCAGGGCTGCGCTCTTTTAATGGAAGAGAACCAGCACTTCTCAGGTGGGCTGTGCTCTTTTAATGGAAGCGAACTAGCACTTCTCAGCAGGGCTGCACTACTTTGAAGTGGCGAGTACAAGCACGCATAAGCAGGACTGCATTACTTTTATTGGGAGAGAATCAGCCCTTCTAAGCAAGGCTGCACGTATTTTATTGGGAGAGTGGCAGCATTTATCAGCAGAGCTGAGCTACCCTTATTGTCAGAGTACCAGCACTTCTCAGAGCGGTGCAATACGTGTAATGGGAAAGTATCAGCACTTCTCAGAAGTAGGACATCAATTTCAATGTTTCAATGGGAAAGTGTCGAAACCTTTAACCTGTGGTGCACATCTCTTATTGCGACAGCACCAACACTTCCCTGCTGCGGCACTTCTGTCTAATAACTACATCTGGAAAACGAGAACCTGCCCTTCTATACTTTTTCCATGCGCAGTGTACAAGATAGAAATATGTCTGGCTCTATATTTCCATCGCCAGCCCCGTGTACAAGGACGGGAGTCTCTCTGAGTCCAGTGCTATAGTTACACAAGGACATCTCCTCGGACCTGCCCTGCCGCGTGCGGGAGAGAAATGACGGAGCGCTGCAGGGTCCGATGCAAACTTAATAGTGAACTTTCTAAGAGAGCCGTCCCGTGGTGTCCACTGCTTGGTACACGTGGCGCCGACTCGGTACACACGAACTAATGAGACGATGTGGCCTAACGGCTAGGGCGGTCGACCTCGAAGCTGAGGGACCGCGTTCGAGTCTTGGCAGGGAACATCCAGTGATTCTGGGCAGATCAGTTAATCTCCCCGTGCCTAACAAAAACTGAATGTGTCCGTCAGTAACACAACTGGTGCTCATGTAAAGCGCTCGGAACCTTCGGGTCTAGTTCGCCTATATAAAAGTCCAATCCACCCTCCCCCCCAAAAAAAACAAAAAAACTCATCAGCGGTACTGTCATTCAGCCCAAACCCGGGGGTACTGACTCTTCCCTCTGTCCTGCCTTCTACGTCCCCGGTACGGTACGCCCTTCTCCCATACCCCCGCCCTGCCTATAACCACCCCCGAAGCCCTGCTATATCTAACTGTTACAGACCGCTGCCTGCAGGAGCATCCTTTCGAAAAATGACAGAAGCGCCCAGAGGCTCTCCAACTGCAAGCATTGGCACTATCCCATACCATGCAGTCTACACACACTGAATTACTTCACAAGGTACAGACCTCTTTATAATGCATGTCGCACTACAGAAGCCCTTGTAACACAACACATCCTGTAATAAAACTGAATATAACATATCATAGCTTAACACAACACACCGCACGCTAAACATAACACACGCAATTAAATACAACGCAACGTAACACAACCCAGTGTAACACACAGCATGATATAACACTTAACACAGACTAGCAGAACATGTAGTAAGTCTCTTGCCCTAAACAATGGACGACTCTGTAATGCTATATACCGTATGGTAATATTATATATGTTAAAACAGCATACCATATCGTACATGCAGGTAGGGTAATGCGCCAAAACACACGCTGAGAAACAATACTATAACAAAGTCTACACGAGACACGCCACCTTCGAATGATGTAAAATTCAATATAGCACAGCAGAGGAAGCCGTACTGTATCGAAATGTAGCGTAATCTATCAGTACACACCTTATCAAACAATTACACCATACTGCACCAGACCGTATAGTATCATAGTCTATGTCATAAAATACTACAGACACATCACAGGTGGGCGCGTTATAGCGCTGCGCGGCTGCGTGTGGGCGCTGCCCCGCCGAGCGCCCACACAGCCGCCGGTAACTTTTGCTGCCCAGGGCCACACATGCACACAGCACAGGGGCCAGCTCCTACCTCTGAAGGCCACCTTGGCGATGCGGTCCCCCTTGCCCCGCAGCTCGGTGACCGTCTTGAGGTGCACTATTAAAGCCATGCCGAGGGAGGACGGAACCCTGTCGGGTCAGGATGCGGCGGGCGGGGATGGACGGAGCGGTACCGACAGCAGCAGTGGCGCGGTACCCGGGCGCTGCTTCCCTGCCTCGCGCTCAGTCTGAGCTGCCGCTGCCCACGGTGCTGCACCACGACGGGGGCTGCTCTCCGCTCTGCAGCCCTCCTCCTACCCCGCACTCCTCGCGAGGCGCCAGCGCCGGCAGTCTGCTGCCTGCGCTCCCTTTCTGCTGACATATAAATAATTCACGGGGTCTCTGCCCCTTTTGTCAGCTCAGGTATTGTGCGCCTTCCCCTGTGCCTCTCCACCTGTCTGCAGGAATCTAGCGCCTCGTCAGCGTCACCTGTCACCTCCGATATTCGGGGTGCCCGCTAGTGGACAGAAATCGATTCTGGAACCCCCACCTTTTTACACCACAGCACGCTTCAAAGAAAAAATAAAACTCAGCAACAGAAAGAAGTGAATTAAAAGCAGCAGGTCAAGAAGTCTCAGTGACGGTCTAGAGAATTGTGACCGGATTCGGCTTCCTTTCTTAAACAATCTTAAAAGTACCTCCCTAGCGCTCCGAAGCACTCCGGCTACTGCGAGGCGCCCTGAGTGTGAAATTACCCTGTCAGAACGCACGTTGTACCTCTCACATGGCCAGGCTAACATTATGCTCTGCTAGACTGTAGGATAAAAGCGAATTCCATTGTTCGGCTAACGACATTGTTCCTTGAACCAATACAAGCAAGGTCTAATCGAATCCTGCTTCTCTAAAATTGTGTGATCTTGTGCAATTCACTTTACTTCACTGTGCCCGATTCCCCCTACCTGGCAAACTCAAGACGCTTCAGACAGGTTTACCCCATGTAACTAGATGTATGGTCCAGTAGAATTTCTATAGCCGTACCAGGCCCCAATTAGTGGTCAAAATATGGTCATCGCTCAAGGGTCCCACTCAGCTGAGAGTACACCACAGTGGTTTCCTGTGTGCAGGAGCAATCGGACGGAAGTGATAAGCTCCGTAGGGACAGCCGTGGCTTCCGCCCCCTGCGCGGCATTTCCTGTCTGACCCTGGTGTACCCCAGTGGATTCCTCCACTTAACAAAAATTGAGGGGGCCCCCTGCAAAATACATGGAGGCCCATCCCCTCCGGACTCAGTCAGGAGCTGTCACGCAAGGGAACTGTGCTGAGGGGCCCTCTGGAGTTTGGGGCACCCGCACCACGGGGGCTGCGGGGTCCTTTGTTACACCACTGGATTCATCATTGCTCACTGGAAGAACTCCTGACGTTTTGGTTTGCTCCCAAGTAGACCAACAGGCTCTAGTGGCCTGGGGATGCGCCCGAAGTTTATCCCCACCCTCAGAGTGCCCAATGGTAGCAGATCAGTGTTGGACTTGACCTTTTTTGGGGTCATCCCCAAACTTTTCTTCTGTATCCTGGACCCATTTTTGCTGGCTTTTAGGACTTTGCACACTTTACCACTGCTAACCAGTGCTAAAGTGCCTGTGATCTCTCATTTAAAGAAATCGGTTTACACCTAACTGGTATATTTAATTTACTTATGAGTCCCTAATAAAGTGGTACTGCATTTGCCCAGAGCCTGTAGATTGAATGTTGCTAGTGGGCCTGCAGCACTGAATGTGCCACCCACTTAAGGAGCCCTTTAAACATGTTTCAGGCTTGCCATTACAGCCTGTGTGTGTGCAGTTTTAAACTGCCATTTAGACCTGGCAAAATAAACATTTTGCACATATTTTACGCGCCAATCAGTTGCACAACCTAATGTAGGAATCATTCCTTCAGATGAACCAATATATATCTTGTACTCCACACTTAATCCAAACTTTAATCCGATTTTTTATTCCCATTTTTTATTGTTCCAAACTTTATCCATCAGTTTACATTCACTTCGAAGACAGCGCAATTCCACAATTATTTCATTTTTTCAAATGTCGTCTGCATGCCCATCCAGGCCTTGTCAGCGACACGTAGGAATTAACAATTCATATTGAGTAGCCTCATGTTGTTCCACCCAATGCATTTCGGGCTATGCAGCTATTCGTCAGGGTAACTGAAATAATGAAAAAGACATCTAAGTTATCTGCTAAATAAAAACACTCCGCTTAGCGTCTACGTGTGAATATTATCCCCTATGGTTTGCCCTAAGCCAATTCCATCTTGAATGTGCGTAAACAGTCATGTGAACATAATAATACAGTCTAAAAGGAGTGTGCAGTTCCTGGCTGGACGTGGGGGAAAGACAGGTCTTTCTTCGTGATGCCCTCACACACCCCGAGGGATGTCATGCTTCATCATAGGGCGTTTGCCCCTCGTCAGGCCGGCGCTGCAATGCCTGACGGGCTCCCGAAACCGGGGCTCTTTGTCGGGGATCTTTTGAAGAAGCCGTAAGGTGCGTGCAGGTGTGGGGGCTGTGTAGTGCACAGGGGGGTGAGATAAGTAAAATAGGTCTGGAGCAGTCCTACTTAGGTCAAGTTTTAATGTTTTAGGTAGCTCTAGCCTGGTTAAAAAAGGTGCGAGTTCCCCTATGTGGGAATAATGTTCCTAAAGGGCAGTCAAGGTGTAGTTGGTCAACATGTTTCGTGCCCAGTTTGCCCCTAACGGGTCAATTGGCACTTCATCAGGACCGAGAAAACTAAATGTGAAAGGTGCACTACCGTCTGGTATTGAGATTCTGTGAGTTAAATTACCAGAAACGGTAGAGAGTACCCTAGTAGACTTGTACTGGAGAGTACTGTAGACCTGTGGGAGAAGGGGAGAAAGAAGGGGAGGTACAACCAAGGAAAATAAAACAAATGAAGGTCAAAGCATCAGCCAGCAGTGTGGCAACATGTTCATGTATAAAAGCGGTAATTTGTACTGACATACAAACTGACAAATACACACTTACGCGTCAGTTGGTTGTGGACATGTTGGTCATATGGAGGCTAATAGCCCAGTAGGTAGGCCCCAACATTTGTGCTGAGCTGTGATCAAGGCCGCCTTGATCACAGCTCTGCACAAATGTTGGGTCATTTAACTCACATAATCTCAATACCAGACGGTAGTGCACCTTTCACATTTAGTTTTCTCGGTCCTGATGAAGTGCCAATTGACCCGTTAGGGGCAAACTGGGCACGAAACATGTTGACCAACTACACCTTGACTGCCCTTTAGGAACATTATTCCCACATAGGGGCACTCGCACCTTTTTTAACCAGGCTAGAGCTACCTAAAACATTAAAACTTGACCTAAGTAGGACTGCTCCAGACCTATTTTACTTATCTCACCCCCCGTGCACTACCCAGCCCCCACACCCGCACGCACCTTACGGCTTCTTCAAAAGATCCCCGACAAAGAGCCCCGGTTTCGGGAGCCCGTCAGGCATTGCAGCGCCGGCCTGACGAGGGGCAAACGCCCTATGATGAAGCATGACATCCCTCGGGGTGTGTGAGGGCATCACGAAGAAAGACCTGTCTTTCCCCCACGTCCAGCCAGGAACTGCACACTCCTTTTAGACTTAGCTTCTTTGGGAGCCTGTGTGCAGGACCTCCTAACTCGGCTCCCTGTCCCTCCTTTGTTAATATAACATAATAATACAAACATAATAATGCAACTCCTTGTCTGCTGCTAACAAAAAAATCGGATTAAAGTTTGGATTAAGTGTGGAGTACAAGATATATATCGGTTCACTACCTGCAAGCACGGTGGCAGGGTATGTGATGCTGCACCAACTACCAGTGTTTGTTATAAACAATTCAAACGATGCTTCGTATGATAGCTAGCGATCAATGCCCACCTCCCGAAACCTGCCACCGACTAGGGTTTCAAATACAACAAGAAAACACAAAAGATGGGAGAGGCATCGTTATAAAGGAAAAATTTGTCGGGCTCAAATCCCACAGATGATGGAGGACGGCGAAGACAGAAATGGCCAGTCTTTCAACTAGATGATTTTGTAGATTCTTTTATTCATAATTAAATACACAACAGCCAACGTGTTTCACCCATGCGGGCTTCTTCAGGGCAAAGAAGTTGTTCACACCGTCAAAGAAGGTGTCCAAAAAGTGAGGGCCCAATTTGGTCGGCACTTTTTTAAGTGTTAAGTTTCGGTTGTGGAGTCTGAAAAAGTATTTCCAATGTATGCTGGTCCGTAATAACTTATCCCATTCAGGGACATGGGTGTATTGCGCACTCAATCGCCAGCCTCTTCATGCAGCTATAGGGGAGACTTGTGTCAGTCCATAGAAATTGTCTTCCACGAGCACCCGTAGACAATAATATTTTTTTCAAATCTTGTATTTTCAGTCATATGACCACCGAAAGCCCTGATTTTATATTAAAAACAGAGCTTTGGACGTTACCATTTCCTGCTGAAAGGCAATATTTCTCTCCATGTTCCCATACCAGGCGTGTTACGCAGTTTGGTGCTTACTTTCCCTCCATGTTAAAGAATAGTAGATGTTTCAGCACCCAGGCTAATGTGCTGCATAGCTAAATACATATAAGGTCCCAAAGGCGAGACCGATTGCATTGCAAATGCTTGTTGATACATATGTCACCCCAAAGGTAGGCCGTAAATAGCAAACAGGGCAGGGTGCAGTGTACTTTTTACCTTTTACAGTGTAAAAGTATTAAATTAGTTTTTTCAATAATGCAAGGCCTACATTGGGATACCATATTGGGTTACCTTATTACATTTAACAAGTGATAACTTAAATTGGGAGCAAGTAGGAAAGTCGAGTTTGGTGTCTAAATAATTGTAATTTAGACTTCGTAATGGCAAAGCTGGATTTTAAGCTACAATTCTGAAAATCCCAGTTTTAGAAAGTTGGCGTTTTCTGGTCCTACTCATCTGGTGCCTGCAGGCGGCATCCTGTGTCACATGACTAGTTGTAGCTTGCAGTTGGTCTTTGTGTATTACTCCCAGACAATGAGACCAAGGGGAATAGGTGTTGGTGGGATTGGCCATCTCGGACGTGATAGGGGGTCGGGGCTGTCACCTACCACACTTTCACATCATAAAGGCTCTGCCTGAGCACATTTACAAAGGGTTTGGTGCTAGTGTTTTGTGACCCCGGACAAGCCTGGGCCAGGGCAGGTAGGCAGGAAATTCCAAGCCCCTCTGGGGGTGGAACCCTACAGAACCATCTCCTACTTCAAAGCTAGCACCAAGTATAACTATTGGACCCTCAGGCCCACCTCTTCATTACCCATCTGGACCTGTTTAAGACTCAAAAGGACTGCTGTGTTAGTCTTCTGAAAGAAGGACTGCTGCTCTGGTGCCCTGCTACTCTGCTGCCTTGCTGCCCTGCTGCCTGAGTGAGAAGGACTCGCCCTGCACCTTGATCCCAGGACCACCAGATTGACTCCAAGGGCTAGTTGGCTGTCCTCCTTATCAGAGCATCAGGGGCAGAAAATGTTACAAGCACCTTGAACCCAGCAGCTGGACTCTGTCTGCTGTGAGTCTTGCCCCCCAAGTGGTGCCACCCTAGTCGTGGACCGTTGGAAGTGGGCCTGAAGGTGCTTTCTCAGCCCAGCTCTGGTCTTTAGGGCCGAACCAGCACAGTGTGACACATGTCCTCGCAGCTTCGCATCGGAACAGCCGATGTGCGTTGCATCCCTGATACAGGACATCGTATCGCAGTCTGCAGCTCCTCAGAACCCCTAGTGCGTGACACATCCTCGACACAGGACTTCAGATCGCAAGCCTCCGTCGATGGCATCCTCGATGATGACAGAGGACATCACATTGCAGCTCTTCGGAACCTCTGCTGCGCAGCGCATCCTCAATGCAGGACTTGGTATCACAAAGCTCCTGTCAACCTCGCATTGCAGCCCCGCAACTTCTTTGGAACCACCACTGCACAACCATCCTCAAAGCTGGACCTTGCAACGCTCCACAACCAGGATTTCAGGTACTTTGTTCAGCGTTCCTAACCTGGTCCCTGTATCTGGCCCCCACTGCATCATGGTCGGCCTGAGTCGGAGGCAGGAGAGCAGGAGCAGAGAGGACGTGGGACCCGGCCTCAAGGTAAGTTTTTATTTATTTTTTAATATGACCCCCCCCATGCGACTCTTCCCCCCTGACCACACACGGCGACCCCCCAAACCCGTCCCCCCACCGCGAGCCATGCCGGCTGCAACTGCAGGTAAGTGTATATGTGTGTGAGTGTGTGTGTGTGTGTATATATATATATATTAGGGTAGGAGCGTTCTTAGGGTTTAGGGTGGGTAAGGGAATTTGGGTGGTAAGGGTATGTTTAGGGTTTAGGGTGGGTAAGGGTATTTGGTGGGCAAGAGTATTTTTAGGGTTTAGGGTAAGTAATGGAATTTGGGTGGCAAATGTATCTTTAGGGTTTAGGGTGGGTAAGGGTATTTGGGTGGCAAGTGTATCTTTAGGGTTTAGAGTGGTTGAGGGTATTCGGGTGATAAGGGTAGTTTTTTAGAGTTTAGGATGGGTAAGGGTATTTGGGTGGTAAGGGTGTGTTTAGGGTGGGTGAGGCTATTTGGGTAGTATGGGTGTTTTTAGGATTTAGGGTAGGTGAGGGTATTTAGGTGGTAAGGGTGTTTTTAGGATTTAGGGTGGGTGAGGGTATTTGGGTGGCAAGGGTATTTAGGATTTGGGGGGGTGAGGGTATTTGGGTGGCAAAGGTATTTTTAGGGTTTAGGTGAGTGAGGATATTTGGGTGTTAAGGGTGTTTTTAGGGTTTAGGGTGAGTGAGGGTATTTGGGTGGTAAGGGTGTTTTTAGGGTTTTGACTGAGTGAGGGTATTTGGATGGTAAGGGTCTTTTTAGGGTTTAGGTGTGATAAGGGAATTTGAGTGACAAGGGTATTTTTAGGATATGGGGTGGGTGAGTTTAGGGGTTAGTGGTCAATATGGGAATATAGATATATATATTACCTACTGGCGGTCGCATATTTTGTTTTGCCAATACCTTTGGCGCAGCTTTACAAATCTTCACGAAATTTTCAAACCTTTTCCTTTTTTTGGTTCAGCTGCTGTGTTGAAAGTTTCGGGGTGATCCGTAAAGTGGGGGTCGAGAAAAAAGGGGCGTCCCAAAATGCGTTTTCTCTATGCATTTTTCCATAGGGATTTTGAACATGACTACAGCCCGAACCGCTGAACGGAAATACACCAAATTTGGCAGAAAGCTAGATGTTGGTCTAGAAAATGTGCTTTTTGTGATTTGGAGTAAATTTGTTCAGTAGTTTTAGAGATATTTAAGTTTAAAAAAATCTAGATATCTGGGGGCGCGGATCCTTGCAATGGACTCGTGGATCCTACTGAAATTTGATTGGCTGCCAACACTTCAACCAGGAAGTGTTGGCAGCAATCTTAGGACTCGGCTTGAAGCCAAGTCCCACAAAAAAATTTAAAAAAAGAAAAGGGGGCAGGGTAGGAATCCCCTGATCCCCCAGATATGGTGAGGGGGGGTCACACAGGGACCCCGTCGGGGGGTAAAAGCATTTTTTTAAATTCAATTTTGCTGCAAATTTCTCGGTTGACTCACGGATCTACGGCAAAATAAAAAAAAAAGACGCGTGGACTCCCGGGGGTCTTTTAGAGGAAGCCCCTGGATGGGCCATATCCCCAGGGCAGTGTGTTTTAATTATGTGGGGGATTCCTACGTGGCACCCCTGCACCCCAGAACCCACCACCTCCCCGGGGCAAACAATATTAAAAAGATGCAGGGAGCCCGCTTGGGCCCTCCACAGCCCCAGGGACCGCTACCTCCCCTGGGCTATTTGTAAAATTAGTGCGGGTGAGCCCTGTACGGCCTCCCCCGCAGCCCCAGGGACCGCCACCTCCCTGAGGCACTAATCCTTAAATATGCAGGTGGTGCACGTGTGGCACCCCAGCGTCCTGGGGACTACCATCTGCTCAATGCAAACAATGCTCAGAATGTGGGTGGGGGCAAGCCTGGCCCCCGCAACCCCGGGGACCACAACCTCGCTAGGCCAAACAATAGTAAGAAGGGTTGGGGGCCTGCCCGCCCCCCGCAGCCCCGGGGACCACCACCTCCCCGGGGAAATATCAAACAAAGGAAGGGGGTCTGCCCCCCGCAGCCCCGGGGACCACCACCTCCCCGGGGAAATATCAAACGAAGGAAGGGGGCCGCGCGGCCCCCCCTCCTGGAGCCATACATGGCCCTGGGGACTGCCACCCCACCAGGCTCAAAGTGGAGCACAATTACTTTGACAGAGAGGGAGCTGCATGTTCAGCAGCTCCCTCTGTGTCAAATCAATGCTGGCGGGGAGCTGACAGGGACTGCAGGGTGTACTGGGTGGGACCAGGGCACCCACAAGTGAGGCCAGGCCCCGGGGATGGGGTTCCCAGAGCCAAAATCAGCCCGGAAGTGGGGCCACTCGGCCCCCCACCTTTAAATGTATAACATTTTTTTAAGGAAAGGCATGGCCCCGGGGGATGGGGTCCCCAGGGCCGAACCCCAGGGCTGAAATCAACCTGTAGAGGAGGCCCGCATGGCCCCTCTCATCATCCATACTCACACACCTACTCACTAATTCATAGAGCCACTCACACATCAACTCACCCATACAGCCACTAACACAACCACTAACTCACATATACATCCACTCAAGTACATACTCACTGACCAATACAGCCACTGACAAATCCAGTCATACAGTCATACAGATATACAGACACTTACACACCCACCCAAACAGCCATTCTCATACTCAGTCATCTTGTTAAGATCCCTAAGGTTCCACGCCCCCAAGAGAAACCTTGGCTCAGCCAACCCCTCCCTAGCCACTGTCCCACGCTTCTACAGGAACAGAGCGGGTAGAAGGTCCTTCTCCTACCTTGCAGCCAAGACCTGGAATGATCTCCCCCTTCACCTCCGGCGAAGCCCGACACTGAACCAATTCAGGAAATACCTCAAGACCTGGCTCTTCGAATGACCCCATCTGATCTGAGCTGCGCACTCTCCCCCCAGCACCTTGAGACCCTAACAGGTGAGTAGTGTGCACTATAAACACCTGATTGATTGAACCATACACCCACTTGCACACCCATTCATGCACCCATACAGTCACTTATGTACCCTGTCACTCACCCATACAGACATTTATGTAGCTGCTCAGTCACCCATTCAGCCACTCCTCTCTCATTCACCATTTACAGCCACTGACACACCCGCACCCTCACCCATACAGCCACTCATTCATCCTCTTATTCACCATTACAGCCACTTACACACCAACTCACTCACCCATACAGATACTCACACAGCCACTCACTTACTCATACACCTACTGACACACCCACTCACTCACCCACACCAAAACTCACACACCTACTCACTCATGTATACAGTCTCTCACATACCCACTCACTCTTGTATTCACCACTTACACACCAACTCACTCACCCATATAGGAACTCCCACAGCCACTTACCTTAGTATATATGTTTAACACTCACTGGGGTATATTCACAAGAACGTGTGCTAAACATCTCCAAAAAATGTTAACGCAACTTTACACATCGCAGCCTATCGCGTGAAAATAACCCCTTGTCAACCAGGAATTCACAACACGGCGGTACCATGCGATAGTCCGCCGAAAACGCGGCCAATGCCGTGATACAACCACCTTGACGGAGATAAAAACACAATCCACAACACAAAAAAACGTGCGATGAGCCCATTCGCGATGAGGAAAGCTGCGAAAAGCACCTCCAGGCCCGCGACACACCCACGGCAGGCGGGAATAAGCACAACAAAAGCAGGAAAAAATAGACAAACCAAACAGAAAATAACAGCCAAGCACAATGGAGGCAACCTGAGCCAGTATACAACCCCACAAGCCCTATTGGCAACAAAACATTGTACATGGCAGGCCATCATGGACAAGGTCAATGCAGCCGGAGAGCGGAGGAGGACAATGGAAGAAAACCCGAACAGCCGGAATGATGCGAAACGCACAAACAAGCAGAAATACGCCAACAACAAGAAGGCAGCAATGCACACCTGAGGTGGGAGTCCAGCGCCACACCAGGAGCTGGATGACATGGAGGAAATGGTGTCCACCACATCAGTCTGGAGATGGTGGCAGGAGTCGGGGACCGGAAACTGCCCAAAACAACAGACACCACAGCAACAGTAAGAGGAATGACCAGGGACTGGGGGGACGGGGGAGATGGGCACAATGGCACACATGCACAATTAAGCACAGCACAACTGCAGACAAACCATGCTCAAGAGTAACAACACCAACCAAGAGCATAAGTCACACAACCCAGCAATATCACACCACTGAACAAGCAAAGAAGTGAAAACCACACTGCCTGAAAGGGTGAAGGGTGAGCCAAAGCAGAGCTGAAGGGACATCTCAAATACAATGCAGCACACACACATAGGAAGCAGAGCACCCCAACATCCAACACAATGTGGTACGACCAGCAACATTTGCACAACCTAACACAGGACACAAGTGCACCCGCCTGTGGCCGCTAAATGGCCATACGCATCTGCCAAAGCACGAAACAGGGTCATGACAATGCACAAGTACAAACCCACAGCCCTGATGGGCTAGCAATGCACGTATGGCAGGGATCCAGAGAGTCCGTGACACACACATTGGCATACAAATCAAGACACAACACAGTTGGAGACAAGTGAAACTGCGGAAACTTTATCAACAAGTGCGTGTCAGTACGGCCAAGAGAAGTGTCACGAAATGCAGACCAATACAGCCGCATGTCTGAATGAGGAACTTAAGAAAGCGCCCATGTCCACCCCGGGGGAGTCCATCACCAACACAAGCCAGTGCCAACCCTCGTTGGTTGTCCGCGCATGGATCAGGAGTCCAGGCCAATGCAGCCATGTCCACTGTCCTCTTGGGACATGTGACCAGATTCCCAACATGCAACCAGGCGTCGGGACACGTGCAATGGGTCACATCCAGTTGTGGCTGCAGGTACCTTGTCACTCGTCCATGAACGACAGTGCAGCAGCGTAGGCCAACATCTCCAGTGAGAGATTGTTGTCCACCACATCTGACATGTCGTCGACGTAATCAATCAGCTGACCCGGACAGATGTGCTGACTCCAACCCCTGGCCCCAATGTGCACCAAAGCCCAATCGGGTAGCGGCTCAATGTGCTCACTGCACACGACGACTCGTGCAATCTCCCAGGTCCAGTTGCCAGCATGCATGCCAAACATCCATGCATGCCATAAACGGGCATCACAGTGACACTCCTGGCCGTGCGCCAACAGGGGGCGCACACACACGTCGAAATCCAGGTCAGCTACAGTCACGTTGGAGAGGCAGACATCCATGGTCCACTCTAATATGCACGAGCGACAATGCAACACAGGCTGAACGCAGGTGACGTTCGCAAGGCGGAAGCTCAGCCGGTAACTGATCCACAGCACTGCCAACGGCAGTGCCCCCAGTACATGCAGCAGACGTGCACGGTACAGGTCCACGTGACTGGAGTCAAGCATGTGTCTGGGATGGTCTGTCATTGCGTCAGTGGCTCTGCTTGAAGTGGCACTGGCTTGCCCTGCGCCAGTCCTGTGGATGAAATGGCACAGGTCGGAGCAATGAGCAGTGTCTGTGTGCAACGGGTGCAGGCCTGGGGTGGGGTGGGAGTACGTGTGAAGTCCATCTCACGCACGCTAACTACGACCAAGGACTTCTGCGTGTGGGATGTGTACACGTTGGTCTCACGTCGGGCAGTGCGTAGTGTGGGAGTCGCAAGTAAATGCTATCGTATCTGTCAGGGGTGCTGGCCACATGCAAGTCCCAGCTCGGAGCTGCAGATGTGCCACCGCCTGATAGTACAGACAAAGGACCCTTCATCCCTACAGTAACTTCACCATCTGCATGCATTCAGGAGACGTACAGAGGCCTGCCGTGGGTGTGGTGGGATGTCTGCGACCCTGGGAATCATGGATGATATGCCCAGCACGTGGCACATGATGTGCGGCCTCACTGTGTGTTACGTTGCCTCACAGCTGCTCCACCCTCCCACGAGCCCTCACACTTGTGTGCCCTGCGCGGTTGTATCACGTGCACTCCTACGGCACACCATTGTAATGCCTGTCCGCGCATGTCCAGCGGCATGCCAACAACACCTTGACCCTGGCCTTTGAAGGTGTGCGGCCACGTGAGTGTAGGCCAATGGTCCGGACAGGGCGGACACAGGTGTACAGTCCATGGCTGGCTGTGATCACGCTGCGAATGAGGCTAGGCAACTGACTCATGCAGCCGCAGGACTGATACACATAACACTTGGCATGCATGTGCCAAGACCCCGAGCGGTCTTGCGCTCCTACATTTCCCCGTCCGTGCGGGCCCGCCCTTCTGGTGCATGCTACATTGCAACATCGTCTACTGTGGCCCTGGTGGCGACAACACCCCAACAGAGAGACACACTTACCGCACATCCTGCCCAAGGCCAGGTCCGAGCCACGCCCTGCTCCCCCTGCCGATTCAGCACACCCCTGCGCTGAACTGACGTACGCCGGACCAGCACACGCCGCTTGTGCATGCAGGGGGGGCCGGGCGAAGCTACATGTCCAAGGTCACTGCCAACGCTGAGGTGACATGGTATCGTCCGCTGAGGATAGCACACTGTGATGTTGCAGTGCCGTGCCCATCATGCTGACACAATGACAACACGGACACACTTGCTCAGATGGTGTGAATGGCTACCGGCACGTGCACCCGGCCACATTTATTAGCAGGCACACATATCGAGTGACACCTGTGTTGGATGTGTGTGGGGTGTGTGCACACCAGCCGGCAAGGGCTGCCTGGTGCAGTCAGAAATCGACAACAGTGTACATCGTAAAGGACACAACCATTCAACCATAAAGGCCCCATGACTTGTGCTGCACAGAGTTAGTGGCCCCGGATGCACAGCGTCCTGCACGGGCCTACCGCCACGGGCCGCTGACTTGCGGGGCACTGGGGCAGGGTCACGAGTGCAGAGCAGGTTTCCGTAGATGACAAAGGGGCTTGTCGCAGAGTGTCTCGGTGGACAGTGGAAGGTGGAAGGTGTGCCCCCAGGGCATGATGCAGAGGGCAGAACCACACTGAAACAGTCACTATGGTGGAGATGAATGGACCAGACACACGTCGGACACCAAGTCCGGTCCAGCCAGATGAAGATGCAGAAAACCACCAGGCCATGGACTCAGACGCCACCAAGGTCCAACCAGATAGTGCCCATGACTCATTGCGCACAGTTAGTGGCACCAGTGCTGTTAGGGGATGCCGCCTGCGATGAGGCGTGTCCAATGGTGTGGACTCCTCCACATCTTACCCAAGACACAGTTCCACATGTGTGACCTTCTGGACCGCAGTGTTGGCCTGAGGCAGCGGTCAGCACGGGCCATTCACCGAGTGTCGCCGGCTTAGGTTGGATGGTCCCACCGGCCTGCGTAGTTCAGGTTCAGTGGCACCACGGGACGCGGACTTGCGGTGAACAGGGTTGATGGCACCAGGTCAGTTGTTGATAGTGTTCGATCACCTCCGTGACTCTGATCCGGCTTTCCTCCGGACTGAGCCGCATCTTCCTCTTACTCCTCTCCGTGCGTTCACTGGTGTGGACTCTGCCATTCATGATTGGCGACTAAGTGCTGGATGTGGGACCTACTGGTCCGCAGGGTAGGCCTGAGCCCTCATCCAAGTGTCGCCGGCTTGCGTTGAACAGGGTTAGTGGCACCACTTGTCGCCGGCTGGCGTTGAACAGGGTTAGTGGCACCACGTGTCGCCCGCTGGCGTTGAACAGGGTTAGTGGCACCACGTGTCGCCGGCTGGCGTTGAACAGGGTTAGTGGCACCACGTGTCGCCGGCTGGCGTTGAACAGGGTTAGTGGCACCACGTGTCGCCGGCTTGCGATATGGAATTATGCCTCACTGATCGAAGGGAGTCTGGTGCTGTGGCCGCTGCCACGGACTTGGGGTCACTGCCATTCAAGACTCAGGACACAGTTCCACATGTTGGACCTACTGGGCCCAGGAGGACGCAGGTGGAGTATGTAAATGGGAAAGGAGTAATGTGGGCCAGCGTCGGGGGGGCCAGCGATGGTCTGCGGAGGCTGCAGAGGTCGCGGGACTGGTGCTTGGAGCTTGCACCGGCACGTGGTGGGCCCTCATCGACACACACCGGTGTAGGCAGGTGAGCGGAGCCTCGTTGGTGCGCTGTGGCTGGCATGACGGGTCGGGGGACCCGCGGCCCGGGGTGCAGCAGGCGCACGGGGACGCAGGCCCCGCCGTGCTCGTCGCAGGACTTGTGGCGGGCCGAGAGCCGCCGCACTGGCAGACGTGTTGTCCATTCCGAATGAGAACCACGTCCAGTGCGACGGGGTTTTTGTTCACACCCCTACACAGGCCTGGCGTACGCAGGTCCAACCCACTACGCACGCGCATGCAGGGGGGGGACGTAACGTGCGACATTTCCGCGTTCTGCCCCACAGCCTGTGGGGACATGGTAGCATCCACTGGCCACTGCACTCCATGCACCAGCAGTTGATCTCCACATGGCCATTTCCGTGGTTTGCACTCTGCGGTCTGTCCGGCACCTCCACGCCACACCTGGCATTGGGTGGGTTCACATTCCTTGATCACTTGCCGCTCTCGCACATGCCTGCTCCATGCCTCTCCTCGCATCCTGCTATTGTGTGTCTGTGGTGCCATGCCATGGCTGGGTTGTGGGCATGGCAAGGCCAGCTTCACAATGGAGTCGTGTTGTCGTGTCTGGTCGGTTGGCATGTTGTGTGTAATGTTGAATGTAGTTGTGCTGCGTGCCCATTGCCAGTGTCGTGAGTTGCATGACTGTGGGCTGGAGGTGTGTGGTGTGTTCATTTTGGTCTTACCAACGGGCACTGCATTTCCATGGGTGCCATCCTGGGAGCGCAGGGTGATGCTGGACTGTCCGGCGATGTGAGAATCATGCACTCTACCTGGGGAGTTGGCCACAACATTGTTGAGTCCCGGGCGGTCCACTGTTGCCTGCACATTCATAATATGCGTGTGCTTTCTGTTGTGGTAGTTGTGTGCAGTGTCGGCAGGGGGCACAAGGGGTACATGTGTGCAGTTGATTGGCCCTGACACGTGAGGGAATCCAGCTATGGCATAGGGGCCTTGCTTGGTCTCCAGCAGCTCCTGCGCAGTGTGGGTGAAGTGGAGGTGCTGGGGTGCCAGGCTGTTGTTGGCATCCAGGACAGGTGTGATGACCTTGTATGGGGCTGGCTGTGTGACTCCTCCGACTCTGGCAGTTGTGGGTTGGATGGTACCAGAGGCCGACATGTGCTGCGCAGCCGGCAGCTTTGTCTGCGGAGGGATGTTGGTAGTCCGCTGGGTTGGTACCGTCTGCAGGTGGGGGATGTGGGTCAGGATGCGGGGATGGTTGTCCTTTTGGGCCTGTAGTGGGCAATGTCCTCCTCTGGCGTTGGGTCTGGGTGGCAGGTACGTTTCAGGTGGGTCTGCTGTCTTTGTGTACGCTCCCTCTGTGGTGTTCCCGGGGGGCGGGATGGGTCTTGGGGGTGGTGGCGGTCCTGGGGTGGGTGGGGGTGGGTGTTGTGTCCCTCATGGGTCTCGGAGCTGCATGGTCATTGTCTCCATGGCATCTGTGGGTCTTCGGGTGTGGCTCTTGGCTGGGCTCCTTTCATGCTGCAGGTAGTCGTCCTGCTTAACACCAGCAAAAGGCAGGTGTTAAATCACTGGTGCTACCGCGGTTTATTGCCTGTTTTTGGTTCGCTTCGCAGATCTGGCAGTTTGTTGTGAAAGTGGTGTTGTGGTTTTTTCGTGTGTTTTTGCATGGGAACGCCTACTCTGCATCTCATTAGGGTTAGTTGGTGGTGTCCACTGTGGTGTTAAATTTTGGGGCAGTTGTCGAGGGAATACTGGCGATGTCTGCAGTTTGCACCCGCTTGTGAATGGGGTGTTAAATCTATCTCCACTTTTGATGGGTTAAGGTGGGGATAAATCGGCGGTAGGTCCTTGTGAATATCCCCCACTAACTTTTAGAAAAGACTCACAATCACTGGATGATGTCACCAGTGATGTAATTAGTGATGTATCAGTGATGTCATTTGAGATGTCATCAGTGCTGTCATTTGAGATGTCATCAGTGATGTCAAGAGTGATGTCTCTGACCATGTCATGAGTGATGTAATATGTGAGGTCATAAGAAGTGCATTGTGGGGGTGTAAGTTATAGTTAGCTCAGCTAACTATAACTGCTGAATTTTTCTGGTTTTGTACGAGTCAAATGTCAGCCTTACTCTAACGTCTATGCAACATTTTTTTTTTCAGTGAATTTCTAAGGTTTTTAAAAAATTCTATTTCCTAACTATAACATCCCGGTAACTTTTGATATATAAATAAATATATATATATATATATATATATACACACACACACACATATATACATATATCTATATATATCTATCTATCTATCTATCTATCTATCTATATATATATATATTACCTACTGGCGGTCGCCAGTAGGTAGTTATAGTTAGGACCTCGTTTCTATTCAAATAGCGTTTTTTCTTTTGCCAATACCTTTGGCGCCGTTTGACGAATCTTCACGAAATTTTCGAAACTAGTGGCCCGCTCCGGTCAGCTCCTGTCTTTAAAGTTTCGGGGTGATTCGTCAAGCGGGGGCCGAGAAAAAAGGGGGGTCCCAAAACACGTTTTCCCCATGTTAATTTACATAGGAAACTTTAGACAAAGCTACAGCCCGAACTGCTGAACGGAATTACACCAAATTTGGCAAAAAGTTAGGTCTTGGTTCAGAAAGAGCCCTTTTGTTTAAATGGTGTAAATCCGTTCAGTAGTTCCTGAGAAATTAGAAAAAGTAAAATATCGATATCTGAGCACCGAGGAGGAGTCGCAACTCCTCCCGGGCACGAGCTTCACTCTGATTGGCTGCCAACACTCTAAACCAGAATGTGTTGGCAGCCATCTTGTGACTCGGTTACTGAGTCACAAGAAAAGAGTAAAAAAAAAGGTAAAAAACAAGAAAAGGGGGCAGGGTAGAAAGACCCTGACCACCTAGGCCTGCTCAGGGGGTCCCACTAGGGCCTTACAGAGGAGGTCATGCCATTCAGAGGGGTACCCCAACGCATAGTGTTCTCTAGTGTATGTAGGTGTTTTCACTGTATTCTAAGTGTCCTTTAGCATAGCACTGGCTCTTGGCCTGGTTAGTCAGAGTCAGTTACCACCAGTACCCGTCAACAAAAAGTTGGGGGCACAGGATGACTTTGCAACAAGGCCTCTTTCTGCTCCTCTGTCGGTTCTTTGTGCACATCTCTTGCTTCTTTCTGCACCTTTCTTCGTCTTTCTGGACTTCTGTTGCCTCTTTCTGCATTTCTGTTGCTTCTTTCTGCGCCTTTCTTCCTCTTTCTGCACATGTCCTACCTCTGTAGGCATATTAGAAATTAGCATTTAAAAAACCTTTGAAATTCACTGGAAAAAACACAGGTTTCAGGGACGTTATAGTTAGAAAATAGCATTTAAAAAACTTTTGAAATTCACTGAAAAAACCATAGGTTTCAGGGACGTTATAGTTAGAAATTAGCATTAAAAAAACCTTTGAAATTCAATGAAAAAACCATAGGTTTCAGTGACGTTATAGTTAGAAATTAGCATTTAAAAAACCTTTGATATTCACTGAAAAAACCACAGGTTTCAGGGACGTTATAGTTAGTTGGACATTTCACTCGTACAAAACCAGAGAAATTCGGCCGTTATAGTTAGTTCAGATAACTATAACTCGCGCTCCCGCAATGCACTGCTGATGACGTCACATATTACATCACTCATGACATGGTCAGTGACATCACTGATGACATCACTGATGACATCACTGATGACATCATCCACGTGATAATTTGATGCATCTTCTCACACCCTAATATAACCTTTGATACACCCACTCTAAATTACAGACTGCCATTCTCAAAACCATAGACACTCCAACACCAATAACTACATACCCACTCACTGATTCTTAGGTCTACACACCCATCCACTCACTCACCCATACAGTCACTCATACTTTCGGTTACTCATTAGTACAGGACTACAATATGCACCCATACACCTATATAGACACTCACACACTGCCACTCATCCATAGAGTTACTCACACACCTAGTCAGTCATGCAAAGAATTAATCACACTCCCATTTACTCACCTATACAGTTATACACACACCACCTCATTTACTCATACCGATACTAACACATACTTACGCTCTTATACAATAACTGATACAAGCACACACTCATCCATACAGCCACTCTCACAATCACTCACTCTCACATATAGCCATTTATATACTCCAACACTCACATATTCTGCCTTTCACATATGTAGTTACTCACACATGTACCACTGAGACATCCATTCACTCACCAACACACCCATATACACACTCACCCACCCATACAGTCCATCACAGATACACTCTTGAATCCATTCACCCAGTGAATCACCCACTCACACATCTATGCACATAGTCACACACCCCCCACCCACACAAACACTCAAGCACCCATACAGATACTCAGACAACCAATCAATAACCCATATAGACACTCATGTAGCTATTCACCAACCCATGCAGCCGCTTACACACCAACAGACAGACTGTTACAGAGATTCACACAGTTTAGTCACTAACCCATGCATTCAGTAAGATACATTTAATCACTCACTTATAGAGTCAGTCACGCACCTAGAAAATCATCCATTCAGACACTCATACACCCACTCATTCTTCAATACACATTGGCCTATATATATTAAACATATTTAAACTTTACAGAAACACACAGTCACTGGATGATGTCATCAGTGATGTCATCAGTGATGTCATTTGAGATGTCATCAGTGAAGTCACTGACCATGTCATGAGTGATGTAATATGTGACGTCATCAGCAGTGCATTGCGGGGGCGCGAGGTATAGTTAGCTGAACTAACTATAACGGCCGAATTTCTCTGGTTTTGTACGAGTGAAATGTCCAACTAACTATAACGTCCCTGAAACCTGTGGTTTTTTCAGTGAATATCAAAGGTTTTTTAAATGCTAATTTCTAACTATAATGTTAATCAGCGTTGGGTTGCAGTTTGATTTGGCATTATTTATATTTTTTGCTGGGTCGAATTCCAATAACTGTTAATTAGGGTAAAATACCTGTATATTAGTTTTCAAGACCATACATAAATATAATTAGATGATAACATTTCTGGGTTAAATCCCTAGATAAAAAATACTGCTACCCCTTAATTTGTCTTTGACATGCTAAAGTTGTAAAATGTATATATATATATATGGAAAAAAAGGTTGCCCTTGCAT